>CM076576.1:123255348-123511676 GCA_034641835.2 Pinus albicaulis
ACATTTCGGACAAAAGATGGCTAAAGCATCTGTTTCTGCTTTCTGCTTGTTTTGGATTTTAAGGGTGTCTAGTTGTTCACTAAGGCTCCCTAAGATATTAGTTTTGAACTCATCAAGCATATTACCAATCTCTGCCCTACTTACTGATCCAGTTGCAGATTTGTTAGCCCTAATAAGAGAAGGATCCCTAGGCCCTTTTCCTGTTTTAGATTTTCCCCTTGAGAGATGGACACATAGTTCGTTATATCACGAAGTGGGAGTTGAGAAATGTCTCCTTTCCCCATCATGTTTAAAATATCTATCCATTCATCTCTAATGGCTTTTACTATGAGGGCTTTCAAGGTTTCATCATCTAAGTTGTTCATCTTTTCTCTTTTCAAGTTGTATTGAAATCTTTCAAGTAAATCTTCCAAATTTTCATCTTCTTTTTGCATCATTTTGAATACCTCATCCTTGTGATTGGTGGGCATACAATAGTCCAAGTATCTATCCAAAAATGTTTGTTTCATATCATTCCAAGTCCTAAAAGATTGAGTGGCTAATCCCATGAACCATTTCAAAGCAGATCCCTTCAATGTTGAAGGAAACAGTTTGAGTTTTTGAGAGTCTTCCATATAGTCATAGGTTCGGCACACAACTTCAAAATCAAACAGAAATGTTTCAGGATCCTCACTTCGCAATCCATAAAATTTAGGGAGGACAGATGGTGAGATATTTTTCATTGTTGTATGATTTTCCTCATCAACTATAGGGAATCCAAACAAGTTGTCTCCTTCCCTATTTCTACCATTATTTCCTTCACCATTGTTGTCTCCATTGTTTCCTCCTCCTCTACCTCTACCTCTACCTCCAAATCCATCTATTATTTCCTCTGCCATGATAGTTTCTTTAGATTCCTTAAAGTCCTCTGATTCTTCTATCAAGGGAGGATGAGAGGGAGTCTCTTCCTTTTCTAAATGAGATTTGGTAGGTGGTATGGGAGAATCCTCTAATTCAAATACTCCTTGAATTCCAAAAATCTTAAGGCTAGGGGTAGATGGTGGTGAATCTTGTCTATGCCTTGAAGAAGATGGAGTTGTGAAAATCGAACTCTTGGCTTTAGCTATAAACCTTCCCCTAGAATCTCTTGCTCTATGCATGTCATTTTTTATTTTTTTTATTTTTTTAAAAAGTTGGGCTAATAATTCTCTTTCTGATCTTCCAGGCCACACTAGGTGCAAGAAGAGAGCATACTTAAGAATTTACTGAACCAATAACTCTCTTTTTTGATCCTCCAGATCACACTAGGTGCAAGAGGAGAGCATACTTCAAGAAGTTATCAAGTTTTCCCTTCTTTTATTATTTTGTTTTTTTTTTAAGAAATTGGCTACCTATTTACACTTCCCCGACAACGGCGCCAAAATGTTTGGTCAATTTAGTGTGTCCTAAATTTCTACATTAATTTATCAATCCGGGATTCGTAAGCTGATGAAGTGCGGCCACTATATGTGCAAGATAACCTATTTCTTAACTTTTTGTCGTTTTTGGTTTTCTAATGTGAGATGGAAATTCTAAAACAAGTATGGTTATGATTGTTCAAGGAAATGATATCCTCTATAATGATTTTCCAACTTGAAACTTAAAAAGGAATTTGAAACATACAATGACAAAACTTGAAAGGAAATGAAAATGTGCTGTTGAAAGGAAAATGTGCTGCTAGTCTAATGAATCAAAACAGTGAACTATTGAGCATGAAAACCAAAATATCCTTGCTGCTGTCTAAACACAAAAGAAATTATGCTGAAAGAAATCCAAAATTTGCAACAAAGTAAATCTAAATCAAATTACATCAACCTATCTTCTGATCCCTCATCATTAGTCCAGCTATGATTTTCGGAGGTAACCATAAACAACTTGAGTAACTGATATCTAACTTGCAGAAAGTAAACTAATATCAAACCACACATTCATAATTCAATCCCTCACCATCAGTCCAGCTGTGGCTTTCGGAGGTAACTGAAGATGTCATGCACAATTTAATATTTCTAACTTGCATAAAGGAAACTAATACCAAACTACACATTTCATAATACAATCCCTCACCATCAGTCCAGCTGTGGCTTTCGGAGGCAACTGAAGATGTTATGAGCAGTTTAATATATCTAAATTTGCATAAAGGAAACTAATATCAAACTACACATTTCATAATACAATCCCTCACCATCAGTCCAGCTGTGGCTTTCGGAGGCAACTGAAGATGTTATGAGCAGTTTAATATATCTAAATTTAACTACTGAAGAAAATGAGCAAAATTGAATTAAACAAAGCAGTACTGAAATTAAACAGAAACTAAGAAAAACAAATTAGCAGCAGAACAATGTTAATTCCATGTCATTAGTCAAAAAGTTATGCAAATGCCCGGGCTGCCTATTTATAACCTGAAACAAGAACACTGATCAGTGATCAATAACATAAAACATGAAAGACAAAAGTAAAATGGAAAGCATGAAAGATTATAAACAGAAATGAAGCATATATACCATGAAAGATGCAATGTATAAACATGTGAATGGATTACGGCACAATGAGCTTTAAAGAAATAAAACAAGAACTATACAATAATGCACAGAACCTTGGTGAGTGCAGGGGCCCTCTACACCAGCCTTGGCAACAATCTTCAAGTACGAATTACGTTTGGAAACAGAGTCTTCTTATATTAAAATGCAGTCATAACAGAAAGGTGATATTACAGCACAAGTGCAACGTAATTACATTACAGAGCAGACTAATAAAAACCAACAGAGACTAATCTAATATGCGTATACAAACGTGTTATTTATAACAAAGGAAATACAACTGATTCCCTAAAGTTTATGCTGATGGAGAACACGTAGACCATTACGTCCACAGATCTAGGATCATGGCCGTATTGAAGAGTAAATCTATGAGGAGTGGATGTTTGAATTCGGCTATGGAGCCGTGTACAGATGTTGATTTGTCTCCCGCAATTCAGAAACGGCCATATGAACCTTCACATGACACAAAACAGACTCCTGTCACCGTGGGACTCTACGGTTGACTTCCATTTGGACACCTTTGACCGCAGCCTCTTTAGATGGATTTGCTCGAGCCAATAGGACACGATCCATGTCCACATCATTTCTAACTTGCCCATGTGGCTCGTTTTTCCTGTAGACACCTGTAACATAGAGTTTCACAAAATGGCTGCGGAAAGTTGCAGCAGCTACGGAAAGTGGCAAGATTCCGCAGCTAAATGAAAAAAATCTAAATCAAACAGCAGACACAAAAATATAATTAAAAACCATGTTAGATTCTCTTTTGTAATTGATATACAATGATATTGACAACTTGGAAGATTCAGGTGGATGAAAATGGTATAGAAAGGTGTATGGAAAAGATGCAGATTTGAGACTCAACATACCCTCACTGTGAAGGTGTTGCATGTCCTCATGCAACCAAAATTTTGATAATCCTTCTTCAGTTCATGTGCCTTGACACTTCAGCCAGTACATCCAATCCTCTCATCTTCTTCCTTGGTGCGGCTAACATTCTGAGCTTCTTCATTAAGCATCTAAATTTGATGTTAACTAGTGCTCTGCTTAACTTCTGGCATTTCCTTTTCAATTTCTTGTTCTTCTTCTGCCATATTCCCAAATGTAGCATGGTATTATCATGAATGATTTTGTCCAATTTACTTTGTTCCTTCAATGTCTCATTTTCATTTTTGATGTGTCTATTTAAAAGCTCTAGCTCAAAGACTTCCTGTTTCAGTGATTGGACTAAATCATCTTGTACTGTGTGAGGCTGAATGGACGAAGTACTGGGACCTGTAGCTGCTTTTTCCAAAGATTCTATATAATCATATACTTCTTGCTGCTTGGGGTCTATTTCATGTGTCATTTTTATTGGGCTATCCCCAAAATGCCGTGAAGGAGAGTTGTCCTCAAAATCTGGCTGAGAAGGGCTCACATCAACATCTGGCTGTGAATGGGATGGACTATGTTCAATATCTGACTGAGAATGAAATGAACCAAGTTCACTAACCGACTAAGAGTGAGATTGACTATGGTCAGCTGGGGATTGTTCAGATGTTTCTTCTCCCAAATCGATGAAATGAGGTCCTTTTATTTGCATTTTCCTCAATTTCCCCTTAAGTCTGGAACTTCTTCAAACACGCTGTGGTCCACTGTCTTTTTGCTTTTGTTTTCCTTTCTCTTTCTTCTTAGCCATAGATGACTGTGCTTGAAGATGAACCAATCTTTCAGATAGCACTTGATGATCTTCTTCTTCAGAAGAAGGGGTTTGATGTATAGCCTCAATACTTTTTCTCTCTTTTGGTGTTATTGGCTTTTTACCCTTAGTTTCTTTCTTCTTCCTCTTTGACAGTCTCTCTTCCCTATCAGTTCTTTCAATTGTAGTAGTAGGAGTATTTTGAATTTCATCATTTGTTTTCTTTCTCCTACTCCTTCTTGATATGCTACCTTCAGGAATTTCTTGAGTAGGAGTAATTTGGGTTTCATCATTTGTTCTTTTTCTCCTACTCCTTCTTGTTGTGCTACCTTCAGGAATTTCCTAAGGTTCCTCAAAGAAATTTCTAATCAAAAATTGTTCCCATGTGTCTTTCTTCTCCTTTAACTCTTTTTCAATCAAAATTTTTACAAGACCGTGGTGATATAGATGTGGTTCTACATCTCCTAAATGTTTCTGAACAGTCACAGACATCTTCTTCAAGCTATTTAATAGAAAATATGGGAGATTGAGAGTTTGATTATCTAGAAACTTCATCAGCAACCTGGTATGGTACATATACATGGACCCAAAACGGCCTTCACAGGTAATGAATTTTTGAACAACTACCAGCAAAGTAGCCCATTCCTCTTTCAAAGCATGAACAGGAATACCTCTATTAAAAATAGTTATGTCCATACCTTGGTTTCGTAAGATTATTCTCCAGGCTTCATCACTAATGCTTTTATTTTTAAACCAACGCTCACCCTATTGAAGAAGTTCCGTGGCAGTTGCTAGAGATGCCTCGTTGACTGCAAACTTAAGGTCTCCAATGTCTACTTCTAGGCCATTGAACGACCTTGCAAATGCTTTTGTCACTTCTTTATGATAACCTCTGAAATTTTGGATAAACCGCAGCCACTTTGCTTTCTTCAATATATCCCTTACTTGCGGATATCCTTCCATGAACTTAGGTCCTTCTGGTTCTGCTCTTAGCAATTTACCCATTCTTATTTCTGCTCTTCAAAGACTTGCCTGCGTGGAGGAGGGTTCAATAGAAATAGAACGGCTGAATGCACGGAGATGAGCACAATGACTGTAGGTAGATATCAGAGAGTGGGTATGCAAACTGTAACGTAATAGAGAACAAAATGGAGTGAACAGAACAGAGAGGGGTTTCATGAGCACGGCAGAGATACGACTGTGAGATTAACAGAGTATAACACATCCGACAGTGTTTTGAAATTTGGTGGCTGCGAAATAAATGTGAGCACGTTTAAACAACGATTATGGATTTATGCGGCTGTAAGAGTCCGTGTTCAAATCAACTACGTCTCATTGTCACTGGTGGAATGTCGGAGTATGAGTGAAGATCGGGGGTTTAATTATGGAACCGTTTGAGAATGAATGTGGGAGGATCATATGGAGATCGTGAAAGGGTTACGGAATTTGTCAATATAATCATTGAACATAATGGATGGAGCTTATGGTTTAGAACTATATAAAAATGTGTTTTTAATGCTATTTGAAATAAATTTTACTCATACCTTGGAATCTTTGCCTTTTTTTCCCTGGTCTTCAATTATTTTCTCTTCATTGGTATCTTGAATGCTCCATGTCTTCAAAATTGATCCTCACACCTGCATTTAATTTCATGATTATGGAAATAACATCTGGCTGTACATTCTTTTGAAAACAGAGTAGTGGCTGTGGAATCTGCTTCTGGCTGCGGAAACTGGACTCAGCTGTGGAAACAGATGTCAGCTGCGGAAACTGACACAGCTATTATTTGGATAAATGGAAATGAACGGATGACAAATGACTAGATGGAAATGGTCATGAAAAATATTTTTATTGATGAAATGGAATGAAATGAAGTAAAATGGAATGAAGTGGAGTGAAAATGAAGTGGGATGAAGTGGAATGGAATGGAGTGAATGGTCACAAAACTTGTGAAATGAAAGAGAGATTTTTTTTTGGAAAATATAGAGTGTCAGGTGTTCCTGATTTTCACCCTATATTTTTTGTATAAGACTGCCAATCAGTGATTGGTTTTCAGGCTTATACAAAATTATTATTATTATTTTTTTTTTAATTTTTTTTTTAAACTGAAAAGAACAAAAGCTAGGTTGGTAGAGAAGAAGAATTCTTCTGTACCAGCCTGATTGCAGAATTCTCTTGAAACACTTTGACAAAATCCTCTTTTGAGAGTGGCTTATGATAAACTTTCAATCTGTGGCCATTCACAATAAGAGGATTTTGAAACTCATCAATGGTCTTGATTCTTACCGCTCCATTGTTAAAGATCTTATCAATCTCATATGGCCCAAGCCAATGAGTCTGAAATTTTCCTTGAAAATCTTTAAACTTGGAATCAAATAACAATGCCCAATCTCCTTCTTGAAACTTTTTCTCTTTGATGTACTTGTCATGCCATTTAGCTCTTTGATATTGAACTAGATCAGTTCTTAGAATTGCCTCTTGTCTGATCTCATCTAGCTCATTCAACTGCTCCATTCTATGCTTTTGGGCTTCTGATAAGTCCATCCCCAACTGAACTGCTATCTTGAAGGTCTTGACTTGGAACTCAATGGGGAGCAGTACTTCTTTCCCATAAACAAGTTCATAGGGAGAATGTCCTGTTGTATTTCTCCATGTAGTTCTGTAGGCCCACAAGGCTTCAGGAAGCCTTTCTGCCCAATCTCTTCTATGTAGATGAACATTTTTGGTGATGATACTTTCAAGAACTTTGTTTGTGGACTCCACTTGACCATTTTCTTGTGGATGGTAAGGAGTAGATCTTCTGTGCTTGATTTTGTATTCTTTCATCAATTTCTCCACCAAGTTGGATGTGAATTGGCTTCCTTGATCTGTCACAATTTCTCTTGGAACACCAAAGCGAGTAAAAATATCCTCATAAAGAAAATGAACAACTGAATTTTCAGTAGCAGATACTAATGCTTTGGCTTCTACCCATTTAGTAACATAATCAATACAAACCAATATATACTTCTTTTGCTTAGATGGTGGATTAATAGGTCCAATGAAATCTAAAGCCCATTTTTCAAAGGGTTCAATGAGTACCCGTGTTTGCAATGGCATTTCATTTGAAAGGGTAGGTTTCCCTACTCTTTGGCAGCTGTCACACCTTTTGACATATTGTTTTGCATCTTTGAAGAGGGAAGGCCAATAATATCCTAAAGAGAGGATTTTATAGGCTGTCCTTTTGTCTGCAAAGTGTCCGCCGTATGGTTCATCATGACATGCCTTAAGAATATCAGGCATTTCATCTTCCCTGACACATCTTCTGATCACAAGATCTGGCCCTGTTTTAAACAATTCGTTAGAAATCCATGAATATTTTGAACTCTCCCGAATAATTTTTCGTTTTTCACTTGGAAATAAATGTGAAGGTAGTTTCCCTGTAACCAAATAGTTAGCAATATCTGCATACCAAGGAGTCTTAATAGGTTCTGAGCAAGTATTCATCGGAAACTTATCCTCTACGGAAATCTTCTTTGAGTATTACGGAATCTGGACAAAAATCAACTCTATTTTTTTCTGGTCTGTCAACACCGCCGTAATATTGAACTCTTTCAAAATTAAAAACCATCTTGTCACTGCGCCATTAGTAACGAGTTTGTTCATTAAATATCTAATTGCGAGAATGGTAAGTATGAATAAAAGTTTCATAGCACAATATGTAATGTCTAAACTTATTAATTGTGAACAATAGCTAAAAACTCTTTTTAGGTCACGGTGGTTTCAACTATGGCTGATCAAATTTTCTTTGGTATAATAAATGGCATAAGGAACTAAATATTTTGACCTTACGAGCTCCTAGGGAAGTTTTATAAAACATCTTGTAGAAATATGGAAAGAAGTTTTCCAATTTGGTCCTCTCAAGATAGGTACTTAGGATATTCTTGTTTCAAAGTTTCAAGGCACAGTTGAAAATCGGGATCCCATTTTAAATTCACGGTCTTTTGTAAGCAATTTAAGAGTAGAATGCTATTTTAGTAGAAAGTTTTCTATAAATCTTCTATAGTAACGATGGAAACGAAGAAAACTTCTAACATCTCTTTGACAATTTGGAATAAGTAGTGGAGATAGCTTCAACTTTTGATCTATCAACCTTAATCCCATCCCCTAAAATATGATGTCCTAAAACAATCCCTTCGATGAACATCATCGCTTGTTTTTCTTGGCTTAATGAAAGGTTTGTTCTTCATCTTATAAGAACTTTCCAAATTTTCTAATTCCTCTTCAAATGAATTACCATAAGTTTTGTAAAAAATCATCCATATAAACCTCTACACAATCATGGATTGAATCAGAAAAAATTCCTAATCTTGTCTTTGGGAATATTGCGAATTGCATTACATAACCCAAAAGAAGTACTACAGTAGAATAATTTTATTGGTGATGATATGGTCTTATCTTGGTCTTTAGGTGCTACCAGATTTGATTATAGCCACTAAAACCATCCAAAAATGAAAAGTACTTTTACTGCTAATGTATCTAATACTTGATCGATAAAGAAGCAAAGAAAAGCTGATCCTTCAAAGTTGCTTTATTCAATTCCTGTAATCAGTACTGGCTTATCCATTTACCATTCTTTTTAGGTACTATAACCGGAAGAAAACCACACTTGACTATCTAAAATTGGATAAATAAGTTTGTTGAAGTAGTTTTTGAAACTCTTCTTTTCACTATCTCCCTAAGAATTTAGATTCATCCTTGTTTGAGAGTTGTCTAATTGGTCTCTGTTTTCCTCAATGTGAATATGATGGATGCAGTCTTAGGATCAATACTATTTCATGTGATGTACTCCCATGCAAATGCGGTAGAATGTTTTTGCAAGATTTTGGTTAGTTCTTCTTGTTGTGACTTTTCCAGGATGTTTGTTGATGTTCAATATTTTTCTGAAATAATAGTAGAACTACCAAACTCTTCCATAGAGTAAAAGACATTTGTCTTGATGATAAATATTCTATATTAAATTCCATTTGAAATTGTGTGCAAGGGTCATATTACGAAGATGTCTCAAAATTTTCTAATGTGTTCGAAATTTGACTATCCTCAACGATTTCGAAATGGTAAAGATAGGTTGTATAGTGTCCTCATCATCAACCCATTCATTGTATCTAACCTGTGATTGTTCTTCTTTGAGATACAAATTGAATTTCTATTTGTCGCATACCATTAAAAATGTACATGTCCCCGGATCTACAACTAATAAAAGCATCGGCTGTGGCTAGCCAAGGTCTTCTGAGATGGTGATGCCCTCCTAGATTATTCTTGATCAAAATCATAAAAATCATGAATGTTCAAGAATCTAAGAAGTGGAAATATCTTCTAATACACCATACGGTTTAATAATTGACAGTCGATACGAGTTGCGATGATAGGTGTAAAAAGAAAGGTTGGAAGTTTTAGGCACGGTCATAGTCTGTCTCTCATAATGTTGATAGCAACCCCTAATTCAATCAATGTGTTTGGAATTTCTATCCCATTTATGTGTCTTACGACAATTGGACTTCTTTGAATCTACATACTTATAGTGGTGCCAAGTCATAATATGTGATCTTTCACTACCGGTGGATTTCTTCTTGTGTCTTTTAGTTTCCTTCCTGGTCTTTTGAAACTCCAACTCCCTTTGTGGTTTTTGCTAGAATAGGAATCTCTCGAATAGCTTGTAGCCAAGGAATCTTGATACAAACATTCTTCAATTCATCTGAAAATCATGGTTAGGCAACAAGGTCTGTTTTTCCACCCCTTGTCGATTTGTAGTCTTTCGGAAAGGAGGTGTAGATGAAGATGTGATTTGCTCAACTATAGGGTTGTGGGGATTACTTTTCTTTTCTTTTTGAATGCTTGAATTTTGAAGGGTCTTCGCGAAACCCTTATTGACTTGAAAATCCTCCTCGAGAGGTATCTTGCTCTTGAATATCTATAGGGATTTTCTAAACTCTACCGAGATACGAGTTGTACATCATTGGAAGAGAACAATCATATGGGTAGGAAATTGTTGTCCTTCTACCATGTAAGTATTACGAGGATTTTTATTATTAGGATTTGGCAATAGGTAATTTGAAGTTGATTTGTCTTTTGTTGGTATGGGAGCATGAGTTGAGGATTTGGATTTTGTTGAAGAAGGTTGTTTAAACATGGTAGCGATGAAAAGTTGTGGGTTTGGGTTTTTGGGGTTAATGAAACTTGTTGATTTTGAAAAGATAGGATATTGATAAAATTGAGCAAATATCCTGAGATTTTCATCCCCTTGTACCCATAGCTGATATAGATTTTGATGTTGAGGCCAAGGTTGTTCTGAGATTCCAATTTGGTAGGGTTTGAAAATTCATAGGGTTATTAAACCCTTGAGTTTTATTATCCCTACTTGAGTCTTCTTCTGCAACAAAGCAGAAGATTCTCTTTGGGTCTTCTTGAAAAGCAACTTTGAGTCCGGGGAATTGAAGGACAATCCTTGATATCATGATTCTGCAGGCAAATCATACATGTTTCTACAAATTTTGCATCAAGGACATTCACATACATGTGTTTTAACTTCCTACATTTTAGGACAGATGGCTAAAGCATATGTTTACGCTGCAACATTTGGATTTTTAAGGGTGTCTAGTTGTTCACTAAGGCTCCCTAAAATATGGGTTTGAATTCATCAAGCATGTTGCCAATCTCTTGCCTATGCAGTCTAGTTGGGACACTTCAGCCCTAATGAAAGGATCCCTAGGCCCTTTTCCTATTTTAGATTTTCTATCTTGAAGATGGACACATAGTTCTGTTTATGTCACGAAGTAGAAGTTGAGAAATGTCTCACCCCATCATTTTAAAATGTCTGTCCATTCATCTCTAATAGCTTTTAATATGAGGGCTTTAAGCTTTCATCATCTAGGTTGTCATCTTTGCTCTTTTCAAAGTTGTATTGAAATATTTCAAGTAAATCTTTAAATTTTCATCTTCTTTTTGCATCATTTTGAATACCTCATCCTTGTGATTGGTGGGCATACAATAGTCCAAGTATCTATCCAAAAATATTTGTTTCATATCATTCCAAGTCCTAATAGATTGAGTGGCTAATCCATGAAACCATTCACGGCAGCTCCTTCAATGTTGGAAAAGCTTCGTTTGAGTTTTGAGAGTCTTGTATAGTCATGGATTCGGCGCATGACTTCAAACTCAAACGAAGAAATGTTTTAGGATCCTCACTTCGCAATCCATAAAAGTTAGGAGGACGGAGATGGTGAGATATTTTCATCGTTGTGCCAGGTTTCCTCATCAACTATGGGGAATCCCAAACAAGTTGTCTCGCCCTATTTATACCATTGCTATGCATTCATTGTCTCCATTGTTTTCCTCCCCTCCTCTACCTCTACCTCTAAATCCATCTATTATTTCCTCTCTGCTGATAGTTTCTTTAGATTCCTTAAGTCCTACGGATTTCTTCTATCGAGGAGGATGAGAGAGAGTCTCTTCCTTTTCTAAATGAGATTTAGTAGGTGGTGTAGGAGAATCCTCCTAATTCGATTTACTAGCAGAATTCCAAAAATCTTAAGGCTAGGGGTAGATGGTGGTGAATCTGGTCTATGCCTTGAAGAAGATGGAGTTGTGAAAATCGAACTCTTGGCTTTAGCTATAAACCTTCCCCTAGAATCTCTTGCTCTATGCATGTCATTTTTTATGTTTTTTTTTTTTAAAGTTGGGCTAATAATTCTCTTTCTGATCTTCCAGATCACACTAGGTGCAAGAAGAGAGCATACTTAAGAAATTACTGAACCAATAACTCTCTTTTATGATCCTCCAGATCACACTAGGTGCAAGAGGAGAGCATACTTCAAGAAGTTATCAAGTTTTCCCTTCTTTTATTATTTTGTTTTTTTTTTTTTTAAGAAATTGGCTACCTAGTTACACTTCCCCGGCAACGGCGCCAAAATGTTTGGTCAATTTAGTGTGTCCTAAATTTCTACATTAATTTATCAATCCAGGATTCGTAAGCTGATGAAGTGCGGCGCACTATATGTGCAAGATAACCTATTTCTTAACTTTTTGTCGTTTTTGGTTTTCTAATGGGAGATGGAAATTCTAAAATAAAAACAAGTATGGTTATGATTGTTCAAGGAAATGATATCCTCTATAATGATTTACCAACTTGAAACTTAAAAAGGAATTTGAAACATACAATGACAAAACTTGAAAGGAAATGAAAATGTGTTGCTGAAATGAAAATGTGCTGCTAGTCTAATAAATCAAAACAACGAACTATTGAGCATGAAAACCAAACTATTCTTGCTGCTGTCTAAACACAAAAGAAACTATGCTTAAAGAAATCCAAAATTGCAACAAAGTAAATCTAAATCAAATTACATCAACTTGTCTTCTGATCCCTCATCATTAGTCTAGCTATGATTTTTGGAAGTAACCATAAACAACTTGAGTAACTGATATCTAACTTGCAGAAAGTAAACTAATATCAAACCACACATTCATAATTCAATCCCTCACCATCAGTCCAGCTGTGGCTTTCGGAGGTAACTGAAGATGTCATGCACAATTTAATATTTCTATCTTGCAGAAAGGAAACTAATATCAAACTACACATCCATAATTCAATCCCTCACCATCAGTCCAGCTGTGGCTTTCGGAGGCAACTGAAGATGTTATGAGCAATTTAATATATCTAACTTGCAGAAAGAAAACTAATATCAAACTACACATTTCATAATACAATCCCTCACCATCAGTCCAGCTGTGGCTTTCGGAGGCAACTGAAGATGTTATGAGCAGTTTAATATATCTAAATTTAACTACTGAAGCAAATGAGCAAAAATGAATTAAACAAAGCAGTACTGAAATTAAACAGAAACTAAGAAAAACAAATTAGCAGCAGAACAATGTTAATTCCATGTCATTAGTAAAAAAGCTATGAAAATGCCCGGGCTGCCTATCTATAACCTGAAACAAGAACACTGATCAGTGATTAATAACATAAAACATGAAAGACAGAAGTGAAATGGAAAGCATGCAAGATTATAAACAAAAATGAAGCATATATACCATGAAAAATGCAATGTATAAACATGTGAATGGATTATGGCACAATGAGCTTTAAAGAAATGAAATAAGAACTATACAATAATGCACAGAACCTTGGCAAGTGTAGGGGCCCTCTACACCAGCCTTGGCAACAATCTTCAAGTACGAATTACGTTTGGAAACAATCTTCTTATATTAAAATGCAGTCATAACAGAAAGGTGATATTACGGCACAAGTGCAACGTAATTACATTACAGAGCAGACTAATAAAAACTAACAGAGACTAATCTAATATGCGTATACAAACGCGTTATTTATAACAAAGGAAATACAACTGATTCCATAAAGTTTATGCTGATGGAGAACACGTAGACCATTACGTCCACAGATCTAGGATCATGGCCGTATTGAAGAGTAAATCTATGAGGAGTGGATGTTTGAATTCGACTATGGAGCCGTGTACAGATGTTGATTTGTCCTCCGCAACTCAGAAACGGCCATATGAATCTTCACGTGACACGAAACAGAGTCCTGTCACCGTGGGACTCTACGGTTGACTTCCATTTGGACACCTTTGACCGCAGCCTCTTTAGATGAATTTGCTCGAGCCAATAGGACACGATCCATGTCCACATCATTTATGACTTGCCCATGTGGCTCGTTTATCCTGTAGACACCTGTAACATAGAGTTTCACAAAATGGCTGCGGAAAGTTGCAGCAGCTGTGGAAAGTGGCAAGATTCCGCAGCTAAATGAGAAAAATCTAAATCAAACAGCAGACACAAAAATATAGTTAAAAACCATGTTAGATGCTCTTTTTCAATTAATATACAATGATATTGACAACTTGGGAGGTTCAGGTGGATGAAAAAGGTATAGAAAAGTTTATGGAAAAGATGCAGATTTGAGACTCAGGTACCTAGTCGGATCCACCGACTTCTGAGATGCTTAGTACGTGCAATTACATGTTATCATGAGCACCATGTGGACTAGACTCTTAGGGCTTTTACCACACATATTTTTTGAGAGACATATCGTCTCCGGATGTATTTAAGACGATTATGTATATTGTGACACACTCTATGTAAACACTTCGATATCTATATATATATGCATATCTATTTCTGGATGGATCTTTCTTTACATGTGATGATGATTTACAAATTGCGCAAATGTCTATCTAATACCAAATTTGCTACTGCATCTGTTAATGTATTCAAATGCCTGGGTATATGTTGATATGTAATGTAGTCAAAATTCCTTTCCAGTAATCGAATACGCAGATACGGACGTAAAATGGACGGGTTTCTTACCGAATAGTGTCCGTTCAGTTGTAACACTACAAGTTGCGAATCTAGATACACAAGCAATTCACGGATACCAAGGTTTACCGCCTCGGTTAATAATTCTAACACAACACACTATTCCGCGATGTTGTTCGTAGTACGTCCTAGAGACACTCCTTGTAGGTTGACCAACTCACCAGCAGGATCATAGATTACCCAGGCTGCTGAAGACAGATTCCTGGTACTGCGGGAGGCACCATCCGCGAAACCAACAAATGGATGAATAGACATCTGCACAACCAGGAAGACCCGATCAGCAGAAAGATGTTTACAAGGCACACCACACCATACATGCACACAAATGAAAAACACACACCTATGTACACACACCACACCAAGAAATGACTTCAGGCATAGTACTTTTTGAGGTACAGCCCATTTCTGGGCTGCGCCAGCGGAACTCCTTCATAATCTATAAGCTCATAAGCCCCATTTTTCAAAACGCGTTTTACTATATAGGGCCCATGCCACATAGGCTGGAACTTACCGGCTCCAAGCTTGTCATGTGCTTGATCGTACAGGAGGACGAGGTCTCCTTCGATAAAGGAACGGGGGGAAACATATTGATCAAAATGAGTTTTGACCCTCTTCTTTTGTGCTTCAATAACCAAAGCAGCCAGATGACGGGTTTCATCTAACCATTCCAAATATAGAAGACGTTCTTCCTTAGCAGAAGTATTAGGTAGAAGTTCCACATCTAATTTCAGAGAAGGAATATCGCATTCAACCGGAAGAGTTGCTTCCAGACCGTACACCAATTGAAATGGTGTGAATCCAGTTGCACTCTTTGTAGATGTTTGGTATGCCCATAGAGCTGAGAACAATTGGAGATGCCAATTGGATTTGTGAATACCAACTGATCATTGAAGCATAGTGACCAGAACCTTGTTCACTGCTTCAACCTGACCATTCGCCTGAGGGTAATATGGTTTTGAGCTGTCGTGACGCAAGCCCAACTTTGAAGTCAGCTCAGCCATCATATAATCACGGAAATGAGTACCATGATCGGTGACGATGGCCTGAGGAACCCCGAACCGTGCAATAACGTGGTTGAATATAAATTGAGCAGCCGTTTTACCGTCAGCAGCTAGTGTAGGCATCGCCTCGGCCCACTTGGTGAAGTAGTCGACGGTGACAATTATATACGCATGCCCCCCGTCCGAGTGAGGGTTACACGTCATAAAGTCCACACCCCATTTCACAAAAGGGCCGACGGTAATAATGGGATGTAAAGGGAGAGGTGGCGTGCGCATCTTGCGCTGAAATATCTGGCACGCATGACATTTACGGACTACAGTGATACAATCTTTGAATATGGAAGGCCAAAAATAACCTGCTCGCAGAATCTTCTGGGCAGTAGCATACCCAGACATATGTCCACCACAAGCGCCACTGTGGCAGTCATTTAGGACCTTTTCAGCCTCTTCCAAGGTTAGGCATCGCCAGAGCACCGAATCTACGCCAATGCGATATAAGGTATCTCCTACTATACGGTAGGGCTGGGACTGGTGCCGAATCCGACGGCGGGCAGCTTTATCCAACTCAGACCGAAATGTCGAGGTCTGAAGATACACTATTATGTCACCGTACCAAGGGTCATGAGTATTGATGAGGAAAAGTGTTTCGTCCGGTATATGATCTTCAGAGTGTGAGGGAGAAGAGTCTGTAGGGAGAGAGCATATAAGATCCGCGAAAACTAGTGATTTAGTTGACTTAGCGGTAGTGAACTCTAAGTCAAACTCCTGCAGGATAACAATCCATTTGGAGTACTTGCCCCCTAGTAATTGTCGGGAGAGAATATACGTCATAGGGTTGCAGTCTGAAACCACTGTTATCGTACGCAAAAGGATGTAATGGCGAAAGCGTTGTACAGCGTGTACTGCTGCTAATGCCAACTTCTCGACATGAGCATAACGCGTTTCTGGATCGAGAAGGTTCTGTGACAGATAATAAACAACATGTTCATTACCGTCATCGTCATCCTGCACCAAGACCATGGCTATGGTGCTAAATGCGGCAGCGAGATATAAAGTGAAGTCGAGGTGGTGGTCCGGAGGACGAAGCAACGGAGCATTGACAAGCAACGTCTTCAGCTTCTCAAAGGATTGCTGAGCAATTTCGTCCCAATGGAGGGGAACGTTCTGCTTTAATAAACGAGTGAATCCTTTGGCCACCTCGGCATAATTCGGGATAAAGCGCCGAAGAAAGTTCGCTTTCCCTTGCAGACTCTGTAATTGATATAGGGAGGAGGGTGATGGGATATTTATGATGGCCTCGACCTTTAAAGGGTCAAGGCGAATTCCATCCTTCGAGACTATGAATCCTAAAAGACGGCCAGAATCAACGCAGAAGACGCATTTATGAGGATTAAGCCTAATATTGTAGTCCCTGCAACGAATAAATATCTGGCGGAGATGCTCAGGATGGTCCTCTCGCTTAGCCGAATGGGCTGGCAAGTCGTCCAGATAAGGCTAAACGATATGGCGAATGTCATGAAAAGCGTAGGACATCGCACGCTGAAAAGTGGCTCCAGCGTTCTTCAAGCCGAACGGGAGCTTTTTATACGCGAAAGTACCCCACGGACAGATGAATGTGGTCTTGTGTTGATCCTCAGGTGCAATATTGATTTGATTATATCCTGAGAAACCGTCCATTAAGGAATAGATCTCACTTCCGGCACATTCGTCGATAATCTGGTCTATAAACGGAGTGGGATAATTATCCTTTGGACAGGCGCGATTGATGTCGCGATAATCAACACAGACTCTAATCGTACCCTGCTTTTTATCGACAGGGACAATGTTGGAAACCCATTCTGTGAGGGGGATGGGATAAATAAAGCCCGCGTTCAGAAGTTTTTCAACTTCTGCCTTAATTGCAGCGGCTTTTCGAGGATGCATGGGGCGTAAGCATTGGCGCACGGGCTTCGCACCAGGGTAGGTTGGAATCTCATGCACTACGATACTGGGATCAATCCCCGACATTTCCTCGTAGGACCAGGCGAACACATCTCTGAATTCTTTAAAAATATCAGTATAGACTTGAATCTCATCAGGAGAACAAGTCACTCCCACGTGTATATTCTCAACGATCCCCGGTTTAACGGAGATGTTGATCGGGATGGTTTGAGTGATGTTACTCAGGTTTCCCTCCGAAAAAACCTCGTGCGTCAAAATAGGCGTTTGAAGAGGAGGGGTAGGAACCTGAGAAGCATAACGCTCCAGACAGTCAGTCATTGCCCCCAAGCTAGGCATAAAAGAGGAGCGATGATGTCCATCGCCCCAAGGCAGCTCCTCAAGAGACATAGTTTCAATGATGGCCTCATCGGAAGGAAAAGTCTCTTTGAGAGGATCAGGCGAATCGGCCTGACCAAGCCAGGGGGATTGAGAGTAGACGTCGAGAGCCATGCTCAAAGGAGCATGCTAAGGAGGTGGAGGATCAGATGCGACAACAATTTCACAGTAGCTGATCTCTACTGGAGTCAAGGGCATTGATTCTCCAAACTCAAACACCTGCTCAGGCGTAGGAATAAGCCAGGGGTCATCGGACCTGGAAATCATGTTAACTTGAGCGGTGTGCGGTGGTGGTGTGGGAAAAATACCCATGAGGACTGGGTCTTTGAAGAGACCAGGTCCTACACTGTCCGGGGGATTTGGAATTTGATCCACGTATGGCACGTTGTTCTCAGAGGTAGAGGTGAAAAATGACAACTGATCCACCGTGACAATTTTTCCCTCGTGAGGGAACTTAAGAAGTCGAAAGACGGTGGACGGCACGCATAGCATGGCATGGGTCCAGCTGCGGCCAAGAAGTATATTGTAGTTGAGCCTGGCGTCGACTACTTCTACTTCCACGTTGACAGTCTTCCCTTGTAATGTGATCGCTAGACTCTCGAGAACACCCAGGGGTTTAGATTCCCGACCATCAAATGCCTCTAGGGCATTGGGAGATGACGAAAGGGCTGGAGAGCCGATGGCCTTCCAGCAAGCGGAGGACATAACGCAGGTAGAAGCACCTTCATCCACCACGGCCCTATGAATGTTCAGACCGTTAATCCCGACTTGAATAACAAGAGCGATTTGATGTGGAAGCCGGGGAGTGAAATTCTCTAAATCGAAGGTGAGAAGACTCGAATCGGCGGGATCAATGCCCCCGATCGCTGACAGTAAAGCCTTTCATTGCGAAGGACAACTTTGAAGAACTTCTAGCGCAGACATAGCATACGGCGCCTGTGCCAAATCCTCAACAATGCTGTAATGTTGAGCGGCACGAGCATTCGGATTATAAGAAGATCTTCGAAGGACACCTTTAGAAGGTGGTTTCACAACGGGTTCAGGAGTAGGCTTCTCGATTTCCAACGAACCAGAGGCAGGCAGGGGAGGCGGTCCATCCGCAACTGCCTTCCCGGGTACCTGCCGCGATTCATTGTAATCCTTCGAACGCGTAGCGACAGAGATAGGTGCAACACTCTTCATCATGAAAACTTGGGACCCAAATGGTGCAGATGGTGACGGTTGTTCGACCATCTGGGTCTGCTGAGACGGGAATGGCTCTTTTAGAACAGCCGGAGTCCCTTTAGGGCCCTTGAGAAGTTGACTAACCTCGGATCGTCGTGGAAAATCCTTAGTATAATGGTCCCCTTCACAAATGAGGCAAGGGTACTTCGGTTTACGCTGAGAGCCATCCTCAGTGCGAGATTTAGATTCTGGCTTTGGGGCATCAGATTTAGATTTTCCTTTGCCCTTCTTTTTCCCTTTGGAAGTTTTCTCCGTAGGATTGGCCTGAACGACATTCACCTCCGCGGTTTTGCCAGAATCAGACGGGGCGAGATTAGCAGGAGCGTTGTTGGAAGAATTAGACTTCTGCTTCCCATTCGAAGATTTCTTCGAATTCTGAGAGACAGAACCAATGACACCATCCACCGCAGGGGTAGGCGGAGCCTTAGAGGTTCCGGACCATGGGGCATTAGGAAAGATATCATAAAGCGTGTCGGACTGAGAATACACAAGATCCAGATAGTGGGCACGCGCAATGGCTTGTTCCTCAGTCACACACGCTCCCATCGCAATATCTTGGGCGATTTTATTCACAAATAGTCCAAGTGGATATTTGGCCCACCCACCCTATTCCACTTTAAACCTACGTGTCTCTTTCAGTTTTTCCGTTTTGGCATAACTTACTATTTTTTAGCAGTTTTTCGGGTCCTGAACTTCCGGAGCCGTTTTGAGGCCCTAAACGACGTTTTTTGGGTATGAAAGCGCCAGCAAATTTTCTGATAAAATTCGTCCCGACAGCTGTAGTCCTCGGATAGAGCTTTCTAATGATGTATCATATGCGTCAAACGGAGATAGTATGCCAAAGTTACGTCCCTGGGAAGTTGAAACACCAATTTACCCAAACGGGGCCCATAGTTTTGGCGCTTCATCTCCTAGGGTTAGGTTTTGGGATGTTTAGGGTTCTCCATTGTTTCTCAATAATAAATAGGCCCTCGAGCCTCATTGTAACGCAGTTCAGAGGCCTGTAGCCACCACATCTCTTCTCAGAGATAGCTACCAGTGCTCTAGCTAGTTTTATTTCCATTCTGTCTGTAAGCAAATTTCAGTTCTTTGATATTAATGAAATGAAGTGTTATTTCTGCTGCATCTCTATCTTTATGGTTATGTATTTATTCTGTTGCGTTCCTGCATAAATCTGGATCAACGAAGGAGGTGGTGAACCAATGAGTTAGTATCTGATCAGGTATGTGAAACTTGATCAGTCTACGACGGCGCCGCCACTCATGAATGTGATCAGAGATGTGAGTGGCTTTATCCTGCTTCAGAGAAGTCAGGAGGTGCGTCCCGGCTTCATAACGAACCGGTAACTAAAAGTGCGTGAGGAAAGCCATGGCTAAAGAATTGAAATCTTGGAAAATGCCACGGGATAACTCTATGTACCACTTAGCAGTAGCTCCAGTTAAAGTACGCTAGAAGAGGCGCAGACGAATCGAATCGTCGACCCAAGAGTTAGACGAACACCAAAGATGATACGTCATCACATGCGCCTGGGGGTCCTCTCCAGCTTTTCCCTCAAACTTGGGGCAATCACCAGGTATCTTGGTGGGAACCGGAGGCCAATACGGATTATGTAAAATCAGATCATTGGTCAATTTTGAAACATCCGGCAGCTCCAAGGTAGCCAGGAACGGCAATGGTGGATTAACCGTCATGCCAGGCCCAGGATGAGGTCCGGTACCCATACTCCACAATGGTTGTGAATATCCTTGCCCCCACGGGTTCTGTCCCGCAGGATTCTGACCGTAGGGGGCGTAGGTCGTATAACCAGACTGATTTGGATGCTGGTAACCATAGTGTGGGGCTTGATAACCAGGGTACGGACCCTGATTATGCGTCGGCCCTGTATAAGCAGTGTTTGGATTTGGCTGCTGAGTGTAGGTAGAACCGGGTGGAGGAGGATAATACTGAGAGCCTCTGGGGTGGTTATAGTTCGGTTGAGATTGACCATGAGGATAATAACCACCCTGAGGATGAGTAGGCTGCTGAAAAGTGGAACCCTGCGGAGCCTGATAAGTAGGGCACAGCTGTTGATTTGGCTGCGCCATCGAATGAATCAGCTGCTGTACAGGGTTAATGGAATGAGCGAGCTGCCCTGAGTGAACAGGTTGACCCGACTGAGAGGGTTGACCTGAGTGAACAGGTTGACCCGGCTGAGAGGGCTGACCTGAATGACCAGGTTGACCTAGATAGACAGGCGGCGCCGGTTGCGCAGGTTGACCTAGCTGTAAAGGAGCCCCAGGTTGTACCGGATGGGCCGGTTGGCCTGGAGTCGGAACACCAGGTTGTGCCGGATGGGCAGGTTGGCCTGGTGGAGGAATAGGGCCAGGTGGTTGCTGGAAACCGGTTTGACTTGAAGCAGAACCATAGGATGGTCCCGGCTGATATGCAACGTTAGAAACAATAGGATACTGTGGTTGCATTGGTGGAGGAGGCTGGAGTTACCCCCCAGGACCATAGACCGGTCCCGGTTGGTACCCCGGCTGAGGCTGAACAGGTTAACCGGAAGGGCTGTAATACGGTCCTTGCGGACCGTACGATGGCCCTTGCTGGCCCGCAGGATAGCCTCGGATGGGCTGCCCCTGTGGGTCATAAGGATAGCTAGGTTGACCCGAAGGTTGGCCTTGGAAAGGTTGCCCTGGCGGGTTATAAGCCTGGTTATAAGGTAAACCTTGAGCATGGAGGTAAGCCTCAGGAGCGGGTAGACGTAAAATGTCCCCGTGCTCGTCATACTGACCTGGAAAAGCATACACGGGTGTACCATCCTGTGCATAGTGCGAAAAATAAGAGCGGTTGGGATCTTGGGAGGATGGTCCAACCTCGGGGTTTGGCTGTTGCAGAGACAACCGATACTCCTCCAGAGAGATGTTCTCCGGTATAGCAGTCGCTAGATAGACATCTTCAGGAGTTGGCATAGCCCTGGCAGAGGGTGCTGTGACAACAGGAGAAAAAGCGGCCACACAAACAGTGGGCCAAACGGGTACAGAAGTCACGGGCGTCTGAGGAGACACCCCGGGTGTAGGAGCAGCTGGCCTCGGAGAAGGAGCTGACACTCCCATAGAGGCTGTGGCAGAAATGATCTGACCTAAAGACCTGTATCCGGGCGGTAAAGAGAGACTGGCTGTTGACATGTCAGGCAGTTCAGAGTTGTCTCCCGGAAACAATCTTCGTGGGAAGAGCTGATAGTCTTCACCAGACGTTGGGATTTCCTCACCAGAATCACTCATGGTTGAGCCTACCGTTAGCTCGCACAATAAACGGCGAGGGCTAGGAGGAAAAACAACAGCAACAAAAGGCGAACCTGATGTAAGAGAAAGGAAATCAGCTCCTAATCTCAATTCAGACACAGGGTCCGAAAAGGGCCAATCGAACTCAACTGGTCCCCCAAAGGGTTGCTCAGAAAGAACCGGTCCCCCGTCAGGAAACTCAGAAACAATAGGCTGCTGCGGTTCAGCAGAGGATTGGGAAACCTATGATGAATCATCCGTGTAAGGACTACCAGTAAACAAAACCGAAGGTTCCGCCACTGTGGCAAGCGACAAGAGAAAAAGAAGCAAACACACACACGGGCTGAAAAAGAGTCAAGACACATGATCAAATGGTTAACAAGCAAAATCTAAGAGGGCGTGTAATCGTGGGTGATTAATTTTTACCACATTGAAAAATAAGAAACTTTACCGTTTCATGTTTTAAGAGTCGAGAAACGATAAAAAGATGACTCTATCTCTTTCAGATTTGACACAAGCGTGAAAGGACAAACGCTTGGCGATCTTTTCAAGTTTAGGGAGTCAGAAAAGATCAAATGACTGCTCGGGAATACTAGGCAAGAAGGGTGTACCAAATAACTGTGAACTGCAATATACACCTTGGTTTCAATAATGAAAGAGAAATCAACCAAGGACTTTCCGTACGTGCAGGCAATCTCCCTGAATGCCGTGTTCGGTGTATCACGGGTATAGGGCGGCAGACTCGGCTTCCTATGGATAAAGGATTGAAAACCTAGAGGGGTCTCCCTTTATATACGCAATGGTACGGGGAGCAAGAGTCCATACTAGCGCTGTCTAAAGCCAAAAGGCGAACGACATCTACTAGGTTTAAAGACGCCGGAACACGTCTCTAGCCTAGACCTCTAAATGTGTTTCGTTAGATTTCAATGCTGCCTTAGTGTAAATTGAGTAGATTTTAAATTTGATCTTCAATTACGTTTCAGTTTTCAGGCCCTAACGAATGTGTGGTCTCAAAAATTCCTAAATGCAAAGCTACATGCCACAGTACATCATTTCGTTCGATGAAAACTAGCTACAGAGGAGTTGAGAGTTTCTACACAAACAAAATGATCGGAAGACAAACAATGATATCTCTAATGCAACTAATGAAATTGAAAACTTTTCATTCAAATCACTAATTACTAGTAAAATCGAAAAGATTACAATTTGCACTAATCAACCAAAAGCAAAAGAGATTTTTTTTCAATTTTCAATGTTTGATGGCTAAATGCACTAAACAAACTGAAAACAAAAGGAACAACTTGAGAAACGATATAAAGAGAGCAAAACAAACAAGATTCACTCAATGACACCAACAATCAGATCTCAAATCGACCAAAGTCTCTCAAAACCGAGAAAAAGTCCCAAAGGTTCTAATGGACCGTGTGATTTGGGCCCAAAGCAAGACCAAACGAAATTTGAATGAAGAAAAGAGCAATCACCCAAAAATCGCAATAAAACGGTGAACAACTACTAAGAGAATGTGGAGGAACAATTAGAGGATTGACTGGACTAACAAAACACCAAAACTCCTAAGGAGGGCTCGATGCACAAAGCCACTAGATGCCCTAGGGCTTAAAACGTGAAATCGATGGAGAAAAGCAAACAACCAAAGGATGAAGGAAAATTCCCAGTCAAACAGGACTCCAACACACTCAGGTAGCCGAAAAACCAAGAAGAAAAACACTGACCAGACCCAGAAAGCTCAAAACTGAGAAAACCCTAATGCCTCACAGGAGTGGCGCGACTATGAGATTGAAACTGGTGCCAGAAAGCAATTGGCGCGGGCAATACGAAAGCAACATGCGCCAATTGGCGCGACTGTCGAGCTAAAAAGCGCGCCAGTCAAGTTCCTCAGTCAAAAATAAAAAAGAACTACTCCAGAAGCAGATCAATGATATCCAAGCAAACCAAGAAGCAAAAAACAGCAAAAGAACCCAACCCAGAAGGCTGACCAAGCAAGGAAAACCACGAAACAATCAAAACGAGACAATTACAACTAGACGATCCCCAGCGGAATCACCAAATTGTTGAGGAGGTAAATCCCCTCTGCGGACAGAGGTGATCCCTACTAGCCCAGCAGGGGTCTAGCAACAATCATCAAATGCTACAACGCAAGTTCCTAATTGCGAATAAATAAGCCAACGATGGAGGCCTACCTGGAGTCCAGCGCTATGATTCGTAGAAGAGACAACGTTCCCATTCCTCAGCCTCAGCAGATCACGATCCCCGCGATCTCCGTGAATGGACACCTGCACATGCAAGAAACAATACGAATACAAGCATAAAATCCAGAATACAAAACTATATATCAGTCAGAAAGGATATAACTCATCATTATCATAAGTGAAAAACAGAGTGGAACCATAACCAGTAGTCATTCATTAATAAACAATCGAAAGAGAGTACAACCAATGTTCTGACGCTGAGGTCTCCTTCGGAAGGGTCTCCAGTCATACACGTCTCGCAAAGCCTGCCAGGGATGGGACAAGCCTCTCTTAGAGTCTCTCGACGATAGTCTCCTTTCTTGAGTCGGCCTTAAGGGAAGAATGAGGGCTCTTGCAGCATGAAGGCTCTTGGGAATTTGGAGATTCAAAGCTTAGGCACTTCAAGACTAGCTTGCAATGGCAATGGGCAAGCTTTTATAGAAGGAGGAAGGGGATTTGGGATCCCTATAATTGTAGGATTAGCCCTATCATCAAGGAAGCTTCCATGAGAGGTGGAAAACCACTTCCTCTCTATGGAAATCCATAGCCAAACTTCCCAACTCAAGATAGATACTTGTTTCTGAGTTTGTTGAAACAAAAATTCCGCCTTTCTTATTTAAAAAACACTCCTTAAATTGGCTGGCGCGACTGCGACTCTGGGACAGAGCGCCAGTTGGCGCGGCCTCTTTGTAGGATTTTCCTCATTGGCGCGAGTTATGAACTGGATTCCCGCGCCAATGCAAAAAGGGATGTTTTTATGGTTTTTTGCAAGGAGATGTCTTTAGGGCAATTGAGGCTCATGTTTAGAGGAATGCAATGATGATGGTTTCATGGCATGACATTGCTCACAGGTCACATAATGGGCCCTCCAATGTGCGGGACGGGGAATGGTAGGGACGGTGACAAATTGCGGCTGTGATGGGTCGGTAGCTTCGCCACGTCAAGTAGTCTTTCTTCCACCATTCACCCCATATTCTATCACGATGATGACATTAAGGAAGAAATCACCACCCCTGACTTTATCTATCCCCCCTTACATCGAACCCATGTGTTCGAACCACATACACCTTGTGGCCATTACATTGAAACCCAATGTTTGGGTAAGGGGGCACCCATATTTGAGAGACCAGGAGAAGCAATTCTCCACAACTCTCCTAGTGTATCTAGTCGTGTCGAATTTAGTACCATCATTCTTCCACATTTAGAAGAACCTCTATAGTCCCATATCACTTCAGATCACTTTAGGGATGATATCCCTTATCGTTCCTTCATCTTACATCAGCAACCCAGCCTCATAGACATTGTGGTTGACCAACCTATGGATTTTCTAGGAAAGCATCAGTTCATTATCTCCAAATCCTCTCTTTGGGATAGTGACACCATGTATGCCAACCCAGAAACTTAAAGTCCATTTGATTCATATATTCAGTACCAAAAGAGATTGGTAATCATATATTTCCTTTCTCAAACTGCATAACCATAATGAAAACAAATGGCGCACCACATCATTAAAATGTATTTAGATTCCCCTTTTTATAAATACATTTTGGCATGTCCATAGCATGCCTAGGGGCACCTATGCCCCTCAATCATAAAAATCCTGGATCTCAGCCAAAAACATCACTGAAACCCATTTCTCTGACAGGTCACACTTTTTAGGACATTCCTTGCAACAGGTCGCAGTTTTCTTCCCAGTACATGCTACCCAGGTCGCAAAACAAACCAAAAAAAAAAAAAAATGAACTGAAGGCCACAAAGTGCGACCTACCTATTCATGAGCTCTGGGTACCTAAACTGAACTTTCAATCCATTGAAATGAAATAATAGGATTAGGCCTCTTACCTACAAATGAAGGATCTCAATTCCAACGGTCGATTTGCCTGCTATGATTGCCGCAAGATTTAGGGCCTTCTCTCCTCACTACATTCACCATAGCTCCACCTGCAAATGAGAAAATTTGGATGGAAAGTTCCTTATTAAAAGAAAACCCTGATTTTTCTTTCACCTATTGCGGCCAAACCATAGCTCAATTTTATGAACCATTTATACCGTTGGAAAGCTCCCACCAAGCCCTCAAATGGGTATTTGATAGTTTTTAGTCATTTGATACTTCACCAAAACACATTTTTTCCAAGAAGCGTCACTTCACCCCTCCTCAAAAACGAATTTCTTCACTTGCAACACTCATACTAGGGGCACCACTTTTCCTCCATACTTTTCCACGCTCGTGTCGACTTTCGTCGTAAGTTGCCATCTTGTACTCATGTTTTTATGGTCCCCATTGGACTTTTTCTGTGTGGCAGCACCATCGAGTCACCCTTGTTTAGAGAATTCGAGTTGAGTCATCATTGCATTCATGGAGTCTATCCTGAGTCCCTTTGAATCCTGTTATAGCCCTCCATCCTTCATTTCTTGGTTCCTCTATCGTGTCGCACATTATGGCCTTCAGTCCCACTATCCCCTATTCCTCATGATGTTGTGTCAGTCGCTGCCAGGTCATCCATGCCCTTTATTCTCTAACAAGGAAATTCATCCATTCGCTACTCAGTCCCCCCAATTTCATCATCATCATTGGTGTCAGTCTGTCAGTCACTATACTATTTTCTCTCATGCCTTAGTTGAGGATCCCTTATTGCCTCACCTATAGTATACCTTCTTCTATCGACATCAGCTCATTCATTCCAGAAGATAGGTCTAGAGGGCGATGTACCTTGGTTCCAACTTCCACTCTTGTTCGGTGCCTCAGATCAGGAAAAGGGACTCCTTATTGCCCTTTGACTTGATTGTTTCTTAGCTCCAACTCTTTTCAGCATGATCGAGATCCATATACTCAATGGTTCAGTGATGCAGTAGCTGACATTAGTGATTCTTGGGTGTGTGTGAGATGTTTCAGCCCTCATAAGGGGGTGGCCCTACAAGTAGCCCCCCACACACTCGGATGACCTCTTCATCACAGCCTTCGATGCAGCTCCATACATTTGATGATGTCGGCCTCAGCCACTTGCAGCGCCTTTTTGTTTGCATGTATCAGTTAGATTTTCAGAGCCCTTTCCTGTCTTCATGGGCATCTGGGTTGAAATTATATCTCATGTACTTAGATATTATTGTACAAGTCCTGGTTGTTATCCTAGGCACAACATGTATGTGGGATTCATTATCATGTTATTTATCTACCTCATATTTATGCCAGCATATCCTATATTATTTCGTCCCATGGTTTTTCAGACGCCTTATTGTTTGTACTATTGCCTTAGAGGGCATAGGTATGCCTCCCCCGCTGCCTATAGCAGGTACTCACTCATCAAAGAGACTTGTCACACCTGCAAGTCTCGCCTCCTGGGGGTCTAGTTCTTTCAGCACTTTGGTCTACCTTACAGTCCTCTCTCTTTGACTTCCCCTCTGACATCTAGTGATTGAGTTCTTACAATGTACTTTGGTCATACGATTAGCTCCTAATGCTCGCACGCTGGGGGGAAATTTGTTACACCATTTTTTGGTCATCTAATCCATTGTTATTAGATGGACCCCATTACACCAAGTAAGACCAATTTTACCCCAAGTAAAATCACATTCACAATGAAAAATAACTTATTAAACCACCTTTATTAAGTTGTTTATGGTAACAGGAAACCCCATGAGGAAATATTAAATAAATCTATATTTGTTTGATTTTCCGCAAAGAATAATTAATTAAACAACAGTTTGATTAATATTCCTGGTTATATTTAACCCAAAATAAGGAAATTAATTAGTTAAATCATTATTTATCTTATTATTTCCTAAAGATTAGCTATTTAAACCTTATTTAAATAATATTCTTTGTTAAATATAACTAAATCGCCCATAAATAATTAAATAAATCATTTATTTATTTATTTTTACAAATAAAGGGATTTGATCGAAGCCAAATTCCTTTTCCCTCCAAGAAATATAACAAAATATTCTATAAAATTTGGATCTTGATTTGGTTAATAATATTTTAATTATACACTGATATCTATACTAACTCAATATTTTGTTATAAATAGAAGGGTTTTTCCATTCATTTATCACCTTTTGTTGCCTAAATATCACTCTGGATCTATACTTTTGGTCTGACTATTGATCCACCATCATAGTCATATTTTGCTACTATTTTTGTCTGGGTTTTCTACACCATCAAGAGAGAGGAATTCTAGATCTGAAGTGCTGAGGACTTACAAGAACCCATCCCATTGAGGAGAACAGGGAACACCCTCTTGTGTTTTCCTCCCAGGTGCCATTAATACAAAATTCATTCAACATATTCTTGTCTTGTCTATTGTATGCATGGAGTAAATCTTGTTTTTTCTACTGCTTAATATCTTCTAATGCATAGATCTAGATTTTTGCAGCATTTGTCTTGATCACCTAACTGCAGATTTGAGGATATTAGCAGCCATATTTGCTATTAGTTTTGTTTCTTATGCGCAACTAAAGTGGTATTTTTTCGTACGCTTGGAATTAAGATTCATACTAACAACAATAAAGCTATAAAGAGGAGGAAGATAATAAGAATTGATGATACAATGATAGCCCTGGTGAATGAATCGCAGATATTGTTTGGAAAGACAATTTTGTACATCCTATCGAACATCTTACCAAACTTGCGTTTGCAAGAGCATATGCAAATTAAAGCTGAATAATAAAGCAACATAAGTGAAACTTATGGCTAGACAAAGAGAAGAAAGAGTCCAAGAACTAGAAAAACAAATGGAGTCAAAGAGAAAAACACAATGAATAAACAAGATGAAATGAACATGGTAAACAGTTCCATAAGGAAGTTTAATGGTTGAAGTTGCAACATCAAGTGCACATCTGAAAAAGAGCATAGATAGAAGAAGCAATGGACAAGATCAAGAGTCAACCTCAAACAAAACATTTCATAAAAATAAGTGTTACACCATTTTTTGGTCATCTAACCTTTCATCATTAGATGGACCCAAGTACACCATGTAAGACCAGTTTTACCCCAAGTAAAACTGCTTTCACTATGTTAATTAAAGAAACCCCAAAAGGAATAATTAATTAAACCACAATTTAATTATTATTCCCAGTCATGTTTAACCCAAAAACAAAGAAATTAATGAGATACACCCATAGTTATCCTATTATTTTCTAGGAATAATTATTTAAATAATATTCCTTGTTAAATATGACCAAATCAACCACTATTAATTAAATAAATCATTATTTATGTGATTATATCCCAACCACTTCCTTAAAAGGATAAATAAATCATTTATTTATTTATTCCTCACTAATCAAGGGATTTGACCCAAGTCAAAGTCCCTTTCCCTCCAACAAATAATAATAAAATATTCCATAGAGGTGAATCTAGATTTGATTAACATTATTTTAATCATGCACCAAGATCTAGAATGACCTAATATTTTGTTATAAATAGGAGGGTTTTCCCCTTCATTCTTCACCTTTTGTTGCATACTAGATCACTCTGGATCTATACACTCGGTCTCATTTTCTGCTATTGCTGCTCCCATTGAGCTCTACCTTCTACATTGTGGGTTTTCTACATCTACAAGAGAGAGAAAGCTTAGATCTCAAGTGCTGAGGACTACAAAGAACCCATCCCATTGAGGAGATCTGGATACACCTTCTTGTTTCCTCCCAGGTGCCCTGTAATATAAAAATTCATTCAAAAAAAATCGTGTTCTTGTCTTGTCTATTGGATGCATGGAGCAAACTCTTTACTTTATTGCTTAATATCTTTCCATTTATAGATCTGTTTGTTGCAGCACTTTAACTACTAATTGCAGATCTGAAGATGTTTTGCAGCCATTATTGTTGTTAGGGCTATTAGTTATGCGTAGCTAAAGTGGTTCTTTTTCGTACGCTTTGACAAAGAATTCATACTAACAAATGGCGACTCCACACGGGTTTTAAATTACGACCGCTGTCGTTTTTCATATTCCTGCATATCCAGCACTTTCAGATCCATCGAAATCAGCCTCTTTTCCTTTCAAATCACCTCTTGTCGTTTTGTTTGGACTTCTTCTAGAGGCCTCTGCCTTGCGCCCCCCCAGGTTTTTTGCTGATTTCCCTTTTTCCAGCCACCTTGCCTCTGTCTCTTGGCTGTGATCTGCACCCCTTGTCTGCAGCTTTATCCTCCAGATCTCTGTCCCCTTTGACCCTAGATCTGTCGGGCTTCCTTTGTGTGTGTTTCCATAGTTTTTCCCTTTCTTTTCAGCATAGTTGTGAGAGACCCACCTTCTTGGTTTAGATAGATGCATACGTAGCTGTTATTTTTCTGTTATTTCAGCATTTTATTCTGTTCTCTGTAGGTTTTCAGCTACGTCGCACACTTTTTCTTGCTCTCAAACAACGGAAAGGGTTTAAAAATTAAAATTAACGCACGAAACACATTGACCCTAAGTGAAGAAGCGCCTGGTTTACACCGCCTGGCAAAGACTCTAAAATCAATTGTCACTGCACCTTTTCTGCCCTTGACCTTCTTGATTTTGTCCCTTTCTGCCCTTGTCGGTTTCCTTCTTCCTGTCATCATTGCGCCCCCAAGGCACCTTTCCCGGAGCCTCCTTGGCCTTCACCCTCTGTCTCCGGTCGATCGACCTGCTCCGCCCCACCATCGTCGAGCCAGTCCTTCGCTGATTCTTTGGGTTCTCCTTTTTCTTCTGGTCCTCCCCCCTGTCACCTCCACTATGTCTGGTCCAGGGCCTAACACTAGCGGGAATCCCGGTCCTAATGCCAGGACTACTACTAGCAGAACCACCACAGGAACTACCTCGGCTTCACCCGTACTCCCCTTCTTGGCAGGCCTCAGCCTCCCCGATCTGGACCGGTTGATAAACGACCCTATACATCATGACGCTAGTTGGCCCACTATGCCGACAAAGCTCCCTTCCTACATCCCAAAGTTTGAAGGTCGTGCTGGAGAAGATCCTTCAAATCATGTTCGATCTTTCCACATGTGGTGTTCATCTACCTCCATTATCGATGACTCTGTTCGTCTTAGACTGTTCCAACGCACGCTTACAGGCGAGGCTTCTAAGTGGTATGTTGACCAGCCCACTTCCTCCCATACCACCTTTGCAACTCTTGCCCGGGCTTTTTTATCTTACTTCCAGCTTCCCCTTCGTTATGACACTGGTATCGAAATCTTGACTTCCTTCAAGCAAACCTCTTCGACCCGCCTTTCTACCCATGTCCAGGACTGGCGAAGACGACGGAGCTTATGCCAATCTCCTCCCTTCGAAGACCGTGTCTACATGGACTGGTTCCTTAGATCTCTTTTGTCCCCTATCGGGAAAGATGTCGCATCCCATTTTCTTCAAACCGAAGAAGATGCCCTCCAAATGGCGTTAAAGTATGACCTGATCTACGCTCAGACAGGTTATGATCCTACTGTCCTACCTGATCTTCCCACACCCAATGATGCCCATACACCGGGGGCACCTCATGCCGCCAACAGTATCATTAGACCCATCTCTCATCCATCCGCTCAGCCTCACATGAGCTATGGTTTTCCTGGGGGAGGGGGCACCACTTCCTGCACCTCTCCCCCTCCCGGTAGCATGCATCCAGGATACGGCATGCCTCATCCTTTTGCCCAACCTCCTGCTTACCTCAATGTTTCCCAACCTAACCATTACCCTTATCCACAGCCTAGCGCGCCAGCTCCTCCAGCATATGCCCTTTCGCCTCCCTTGCCTTCTCAACCCCTGCAACAGCGCTCCCCGCCCCCTCAAGCGCAGGTGGATGCACAGCAGGGCTTCATGACTACCCAACCACCTGACGGACAAGTGGTCACTCCACCTTCCCCTTCTAGTTCCTCCAATTACCAGATCCTCATGATGAACTCCGATCCGCCTCTCACCGTCGACCTTAACCTTCAACCTCGGTCTCGCCAGTACCCCAAGCCTCCTGCTCAGTCTGCTCCCGAGCCCCCCTCTTCAGGTTCTGCAGAGCCTCTTTCGACATCCAATGGCCCCTTACACATCCCTCAACCCCAAGTTGAGGTTCATCCAAAGATTCCAAAGGGACCATTACGCCGAAATGCTGCTTCCGGTCGAGCCGCTCAGTCGTATAGTATAGTAGATGATTTGGCGCAATCCCCTGCTACCATTTCCACACTGGAACTCCTCCAGTCGTGCCCTTCTCCAAAGAAGGCTCTACTATCTGCCGTGGGCGCTGTTGATCCTGCTGATGACCAAATGATTGTTTTCGACGCCACTCAATCGGACCACCCTCCTCTTCCTCCTTCCGTTGCTTTCCAAATCCCGGTCAAAATCCGGAACGCCACTGTATCCCGGTGTATAATTGATGAGGGGGCATCCACCTGTGTGATGTCCGCTTCGGTTTGGAAGCAACTCGGATCCCCTGAGCTGGCCCCTTCCACGATCACCCTTCGAGCGTGGGACGGTCATACCTCCCAGCCTATTGGCCTGTTTCGTAACTGTCCCATCACCCTCGCCGGTAAGACTGTTTGCGTTGACGTCGAAGTCATTGACGCCCCTCTAGACTACAACATTCTATTGGGGCGAAGCTACACCTATGCCATGTCTGTTGTCCCATCCGCGGTTTTCTGCAAGATGTCTTTTCCACATAATGGGAAGATAGTCACCATTGACCAGCTATCTTATCACGAGCCGCCGTCTCAGACCTCCTCCGAGACGACCATCTCTTCTGTAGCCAACAAGCAAACCGTCGATTCCTTGACCAGTGTCTCCCCCGGCGTCTATAAAGATTCCACCCTGCTTGGTACTTTTCCTCACCTTTCCCCCCCTCCTGTCACTGATCCCAGCTTGTCGAATGTTTGCATGATGCAATCGTCTCAGGCCACCCGTAAGCGGCCTGCCTCGGCTAGTCCGCAACCTCCCCCTACAGCTGGTATCCCCGAACCTCTTTATCCCCCCGGCTCGGTTCCCCCTGGCCTTGCCCATCTCGGAGCCGTACCTCCTGGTCATTACCCTGCTGGACAGATCCCCTTCTTGGCTCCCCCTCCTGAAGTATCTTCTGTCCCCGTCATGGCCACCCTCTCTCTCCCTAACTTGACCTTAGGCATTCCGGTCTGGTACCTTGACCCCCCAGCCGCCACCCCCCCTGGTCACCCCAAACCTTATATGGCTTTGACACCGGTTCAACCGATCCCCCTCGCTTCCTCCATAGCCACTGTGCCCCCGGCACCTCCACAGGACCCTTCTCCTGTTGGGTTGGCTCCCGGGAAAAAAGGCAAAGCCCGCAAGGGGGCAACCAAAGACCAAACCACCACGACCAACCCGGCTCCTCCCCCACGACCACCAACGCCCGCCATTCGATGCGCTTTGTGTGATGACGTCGGTCATGCCACTCACATGTGTCCTGAATTGCCCCACCTCAAGCTTCTGGTCAACGCGACATTCCCCGACTCTGATCTCCCAGAAGTCCATGTCACTATTCCCGACTCCCTCCCAAAACTCAAACACTTGCGCACAAACCACCCTTGTGCCTTGTGCGATTTTCACGGCCATTACACCCACCTCTGTCCCCGCCTTGACGAGTACCGTTCCTCCTTGGACTTGTATCGCCAATTCAAGGCCGCTTCGATCAGACCAGAGGACATTCACATTCCACCTCCCGCTTTTAAGCCAACGGAGCCCTCAGTCACCATTTTGTACCTGTCATCATCCATGAGACCATTGGGGAACGTTCCATCTGAATCCTCCCCTGTTGTTTCGCTTGACTTTCCTTCAGCGGTCATCTTGGGCTCAACATCGGTAGATCCGTTATCTACTTCCTCTTCGGTCACCCATTGTGACGATGCGCATGTGAACCTCTCTTCTCATGATGATGATTCAGGCCACTTCACCATGTCAGGTGGTTCTTCTTCCACCAGTCACCCCATCTTCTATCACGATGACGACATTATGGAAGAAATCCCCACCCCTGACTTTATCTATTCTCCCTTACATCGAACCCATGCGTTGACACCACATCCACCTTGTGGCCATTACATCAAAACCCAATGTTTGGGTAAGGGGGCACCCACATTTGAGAGACCACGAGACGCCATTCTCCACCACTCTCCTAGTGTATCTGATCGTGTTGACTCTAGACCCAGTATTCTTCCACATTTAGAAGAACCTCTAGAGTCCCATATCACTTCAGATCACTCTCGGGACGATACCCCTTATCGTTCCCTCATCTTACATCAGCAACCCAGTCTCTTAGACATTATTGTTGACCAACCTATAGCTTTTCTACGAGAGCATCGGTTCATTATCTCCAAATCCTCCTTTTGGGATAGTGACACCAGGTATGCCAATTCGGAAACTTAAAGTCCATTTGATCCCTATATGCAGTACCAAAAGAGATTGGTAATCCTCCATTTTCTTTCTCAAACTGCATAACCATAACCAGAATAAATGGCACACCACATCATTAAAATGTGTTTAGATTCCCATTTTTCTAGATACATTTTGGCATGACCACACCATGCTTGGGGGCACCTCTGCCCCCCAACCATACCTCTTAGAGGATTTCGAAGGCCACCCCCTTCCTAACCCTCGCAATGCACTCTATCTTAGGAAATATTACCCTTAGCATTTCCCCTCTGAACTGCATGTTTTATTTTCTTTTAGATAGCCAGCATCTGTTTTTTCATTTTTCCTACTTCACCAAAATCCAACTTCCAGCCATAAAACAGCACCAAACCCCCCTCATCTCCCAGGTCGCAGTTCTCTGCCATTTTCTGGACCAGGACGCACTTGTTGCCCTAATACCTGTGTCCTGGGTCGTACTTTTTGCCCCAAAAAAGTGCGACCCGGCCATAGAGATGAAGGAGGGGCTGTTTCTGAGGGTTTTGGGCCCTAAACTGCAAATGTAATCCAACAAAATGCAAGAGCAAGGTTAGGCCTCTTACCTCCAACTGACAGATCTCGCTTCCAACGGTCGGTTTGTCCGCTACGTTTGCCGCAAGATTTAGGGCCTTCTCTCCTCTCCACATTCACCACAGCAGCAATAGCAAATGAATGATTTTGGAGGGAAAACTGCCTCATTAAAAGAGAACCCATGTTTCTCCTTTCTACTACTGCGACCACACCGTAGCCCCATTCGACGAACCGTCAGTACCGCTGGACAGATCGCACCGAGCTCTCAAATGGGTTTTAGTTAGTTTTTGGTGATTTGATACTTCACCCGGACACATTTTTTCCACGAAGGGTCACTTCACCGCTCCTTAAAATCGAATTTCCTCACTCACGCCACTTGTACTTGGGGCACCATATCGCTCCCTTACTTGTCCATGTTCGTGTCGATTTTCGTCATGAGTGCCCACCTTGTACTCATGCTTCCATGACCCCCCATTGGGGCCTTTACCGTGTGGCAGCACTATAAAAGTCACCCTTGTTTAGAGCATCCAAGTCGAGTCATCATTGCATTCATGGAGTCTATCCTGCGTCCTTTGACACCCCACTATAGCCCTCCATCCTTCATTGCTTGGTCCCTCTCTTGCGTCGCACCTTATGACCTTCAGCCCCACTGTCCCCTGTCCCTTCCGATATTGTGTCAGTCGCTGCCATGTCATTCATGCCCTTTATGCTCTAACAAGGGAAGTCGTCCATTCGCCACTCCATCCTTCCCATTTCCACTATCATCATTAGTGTCAGTTTGTCCGTCTCTCTATTGTTCTTCTCTCGTGCCTTAGTTGAGGATCTCTCATTGCCTCACCTACGGCGGACCTCCTTCTGTCGACATCAGCACATTTATTCCAGAAGCAAGGTCTAGAGGGCGGTGTACTTTGGTTCCAGCTTCCACTTTTGTTCGGTGCCTCGGATCAGGCAGGGGGATCCCTTACTTCCCTTTGACTTGATTGCTTCTCCAGCTCCTTTCAGCATGATCGAGATTCGTATACTGGACAGTCCAGTGACCCAGCAGCAGCTCTTGATGATTCCCGGGCGTGTGTGAGATGTCTCAGCCCTCATGAGGGGGTGGCCCTGCAGGTAGCCCCCCACATGCCCGGATGACCTCTTCATTGCAGCCTTTGATGCCGCTCCAGATTTTGATGATGTTGGCCTTAGCCACTTGCAGCTCCTCTATGATTTTCATGTATCAGTCGGATTTTGTGAGCCCTTCCCCATTTACAGGGGGCATTTGGGTTGTATTTATCTCATGTACTCAGATATTATTGTACTAGTCCTGGCTGTTATCCCAGGCACAGCATGTATGTGAGACTCTTCATTGTATTTTTATCTGGCCTTTGTTTATGCCAGCTGTACTCTATGGTTCGGTCCCTTGTTTACTCGACACACTATTCTTTTGTACTTTGTCACGGCGGGCATAGGTATGCCTCCCCCGCCGCCTTCAGCACAGGTACCCTCTCATAAAAAAGAGACTTGTTTCACCTGCGAGTCTCGTCTCCTTAGGGTCTAGTCCTTCAACACACTATCTACCTCACACTTCTCTCTCTGACATCCCCTTTCGTTGTCTGGTGATTGTATTCTTACAACGTACTTCGGTCATACGATTTTCTCCTGACACTCGCACGCTGGGGGGCAATCTGTTACACCATTTTTTGGTCATCTAACCTTTCATCATTAGATGGACCCAAGTACACCATGTAAGACCAGTTTTACCCCAAGTAAAACTGCTTTCACTATGTTAATTAGGAGACCCCAAAAGGAATAATTAATTCAACCATAATTTAATTATTATTCCCAGTCATGTTTAACCCAAAAACAAAGAAATTAATGAGATAAACCCATAGTTATCTTATTATTTTCTAGGAATAATTATTTAAATAGTATTCCTTGTTAAATATGACCAAATCAACCACCATTAATCAAATAAATCATTATTTATTTGATTATATCCCAACCACTTCCTTAAAAGGATAAATAAATCATTTATTTATTTATTCCTCACTAATCAAGGGATTTGACCCAAGTCAAAGTCCCTTTCCCTCCAACAAATAATAATAAAATATTCCATAGAGGTGGATCTAGATTTGGTTAACATTATTTTAATCATGCACCAAGATCTAGAATGACCCAATATTTTGTTATAAATAGGAGGATTTTCCCCTTCATTCTTCACCTTTTGTTGCATATTAGATCACTCTGGATCTATACACTCGGTCTCATTTTCTGCCCTTATTGCTCCCTCTATCTTCTACATTGGGTTTTCTACATCTACAAGAGAGAGAAAGCTTAGATCTGAAGTGCTGAGGACTACAAAGAACCCATCCCATTGAGGAGATCTCGATACACCTTCTTGTTTCCTCCCAGGTGCCCTGTAATATAAAAATTCATTCAAAAATCGTGTTCTTGTCTTGTCTGTTGGATGCATGGAGCAAACTCTTTACTTCACTGCTTAATATCTTTCCATTTATAGATCTGCTTGTTGCAGCACTTTAACTACTAATTGCAGATCTGAAGATGTTTTGCAGCCATTATCGTTGTTAGGGCTATTAGTTATGCGTAGCTAAAGTGGTTCTTTTTCGTACGCTTCGACAAAGAATTCATACTAACAGCAATACCAATCAAGTACAACATTTCCAATAGCTGAATACTCAGTCTGAAAACATTTCCTTCAACCTATCTTACAATCTTTACACAAAGACTGTATCTCAAGAGAAACTACTTGCAGTTCTCTGATAAATGATCAACAACCCTTTCCAATAGTTTTCTCATGAGTTTTATAGCAGAAGATGAACTGAGGAGGTAGGTGAACAACTAAATGTAACATTAAACTCAGAAAAGGAAGAGAGGGCCGAAACCCACTCTGTTTTAAATCTATGCATTAATATCTGGTGTTCTTTGGGTGAACGAATGACCTTCTTCAGACTACAGATAACTCTAATATGATTCTGAAGTACTCTGACTGTAGTACTGTGTGGTGCTATTGGTGAATAAAAAAAGGATGAATGAATAATAAAGAAGTCTGCCATATTGATGAAATAAATGCTCTGATAGTACTGGGGCTGTTTCAGGGTAGGAAATCTCTCCAGAACAAGGCATAGATTGAACACTGCATGGGCGCTCTGTCCTTTATGGAGGAAAAACATTCTGCTGATGTGAAAGCCTGATTCATATGAATTTTTACATGCTGTACCTTCTACATGCTCCCTGGGATCATTGATATGGTGCTTTTTCCTCTAAACCGTTGTATTAAAACTCAATCCTTCAATACTGAACGCTGAAATCCTTGATCATTAGCTAGTTTTTTCTCCACTGCTCCATGAATGTCTCGATCTGCAAAATCTGGGCTTTAATGGTGTCGGGTAGATTTCTTGCGAGGATTAAACTGTTCCTGGGTAATATTTATGACGCCGCTATCATATCCGGGCATTTCTATTGTAGTACCAGCCCCAAGATTTAATTATGTCTGTGCAGCACGCCATCGAAGTAGTACATATTTGAACCATGGCGGTTTCTGCCTTTCTTAAACCCTACAAAAACACGAAACTGTTAAGAAAACAATGGTGAGGGGGGGGGGGGGGGGGGGTTGGATGATGTGCGGGTGACGAAAATGGTCGTGCGATTGGTGAAATGGCGAAAAAACAGAGAGGAATGATGGAGGGAACCTTAGCGGCGGACCGCAGAGGAGATTTAAATGAAAACCTTAATAAACCCGACCTATGAACACATATATGAAACAGGAGGGTGAATGTACGGTGAGACACGTGGAGGTGATGTGGCGAGACCGGGCGATGACAGAATAGTCAACAGTGGGGAGACAAATCTAGACCGTCGGATCTAAGAGGAGATCGACGGTTGAGCATGCGGGGGAGGAGGACGATCGGTGGGCCAGGAGCACAGAGACTATGGGTTAAACCCTGCGCAGCTTCACCGAGCGACGACCGTTGGATGGGCAAGGGCAGATATGACGGCTCGTATGAATATCGCTGCGCATCCCATGCCGAATGTTAACGCGCGATAGGCAGGCGGTTTTGAAACCGTACAGGGGCCACGCATCGATCATTGTATGGAATCGCTGGCCATAAGGAAAATACCGCCCGACCTCCATAAGCGGTGCGATGGAAACCATATGGTTTTGGAATAGTGAAAGCGGGCGGGGACCACCGTGAAAGCCGGATTCCGCACCGTCGGATCTATACAAATCAACGGTTTAAATCATGCCCGATATGGATGAGCTGCGGACTGTTGATCTGGTGAGTTAATGGAAGGCGGAGATGCGACGACAGGCGGTGAACGAGTTGCACGGTGCAAGCTGCGGGGGCGGCGATCGCCGTCCATTCTGCGAAGATCAACGGCTTATAATGCACCCAATACAAAAATGAGCCGAGCGCTCTTTACTCTGGCGCCTGCTCTTGGCGCGAGGTTACATGGAGAGAGAGGTTACGGGGCTAGCGGAGAAGGGGCTGAGGCCTATTATATGGTCCGAAAGTGGGTTTTTTAACCCTTTTTAATGTATTTTGAGGCCTGAGGAGGGTAACGATAGAGAGATAGAGGGGAATTTTGAGGAAACATAGGGCAAGGGTGGACTTCATGGAGATTTTGGATGAATTTAGGAGGTTGATGGGGATGTTAGGGGGACAAAGGGGAGACTTAGAAGAAGGGGAAAAATGATAGAATGGGGGAAAAATGCAGGGATACAAGGGGCGAAATAAAGCCTTTTGGAGCATAATTCTTTATCAGCAAGGCTTTTTGACTTAAATCAGTAGAGGGAAACAGTCAGAAGGTAGGGAATTTGAAAAGGCTGCAAGGATGATGTGTTTTCAAGGGAAATGCATTCCTTGTAGGCTTATAGAACAAACTAGCCCCTTGCTTGCTTGTCAAGAAATTTATAAGCGGCTAACACGCCTCACTCTTGGTGAAGCCAAGTCCAGTGAAATAGCTATTGATCCGAGTGTACCAAGCATGGGGTGCTTGTTTCAGCCCATACAATGCTATTTTGAGCCTGCACACATGCGAATCACTACTGAAGATCTCAAATCCTTTAGGTTGCTCAATGTACACCTCTTCCTCAATAATCCCATTAAGAAACGCAGTCTTCACATCCATATGATGAATCATCCAACCCATCTGTGCTGAGAGAAAAAGGATGGTCCGTATGGAAGAATACCGTGTGACAGGTGCAAAGGTTTCTTCATAGTCAATCCCCTGAATATGTGAGAAGCCCCAGGCAACAAATCTTGCCTTATACTTCTCGATGCTCCCATCAGCAACTTGCTTTACCTTATAGATCCATCTTGATCCTACAACTGATTTTCCCACCGGCCTTGGAACAGTCTCCCAAGCACTGTTTCTGACAATGGAGTCATACTCCTCCACCATGAAATCTACCCATGTGGGCTCCTGCACTGCTTCTTCGAAAGAAGATGGCTCTGTCATGATACACTTGCTCATAAGAGCCATGTATCTAGTATATCGGTCAGGTGACTGTCTCTGTCTGCGCTGTGATGTAGGGACTCCTACATTCCGTGCCACATCAAGCTTCGGTCTCTCAGCTTCTGTGGTATGCTTTCTGCCTTGTCTGATGTTTGATCTGCATGAGTGGACTCCTCCACTCCATGAATATGATCCTGTGGCTGATCCACATCCAGAGGCTCATCTTTGGGAACAAGAAGTTCCTCCTCTGCATGCAAGTGTAGCTCCCTCTCAAGTGAGAACTTCATGGCTTTCACCTCATTGAATTTTATATCCCGTTGCACAAAAGTCATCCGACTGTTTGGAAAATACAAACGATAGTTATGGGGTGTTTCTGTCTACCCCACAAATATCCCAACTTCTGCAGTCGGCTCCAGCTTCTTCCCAACGTCCTTCGTCACATGAATGTAAATAGGTGAGCCAAAAATCTTCAAATGAGAAATATCAGGCTTCTTACCAGTAAAAGCTTCTTCGGGTGTACTCATGCCAAGTACTCTGTGAGGATAACGGTTTTGCACATAAACCGCAGTGTTGCATGCTTCTGCCCACAAGTGCATCGATAGGCCTTGGTCATGTAGCATTGCTCGTGCAACACCCATGATCATTCTGTTCTTTCTCTCTGCGACCCCATTCTATTGTGGGTTATGAGGCGCTATGAGTTCTCTTCAAATTCCTTATTTTCTGTAGCAGTATTTGAATTCACTCGATATGTATTCACCACCATTATCGCTTTGTAGAGCTTTCACTTGTTTCCCTGACTCCTTCTCCACCAATGCCTTGAACTCACAGAACTTTGAGAATGTTTCACTCTTCTTCTGCATGAAGAAGATCTAGCATCTACGATAATAGTCATCAACAAATATCACATAATACCTATGTTTTGATGTTGAAGCAACTGAGAATGGTCCACACACGTCTGTGTGAATTCCCTCCAGGATCACCGAAGCACGGTTCTCCTTCTCATGAAAGGTGGTCTTCACAAACTTACCCATTGTACATCCTTTGCACTGATCTGACTGCACAAGAGTACCCTTGGGAAGTCCGGTAGAAATTTGCTGCAAAATTTTTAAAGCGCCATGGTGAAGATGGCCCAATCTCCTCTGCCATAATTCACCCTCATCTCGGATCACCACTTCTTCTGCTTTGCCCACCATTGCAGTGCAACCATCTACCTATAGCTTGTAGATATTCTTAATTCAGACCCATATCTTCTTGGTTTGACCCGTTGTTTTATGTTGAAGGAAGGCTTTTCCATCACTGAAAACAATATCATAACCCTTGTCTTCCAGCATTGCGACTGAGACCAAGTTCTTCTTTAGACCTGGAACATGCATGAAATTCTTCAACAAGAATGGATTACTGGACTCCCTCTCAAAGGAAATGGTCCCAATGCCAGTCGCACTGTACCGACCATCATCGCCCATCTCTATATGCATCTGGAGGTCCTTCTCCTCCAAGTCACTAAACAATTTTTTGTCTCCTGTCATATGGAAAGACGCACCACTGTCAAGATACCACACTGATTCCATGTAGCTTGAAACCAAGCCTGCGATCAAGGAAAAATCCAACTCAAATTGCGAGGCTAAGGCCTCTCCAGCTGCAAATCCAACAGCCTGCTTATTCTTCTTCTTTTGTGGACAGTTAGTGGTGAAATGTCCATGCTCATGACAATGAAAACACTTCACTTCGGACAAATCCTGCTTCTTGCCTTTAGCACTGGATTTTGAAGAATTTTTCTTCCCCTTCCCTTTCCTTTCTTTGGAAGCCAAAGCGTAATTCTCTTCATCTTCATTCTTCTATGAAGATCCATCCTCGGTACCCCACCTTATCTCCTCCTGCACAAGATCCGACCAAAGTCGCTCCCATCCCAGTAGTTTCTCCCATCCATTGACAGAGTCTTCGTAGCTATGCCAACTCTTCAAAAGCCCAAGGAGAGCCAAGCTCACCAAGTATTCTTCATCAACAGTAACCCCCACACTTACCAGTTCATCCTTGCAATGGACAAACTTCGTGAGGTATTTTGGAATACTGTCGCCTTTCTCCATTTTTATTTTTCTGAGCTTATCTTTAAGCGCCAACTTCCTCTGGTCACTTCTGCTTTGGAACAAGTCTGTCAAAGCCTTCCACATTAAGAATGGAGTGGATTTCCCCTGAAGGCTGGACACAATATGGTCCTTCACACCTTCCAACAGAATCCTTCTCGTCTTTGCTATCTTCTTTTGCCATGCATCAAGTAATGCAACATCGCTAGATCCCGCCTTAAGAACATCGCTATCGATGAACTCCTTCAGCCCATTATCCTCCAACACCGCCTCCATCTTGTCATTCCAGGCTATGTAATTTGAGCTTCCATCAAGGGCATACTCAAATCTTAACCCGTTGAAAGACATTTCAATGTATACTCGATTTCTGCACCAAGAATCTTCTGTAGCAAATTCGAATTGTCCACCAGCACAAACTCACTTCAAAATTGCAATCTTCAATCAACAATGATCTGATACCATGTAGAAATTATATGCACTAAGCATGCATATGTCCAAGATCCACCCGATCTCACACTATTTAACTTTATGCAAGATACTGAATCTATTCCACTTGTTAATCTTTTGTGGAAAAATTAATTGCACACACATGTGAAGCATAAACAAAAATATTCAATCGCACATAACACAGTTTTTAACCGGGAAAGCCTGAAGCTGAAAACCCCAAATATATATTATGTAACATGGAGATCATATGAAAATATCATACAAGCATACAAAGCTTATCACAAGCTCTCAGTATAGTACAATCTTCATACACTAATCAGGCCTAATCTTGCAAATCCATGCACCGATCTTTGCCACCTGCTAGCCTGCCTCCACTGCGCAATCCCTACTGAAGAATAGCTCTGAATGAATTCAAATTACTCCATCCTTGAATGCGCAATACTCATTGGAATCTCCACTGAGTGTGTGATGCAATCAATGCATCACTATAGTCACAATAGATAGTCTATCTTGCCCTTTCACCTATCTCTCCACTGGTCTCCACTGAAACTGCCATGCACTGTAGTTAACTGTTGTATTGTTCAGTTCATTAATGAGTTATTATTTGTGAATTAATTAACTAATTAATTCACTCCACTCTCACTAGTGTATCAATCAGTTAGACTAGATACAACTAGCTCAACTGAGTCTAACCGAGTTAAACTGAATACAACTCCATAACTACTTCTTCCAACTGTGTCATAACTCTGCCACTTGAGTTCTAACTGAGTCCTCCATGCATTAGCTCCAGTAAACCCTTGGGAATTGCGTAATTCCCTCAGTCCACTGATGTGCCACATCTGTGCACTGAACTGAAGTGCTCCAAGAGAATAAGTTGTTGTTTAGAGTCTGATTATTATTAAGAGCTAATAATAATCGACATGCATCTATTTTTAGATTGACGATCTATAAATAGATTTCGCCCAATATTCTAAAAATAGAATTTCATCTATTTTTCCAACTTGATCAACCATCCACAAATAACATCTTGCAACTTCTGAAATATGATCATCATGTCTAAAAATAGACATAGTCTAAAAATAGAGCTGCGCCAAAAATAGCCTGCGGGCCCACTTAGTGAAGGTGACTCTCATCATCTTGTTGAATCTCAACAAATCTCTCATCCATTAAGGGATGGGGATTAGCTCAGATATTTGAAGTTGTCTTGAAAATAATTATTAGGTCCTTGGTATGTATATATGTGATTTTGGTGAAATAGATTTTACTTACAAGTAATCACATGATATTAATTGTAAATTTTATGTTTTTTATTGTGGATTTTTTACATTTTTTTTTTTTTTGTAAATTGAAATATTCTATTAATTCATAAAAAATTACATCGTGAGGAGCGTAGCTTCAAAACACCACTGGCCTCATTCCTACCGGATTTGTTGGCCAGATGGTAATGGAAAAAGACACCGAAAATAACAAAAGGAAGCTTAAGGACCATAGAAAAGTTTCTTAGAGAAACCAAAACCACCCAAGGATAAAAATACAACCCAAAATCATCATTAAATTAGATATATTACCTAGATCGGAGTCGTCTAGACCATTTCCACATGGATAATGAAAGGCTTCATGGACGTGTGCCTTTGTATGAGCCCGTTAGGTCCCTATATTACTAGTATAGTCCCTTATTGTTATTAGTGTAACCCCCTTATTGTTATTATTGTACCATTGTAACCCCCATTTTGTTATTATTGTGCCCCTAAATTATTATTGTTAGGTCGGCTAGGATTACATTGTGGCCCACTAGGATTACATTATGGCCACATGGACTCCTATATATAGAAAGGAGGTTTTGTAAATTGTATCATCCAAGAATTGTTCATTTATGTAATGTATTGGAGGTTTCCCCCTCAAAGTGGATTATTTCTAAGGCGTTGATATCTCTTTCTTCTATTTTTGGAGCTGGTTACTCAACATTTGGTATCAGAGCTGTGGATTCTAGGGTTTCGCTACTCCAAACAGGTCATCGTGGAATTTTCGCTATAAATTTTTTTACAAAGTTTCAGAAGCTAAAATTTTTAGGGTGCGAAGCTGAAGTCCTAAGGAAGATTGCCTAAAAATTTTAGAGCTTGGTTTGCAACATTTTTGGAGATATCATCTGTGGAAGTTAGGTCTTTTTTCAAGCTCCTAAATAGGTCATCTTGGAATTTGCGCTATAACTATTTTCTACGAAGGTTCAAAATCTGAAATTTGTATGGTATGAAGCTAAAATCCTGAGGAAATTCGTCAAAAAATTTCAGAGCTTGGTTCGCAATATTTTTGGAGATATGATCTGTGGAAGGTAGTGCTTTTTCAGGCTCCTGAATTTCATCTCAAAGAGGTGATCGTGGGAAAAGTTCAATAACTCTCTCTCTAGGCATCAGATTGGAGTGCCGTAAAAAGTGGTTGCAAGTACACGGACTATAGTTTCTTTGCTATCAATTTCAGATACAAAGGACGAAACAATGACACGTGGAAAGTTGTACAAGTTCGCTCTACTAAAATAGTCCAGAATTAGGTCATTGTGGGAGATTGGACACAACTTTGTCTTGGAGAATCCAAATCAATCCAGACTTGTGGCATTCGAAATATAATTCAGAGGGCTACATTGATACTGAAATTCAAATATTTAAGTGCTGCAGTCATAGATATTATCCAATTTCAATATCGAGCTCCTCAAAAGCAAGAAAAAGGTGTGTATATTTTTTTTTCTTTCCAAATTGCATAAGTATTATTTGAAGAATCAATTTGAATTGATTCCAAGGGCATATTGTAGAATATATAGCAGTATTGGGTTCTAAAAGATGCCTCGTAAAAGTAATTCAACACCCATTAAGCCTTCAGAAGGCTCTACTATGACTCATGAAGATGAAGAATTGCAACATGATCCATCAAAATTACAAGAGCAAGTGCAACAAATTTCACTCTCGCAAAGAGCAGCAAAAAATGAAATGGAAGTTTTGAAGAAAGGCGTGGAAGTGAAGATGGATAGTTTGAAGAAAGGCATGGAAGCTAAGATGGATGGCGTGGAAGCTAAGATGGATGGCATGGAAGCTGGCATGGAAGCTAAGATGGATGACATGAAAGACAACATGGAAAACATGAAGAATGATCTCAAAGCAGACATTGAAGGTTTGACAAAGTTGATACAAGAAATGTTTCCTAATGGTGAAAAGATAGTAGAAGAACCTCATGATGAGAACAAAATAAATGTTAATCGTGATTTCATAAACTCTAATGTTGGCGGAAAGAACCACCATATTCCAAAAATGGATATGAGGAAGTTTGATGGAAAGGATCCTGTAACATGGATACTACAGATGGAGCAATATTTTGATCTCCATAACATGCAAAACACACAAAAGGTATGCATTGCAACATTACATTTAGAACAAAATACATTTGTATGGTATCGATGGCTTTGCTCCCATAAAAAAATTGTCACTTGGTCAATTTTTACGGAAGAAATGATAGCACATTATGAGGATACAAAGAGCAACACCTCCTTTAGCCAATTGATAAATCTCAAACAAAAGGTTTTAGTGGGGCAGCACATTGAGGACTTCCAAAAATTGAATATAAGGGTAACTGATATTCCAGAGGAACATAGGATCGATATCTTCATAGGCACTTTAAAGGATAACATCCAACATGAAGTTCGTGTTTTGGAACCAGATTCATTGGAGAAGGCATTCAGGTTGGCAAGAAAAGTTGAATGTAAAATAATGGCGACAAGGAAGCCTACCACTATATTCTATAAAGAAGGAAGTGTTGCTACGCCTAGATTTCCACAACCTACAAGGTTGACACCACGACAATTGGAAGAAAAAAGAGCAAAAGGGCTTTGCTATAGTTGTGATAGCAAATACACTAAAGGTCATAAGTGTGCTGAGAAGAAATTATTTTACATAGATTATGAAGAGGAAGAAGAAAATGAACAAGAATCTTCAAAAGAAGAGGATATACACCAAGAACCAACCCTAGAAGAGGAAGAAATGAGTCCGACCATATCGTGTAATGCATTGGCAGGAATTACCACTCCTCAAACTCTCAAGATAGAAGGACATATCAAGAAGAAAAAGGTAATAGTGTCGATTGATTCAGGTAGCACCCATAATTTTATTCATTGTAAGGTAGCCAAGGAATTAAATTGTTTCCTATACCCAGCACCAGAATGTCAAGTGATGGTTGCAAATGGAGGAAATATAAATTTCTCTGTAAAATGCCATAATATCAAGCTAACCATGGGGGAATATGTATCTAATAGTCCAATTCTTTCCATGCCTATGGGAGGTGCTGATGTTGTACTAGGAGTACAATGGTTACAATCTTTGGGGACGGTAGCTTTTAATTTTCAAGAACTTTTCTTGAAATTTTTTTCAGAAGGAAAGGAAGTCGAATTACGGGGTATTGCAGGGAAGCCGGGAAATATAATAAGCTCTAATGTCATGACAAAGCTTCTAAAGAAAGAAAAACGAGGCGTAATTGCACAATTATGCTCACTAGAAGTTCCAACATCAAAATCATCTATTTCTGCAGATCTCCAACAATTCTTAGACAATCATTCCAAGGAAATGTTAGCAATATTGCATGCACTAAAGAAATGGAGAACTTACCTAATGGGAAGACACTTCAAGGTAAAAACTGATCATGATAGTCTTAAACACTTTTTGGAACAAAGACTATCTTTAGAAGAGCAGCAAAAATGGGTCACAAAGATGTTGGGTTATGACTTTGAAATAATCTACAAAAAAGGAAAGCTTAATGTTGTTGTAGATGCACTATCAAGAAAGAATGAAGAGGTGTAAGCATTACTTTGTGCAATTTCTATTATCCAACTAGATTGGATAACCAAAGCAAGGGATGAATGGAAGAAGGACGAAGGAGTATGGACACTCATTCAAAAGTTGCAGCAAGATCCTAGTACATTCGATACATTTAGTTGGAAAAATGATTCCTTATGGTACAAAGATCGCTTATATCTTTGTAAGAATTCCCAACTAAAACAAAAGATTCTTCTGGAATTGCACACTTCTCCTTTAGGAGGACACTCAGGATTTTTAAAAACTTACCACAGGGTGAAGAAAGAATTTTTTTGGGATGACCTTAAATCTGATATTCGAAAGTTTGTGGCGGAATGTTTGGTTTTCCAGCAGAATAAAGTGGAAACAATTAAGACCCCAGGACTTCTACAACCTTATCCATTCCAAGTCAACGTTGGGAGGAGATTTCAATGGATTTTATCACAGGTTTACCTAAGTCCGAAGGAAAGAGTGTCATCATGGTGGTAGTTGATAGACTTACCAAGTATGCACACTTTTGTGCATTATCTCATCCATTTAAAGCAAGTACACTTGCTACTACATTTATGGACAAAATTCAAAAGCTACATGGAAGCCCAAGGGTTATTGTGAGCGACAGAGATCCCATTTTTACTGGAAATTTTTGGACGGAGTTATTTTCTTGGTTGGGTACTCAATTAGCTCATAGCTCATCTTATCATCCTCAATCTGATGGTCAAACTGAGATAGTAAATAAATGTTTGGAAGGATATCTTCGTTGCTTTGTATCTGATAAACAAACACAATGGGTCAAGTGGTTATCTCTCGTTGAATGGTGGTATAACACTTCCTTCCATACTGCAGCAAAAATGACCCCATTTATGGCACTTTATGGATATCATCCACCATCCATCACATCATATTTAAGGGAAAATTCGAAGGTTCAAGCAGTGGAAGATCACATCGAGCATCAGCAAGAAGTTCTCCAACTCTTAAAGGATAACCTGAATTTGGCACAAAATCTAATGAAACAACAGGCAGATCAACATCGTAGCGAGAGAAGTTTTGATGTAGGAGATTGGGTATTTTTACGGCTACAACCATACAAACAAATGTCCCTCAAGCAAGCAAAGAAGGATAATAAATTATCGCCAAAGTAGTATGGTCCTTACAAGGTGTTGCAAAAGATTGGTACTATGGCATACAAATTGGAGCTTCCTGCTTCTTCGCGAGTACATCCAGTTTTCCATGTTTCATGCTTAAAGAAGGTTATAGGTGAAAATCTTCCAGTTCAAACAATATTGCCAGAACTTGATGAGGAAGGAAAATCATATTGGAACCTGAAGCGGTCATGGAAACAAGAACTCGACAGCTACGGAATCGATCAATTTCAGAGTATCTCTTCAAGTGGAAGAACTTACCCACTGAAGATTCTACATGGGAGGATGAGAAGTTTATACAGAAGCACCCAGAGCTACTCAAGCGTTGAGGACAACACATTTTTGAAGGAGAGGGGCATGTTAGGTCCCTATATTACTAGTATAGTCCCTTATTGTTATTAGTGTAACCCCCTTATTGTTATTATTGTACCCTTGTAACCCCCATTTTGTTATTATTGTGCCTCTAAATTATTATTGTTAGGTCGGCTAGGATTACATTGTGGCCCACTAGGATTACATTATGGCCACATGGACTCCTATATATAGAAAGGAGGTTTTGTAAATTGTATCATCCAAGAATTTTTCATTTATGTAATGTATTGGAGGTTGCCCCCTCGAAGTGGCTTATTTCTAAGGCGTTGATATCTCTTTCTTCTATTTTTGGAGCTGGTTACTCAACAGAGCCATACTTCCTTCAAATTTGTCCAACCTCTCCTGGAACCGCTTTTGTCCTCAACGAAGAGAAACCAACTGATACATCATATGCCATTAATTGTGTTGAAGGTCATTCATAAAGGCAATCCCTCATTGTGATCATCATGACAGTCAAATGCCAATTGCTCCACCACTGCTAAAACATGGAATATCTACGCTGTTAAAATTATGCAATTGTTGTAAAATTCCACTTTGAACTACTCATTTGATGGAGATGATGATGCCATTGAGTTCCTTTTTTCGAGAAGACCAAAATCGACCTAAAGATCACCTCGTTTGGATAAGCAGAATTTTGTTTTTTATTTTATGCACCCATTCATGGATATTGAATCAAGTCGGCTTCGCTCAAATACACATTTGGAGAGGTCGGCCTCAACATCAAATGGACATCATTGGACACCCCTTAGGATCCTATAAATACAAGTGACCTAGAAGCTCATTTGGACATCACAACATCAATCATCTTCTTCTCATTTATCTGATTTGGTTTGACACATTGGCGAAGGAAAAGGTTGTACAAAGTCCTAAAGTCTCAGATTCGACGCTCACACAAAATTAGGTTTTTTGTTCTAGACGCTAGCATAGAACTGGGAAATTTCTTCCCTGGATGCACACATGCTATGGCCTAGGTAGATTCAAGGAACTAAAGACGCTCCCATCCTAACCTGAAGGGAGTGTCTAGGTGTTTTACTATAGTTGACCATCATCTGAAGTTCTCTGAACGTATCTAAAGTTTGAATCAAGTTGTCTTTGATATATTCTACCACTGTATACTGGTTTCTAAAGTTGTTGGGTTATATGGCTAATCATATTGTATTTTTCTCATTATACTCTCTGTTGAACATTTTATGACAATCTAATAGAAGAAGAATTAGAAAGGGTTCCCCCCCTAGTGGGGTTTTTCCCTGGTCTTTGACCAAATCCCGTGTCTCTTTTGGATGTGATAATTGTATTCTTTGTCATTGCATACCTTGTTCTATCTATAATTATTGTTTATGAATGGAAAGACCAATTGTAATTAAAAATATTTCTAATTGAAGTTTGGAATTGGACTAAAGTAATTGATACAACATAGAACAATATGAAAAATGAACATATGTTTCTAAATAATCAAAGGGCAAAGGTTGGTTGAATTGTCCTGATGAGATTGTAGGCTGATGCTCTACCTACTCCCCGTCATCCTGATGCTCCACTCAGTGTGTTGTCCCTCGTCTATGAGGAATAGTGCCTCTTGGGGTCCGTCCTTGCTAGTGTTGCATGGTGCTCCAACTAGCCACCATACTTACCCCACACAAAGAGTTCAAATCGATGACCCGACTGCCAGGACAGATGACCTACCAAAAAACCCCAGACACCTCACCAGCCGACCCGTCTACTCCTCACACGGATGACCAAATGTAAAAATTTCCACTGATGCAATGACTCCCACCTTTCGACCTCAAAAATGCATTGAGCCAACAACTGCTCTCTACAGAACTAATCCACTGGTAGATGCACCACCAATCCACACTCCTACAAGCCCTCCTTTCGAGCAAGAGACTCTCGGACCCCTCCCTGAAGAATGAAATTCCAAGAGATTCTTGCCTACCTTTACACTGACCACAAATGAATACAGAGATAAAGGGCACGAGTTTCACTGTGGTTTCCTCTAACCTCTATCACCACCATGACCAAACCCCATAACACTCCAAACACCACTACAGAGACCCTACCAAGTGAATGATGAACTTAAATAAAATTAAACAAGAAAATGATACGTGCTCCAAAGAGAAAGGGGAAGTCTCCATGGTCAATGTGATTGCAACATTGTCGATTATGTAACCCACTCACTCCAACAACAAGAAAACACCCACAACTAGAACCTCCCGAAGAATAACAAGGTCCCAAATAATTATGCCCGGGACCACCTCATGGACAGAAATACCACCATTTATCCTTGAATTCCTACTCAAATTCAAACTTGCAAAACAAAGGGCAGGGTATGGCTGCAACAGATGGCACCTTGTGCTCCAAGGAAGATAATCTCCTCCATTGACTCATTGACCATTACCAGAAACCAATCGTCAAGACTAGCGACCAACCAAGCAACAAAAATAACCTATGTGAATTCTCAAAATTTTTCATTTCTCTCACTAGCCATATCTTCTCCGACACATCCTCATTCAATTATCGCATGGGAGAAGGGTGAATACCCCCTCTTGAACCCCTGTCCCTTTGTTCATAATTCACATTTTAATTGTTTGATATTTTTGAGTTGAAATTTTTAAATTATATTTTGTTATAAATTAAATTAATTTTAGAAATAAGAGAATATAAATTATAATGGGGAGAAAAACATGCTCACATTAGAATGAATATTTATCATTTGGTTTTGTAATATGATTTAAAATTTCTTATACTAAGCTAAGAGTGAAAGCCTACCTTCTTAGATTATTAGTAGGTTATTTCAATGTAGTTCTTTACAATTTGCATTCATGAATGATGATAATGCTTTTTACTAATTTGAGAACTAAATTATGATAATTTTTCCTATTGTTTAAGAAAAAATAAATTTATCCATTAATATATTTAAAATTAACAAATGAAAGTAGAATGACAAAATCTTAAAACATAAAAATACAAATAAAAATAAATAAAATAAAATAAAAAACACCGAAAAAAATAAAACATAAAAATACAAGTAAAAATAAGATTATATATATATATATATATATATATATATATATATATATATATATATATATATATATATATAAAACAGTTCTAGATGATTAAAGTAAAAAATCGAAGATAAAAAATAAATATGTAAATAAATTTCTATTTTGAAATTGTTGTATAATATAAATACTTTTCCCTTTTTTTTTCTATTTATTTCTCCAAATTTCTTTCATTCAGTATGTAAAAAATTGAAGATCAAAAGAGAAATATGTGAATACATTTGTATTTTGAAATTGTTGTATGATATAAATATTTTTCCATTTTTTTTTTTTTTCCAAATATCTTTCATTTACTATTGGATTATAAATTTTTAATAAATTAATTTTGACCGTGAATAAAATATTAAAAAGTTTATTTAATTATAAAATAAAAATTATATTAATAATATTTTTAGTTATAAAAGGTATTACTATTATGATTTAATGATAACTAGGAAATTATAGTAAGGAAAATATGTGTATGGAGACATAGTTACATAAAAATAATTTTTTTTCATTACATCAGTTTTAGAAAAAACATCATTTTGGTCTAGATCTAAATAATTTATTTGATAATTAAACTATATCAAATCAGTGAAATGATATTGTATATACTTTGCAAAACACCTCGGAAATTAGACAAAAAATGACTTATATGTAGATTTAACCAAGCCGAAAGAAACCGAATTCATCCTTGGTACACCAAAGCTAAAGATCACGATCAACCAAAATTTTCAATGTAGTTGCTAACTCATTTTCCAAATGGTCATCAAGGAACCAATTGACCCTCTCAAGTTGATTCATAAGGTTCCCATGGAGTGCCCCATTTCTTTGGAAGCTAATTTAGCCATTGTGGAGTTTTTGGAGTATATAACATGAAAATAACTTACGTCTAAGAGGGATTCCAACCATGATTATATATGTTGGAATATTGACTAGAGCTGAGGGTCGAGGGGGGAAGTGCCATAATACTGGTGCCTTATGGTGTTTTTGGAGTCCCTTAGGACAATGAGATTTCCCATATGAACCAATACCATTATAAATATTCATTAGAGTAAGGCATATGCCTCTACTTGGTTGTTGGAGACATGTTTGAGACTCCAAGAGAGGGTTGTGTTAATAAATCACCCCTCCCTTCGCCTCCTGCACATACTACCCCTGGATTTTGTTTAGATGCACCATCAAAAAAAAGTTCATTAACAACTTGATTTAAGTTTAAACACACCCCCTCACCCTTAGGAGTGTATTTACTATGCTAACCCAACTTGGTACAATTATAGAAATGGGGTAAGTTTTTTTTTTTTTGTCTTCATTCCAGTTTTCGGGACTCAATTTGGATGTCACATCATACTCATCTCGGTGAGACATTTCCGGTGATATAAATTTTGTCCTAATCGGACTCCAGGATTGCAAGTTATGGTCTTCTAAATTCTTATAATTCAAATGTGGCACCTCTCTTTTCCTGCCACGTGGTGCTCGCGTGGTATGACTGCTATGTGGTGGAGGCTTTAGGGAATCTAGTAGCACTTGGCAACATAGTGTACCTCAATGCCTTATACATTGCATTATCCCCTCCACCATTTCATATGGATTTATTGTCCCCACACACACACACACAATGTGTGTGTTGTATGTATATAAATATTACACACACACACACATAACTACAACCCTCCATCATTTGACGACCCACATCAACGATTCAAAGTGCCACCCCAACTCCTCTCACGGGGGAGGGGGTAGCGCTGTTTTGGCTTCGCTTCGAGGTTCTAGGTGGATATCCAATGATCCATTGTCCTTTGACTCATCCAACAATCCTCGTCCAATACGCGATCCCCTGTTGACGTCACAAGGGGAGTGAGGGGTCCTGTTATTTTGGTAGCGCTTTGAGTTTCCGGGTGGGGATCCAATGGTCCTCTACCCTTCGATCCATCTGAAGGTTGCCATTCAATAGCACCTCCCCCACTCCCTTGTTGATGTCACAAGGGGGGGTGGGGTCACACTATTAGTCATGACCATCGATTTCATGAATCAATCTCTACTGTATGTTACGAGCTCGATTTTTCACCCTCAATTATGGTACATTGTTATGTGGTTCAATAGTTTGACCTTTAGGGCTAAGGCCCCCAATTCCATGATGTATCGTCGTGATTATGCTCTTCGTACACAAGTGGTGTATCAGACACCTTATTAGCCCCTATCTTTGGACCTTTCGACATGTCACGTGCCTGCCATGTGATCGACGGTTATCCTCATACCCTTGGTCACAAATTCATGGCACGATAATGTATAATGAAATACACTGCATTTTCGAGCCTGTATTATGCATAAAAACTCATGTAGTTAGACAATTATGTTTCATTCCCATAACTAAATAATATTAATGGCAGTCTTAACCTCAACATATGAATATATAGACATATATTATATTTTCAGACTTATGGCATAGTTTATGTACATAATATAGGTTCAAGATGTGCACTCTAGTATTAATGCCTATTTAGCATTGCAGAGGGGAAATTTGACTGCATTATTAATTTTACAACCATTAATATGAAATATTATAGATAACCATGGATAATTAATTTTAGGCATTAAGCCCAAAATCTCAACAACTCAACTCAGCAATGTTTGCACGCATTAAGCCCAAAATCTTAACAACTCAACTCAACAATGTTTGCATGCACACACACACACACAAACACACACAGACACAGACACAGACACACACACACACACACACACACACACACACACACACACACACACACACACACACACACACACACACGTGTGTGTGTGTGTGGGAAAACATCACTGAGTTGAGTTTTTGAGCATAAAAACACACATACATGCTTCTATAATTAAAGCAATCTTCTTGCTGCATGAAACCATTAGTATTGGATTTCCAGGCAATTATTAGGTTCATTCCAGTGAGATATATACAACTCATGATACCATTCACACTAAAGAATTTAATAGTGCTAGAAGGATGACATAATATTCCCTGTATAGGTCCATTGTAGTTTTGAGTCATCATTTTTTCAACTCATTTGTCAAGCTCAAGGTTTAATTAGATTAACATGAATTATTATACTTGTGCCCGATGTTTACTCACACCAACCACATAGTTGAAATCATTTTATGCATACAAAAATTATATATATATATAGAGGCCATTATTCCTCACCTTAGAGAAATTTATTCATGCCATCTTACCAATCAAAGATTGTGTAATATTCCAAAATTTTAGCCTCCAAGCTAAATGGAATATTAGAGTTATTTTGTCACTAGGAGGATGAATAATTGGGTCGGGAGGCCCATTAACCTCTTTAGAAGGATCAATAACACCCCAATGTGAAAAGGGGTAAGAATAAGCAGCTAATTTAAGTACCTTTAGGTGTGAACAGAGATGGAGGAAATGTTGATTTAAAGTCAACTAAGCTGTCTAGATACATTGAATCTCCTTTGGACAACGCAGTTTTGGTGGAGGAAAAATTGCGTGAGCTTGATGGCGCATATGAATGGGACCCAATGAAGAAAGGTTCACTTGCTATATATGAAGAGGATGGAGGCCTTTTTTATTCATGCTTTGGTATTTCGATCTATTGATCTTGTCTGTTTAGACTTTGCCTCACCTTGCTGTTTAGCAAGGTAGCACTGGGTGTTCCTGAGCGGGAATCCCACCTCTTCCCTTGAGAGGTCTCTTGGGAGAGATTTTTCAGTATTTCTCCACATCCAGGCTCAAGGCCAAGCATCATTCTTCACTCCCAATGTTATTTCTGCAGCAGAATATTGTTGAGTTGCAGGGTGTTGCAGTGGAGGATTCTTTCACCACTTCCAGATCTATTTCTCAGTAGAAGGTGCCTTCCTCCTCTTAAGAAATCAGATAGGAAGATTTCTGGGCACATTTCACATCTTGGCAGCAGGCAAAAGTGGTTCTCATCTCCTACAACGCAGTCCCTTGAAGGAACTGCATCATTTTATGCAGAGTTGCTGCAGCAGGGTTAAGACCCTTGTTTTTGAGCTAGTTTCCTAGGGAAAGGGCCAAATATTCTCCTGGAAAGCTAGAGGAAGGGATCCTCATCCCTCTTTTTTATTACTCAGCTATATTTCTGTAATGTTGCAATAATACTACATTTTCTGAGCCGAATATTTAGATATGGTCTTTCTTGTATATGTGTTTCATGAAACCCTTACCGGGTTAGCTTATTAATGCAATAAGGAGGCCAGATCTTTGCTTTCTTGGAATATTGTTCTATAAATTTCCAGATCCATGTTATTTTATTATATTACTGTATAAACCCTCATAAAATAATGTTGTCAATGATTCAATATTTTTCTGCATAACTCAAGTCATGGGATTTGGCTATTTTTAAGCTATAAGGTAGTCGGGAGGTCTGTTTAACATATCAAAAGGGATTTATTTCTGATCCCATTTTTTATGTGAGACCCTAACATCATATGCTAAGGGAACCCATCGTTATTTCACCCATTAATAATGCATATCTTCAGAAATAACGTTCCAGGGTTTAATTCTTGCATTTTCCCCACTTGGGAAGGTGTAGGCATTCTTTTGTTGCTGCTGTTTCACTCATATGAGAGATATGTGTTTCTGAACATATCATATAAGCTATATTTTTGCATCTCCAGCTTCAGAATATCTTAAGATATTCTTGTTGTTGTAGAAATTTCCAATTTTGGGATATTACAGTGGTATCAGAGCTTCATTCTTGGCTCAGCCCGTGGAACTCAACCATGCAGCTATCCAGAGAAGGAGAGATGATCAGAATGAAGACTCCATTATGTGGAGGAAACAGGGAAGATAATATTACAAAGCTTCTTCCATAATCTGTGCAGTGCATTAATGAAAATCTTAAGAAGATGAGAGGAGAGATGGAATCTCCTAATGAGTTTGGATCTAGGGCCAGATCTAGATTGGTACATGATAGGTGTGAGCCTACATCTGCACCCTATTATGCACAGTGTAGTCAAATGCCCAGGGTTTCTATGAGAAAAAGGAAAGGAGGATAAATGATGGAGGAGGAAACTCTTAGCAATTTCCTGCAAGAGTATGAATCTAAAACTGAAAAGTTTAGAGATCATATTACTTTCAAAGAGTTCTGCAAGATCAAGGTGGAGAGGAGCCAGATGCATGACATGGATATATTTTTTCTATCTACCTTTGATGGATCCCCAACTTGCTCAGCCAAAGCTTGGGTGGAGGAGTTGTGTACTTATCTACAGCAACACCCAGTTTCTGAAGAAGAAGCCATCAGAGTTGCAGCGCTGCACTTTGAAGGTAAGGCCTATGCTTGGTGGATGTTTGAGTTATTTTCATTGAAAATTTTTAATACTTCTTCTTTTGCAAAGTTCACTAAAATATTGGTTGAAATATTTGATGCAAAACATGAAACAATCAAACCAATGAAACTTTTGCATAAGCTGGGAGAACGTGCAAACTCAAAACCACTTCAGAAACCTATTGGAGGAGATCATATCTTGCATGACACCTTGCTGATGGCAAGATATTTATTCCATAGCCTTGGACAAGAGGGCATGAAGGATCCTTTAGCAAAGGAGGATCCCCTTATTGAACAGTTACCTCCTATTCATATTGAAGATAAAGAGAGGGATGGGGGTTACAACGCTGTCACATCTAGAGCACATCTAGTGCCTCATGCAGAGGAAGGAGGAGCACGTGCTCCAACAAGAGGAATTCTTGTGACATTGCAAGAAGTTCCCCAGGATCTCACAACATGTGGAATGAAAAGTAAAGTCAATGAGCAGCTTGATTGTGAGATGATATTGATGGAAGGAGAAGGTAGGGAGGAAGGAAATCATCACTTAATGAAGAGCACACACCCCTATCTATTTCAGAAAGCTGGTGCAAGAAGGAAGGAGACTGGTTTGCGCTGTGAGGGCAAGGGCAAGGTTTCCCAACCATATAGACAGTCTTCTCTTGCCATGGATGTCTCACTGCATGGAGGCGTTCCACCGGGGAGGCCACCAGACTTGGAGTTGGTAAGAGAAATCTTGCCATTTGGTTCATCACTCTTGGATTCCAGAGAGGTGAGAATTTTGGAGGAGTCCAGTGCAGTGCAGAGAGTTTGGGATAAACTCAAGGAGAAGGAGAACACCCTCCCATTTTCAGCACCACCCACTCTCACTACCTGTACTGCGATGACAAAGGTTGCTACAGTCATAGAGGATGGAACCTTCATGGTGCAAGGGAGCTGCTCCTTGGATTTGGAGAAATAGAGGGTACTTCCTTTAAGGAATAAATCCTTCATACATTGGAGTATATGGTGGCCACTCATGATTGATTTGGCCAAGATCGAGAGATCATTTGTGGAGGAGAACTTTCCATGGGAGGCCAACTTCCAAAGGTCACTACTTCTTTTTTAGCATGAGCAACTACATGATGGGCATAACAGCAATCTGGAAGATGAATTTGGCATGAGGGATGTCAAAGGAAAATATAGCAGCATATGTAGAGCTTCACATTGCAGATCACCAACGCTGTCCCTTAGGAGGATTGATCCTTATTGGAGATCTCAACTCTTGGTAGAGTAATCCAAGGATCTTGGTGCATGCATGAATCTTGATGACCCAGATGGAGATGATAGATACATGGTGGATGATGTGGTCATCTATTCTTATGGCAGGATCTTCTTGACTAGATCTTCTAGTCTCAAGGAGAAGCTGCTACATACAACACATGAGGACTTCTCTTCTATGCACTTTGATGCATATTTTCATTTGATGGAGGAGTTCACTTGGGAGGGCATCCAACATGACATATATCAGCATATGGGGAGATGCATAGCCTGGATGGTGATAGAGAAGATGTCACAGCCACCTTCCTACTCAATGGGAGAGAAGGAGAATTTTCAGTTGAGCCATTTCAGCTCAAGGCCTCAAGTGCAAGATCGAGAATGTACAATTTCACCTTATGTTTTGTAATTCTTGTCTTTTTATGAGCAGCATATTGTATCAAGGAGGATTATTCCTTCTTTCATATTGTATAATGATGTACTTGAGGCCATTTGTAGCATTGAGATTGGCTATCTCATTGGTGGTTTGTGGGGGAATCCACAAGATTTTTGGTGTGCACCATTGACACCCTTTTGTACTTCCATGCTTATATCTTGTAAAATGATTGTGGCAGAAAACAAGTGGCTGGAAAGGCACTTGTATTTGTTTGATTTGATGCAGGTCAGGAATGCACTACACTGGTTCCTTGTATGGGACCTTGATCCACTTTTCGGTTGTCATGTGACAACTTGTTTCTATTGGGTTTTGCTTCCATGTATTTCTGATATCTCTATGTTCATGGGAAGCTTTGATTGGAGAGTGGGATATGAGTTGAAGATGCCCATTGGGAGGATGATTCTCCCTTATTTGCATGATGCATGTTTCCGGAGGAGTAATGGGCAGCCCATGATTGCCAAATTACATCTCTCTTCTTCATGTGGGAGAAGCCATTTGGAGATTTTGAGTTTTTGGAGGAGGCACTTCATGGTTTATTTGTTTGATGGGGTAGCTTGGGCCACTCTTTGAGGCCATGATATTTCAGCCCAAGATCAACAGTCACTTATCATAAATGGAGAGAGAAACCACTTGGTTGGGAGGATCCAATCTCTCCATGCAACCCCAATACATTATATGAACCGGGGGTTGAGGATCTTTTTGAGCTAACTAGATTGGCTCATTTCATTTGGATGATAGCATGGGTATGGGAGTCATTCATTGGGAATCATATTCCCCATGTTCATCATCACTCCTACCTTGAGGAGGCCATTGGAAAGCAGGGATATTTCTACTTACATCTTCCACCTTTCTATGATGTAAGCCATATGGTTTTGCATGCTTGGGAGGAGATATTGGAGGACAGATTTGTAGCAGAACATGTTGAGCAGTGGTGGATACTTTCTTATGAGGAGGCCACAAGAAGAGGAGGTGAGGATTTTTCTCACCTTATGCAATTGCTTGAGGACACACAACATTGTGGAGGGGAGGACTATAATATTCCAAAATTTTAGCCTCCAAGCTAAATGGAATATTAGAGTTATTTTGTCACTAGGAGGATGAATAATTGGGTAGGGAGGCCCATTAACCTATTTAGAAGGATCAATAACACCCTAATGTGAAAAGGGGTAAGAATAAGCATCTAATTTAAGCACCTTTAGGTGTGAATAGATATGGAGGACATGTTGATTCAGTCAACTTTGACCAAGTCAACTAAGCTGTCTAGATACATTGAATCTCCTTTAGACAACACAGTTTTGGTGGAGGACAACTTGCATGAGCTTGATGGCACATGTGAATGGGACCCAATGAGGAAAGGTTCACTTGCTATATATGAAGAGGATGGAGTATGGAGGCCTTTGTTATTCATGCTTTGGTATTTCGATCTATTGATCTTGTCTGTTTAGACTTGGCCTCACCTTGCTGTTTAGCAAGGTAGCACTGGGTGTTCCTGAGCGAGAATCCCACCTCTTCCCTTGAGAGGCCACTTGGGAGATATTGTTCAGTATTGCTCCACATCTAGGCTCAAGGCCAAGCATCATTCTTTAGTCCCAACGTTATTTCTGCAACAAAATATTGCTGAGTTGTAGGGTGTTGCAGTGGAGGATTCTTTCACCACTTCCATATCTATTTCTCAGTAGAAGGTGCCTTCCTCCTCTTGAGAAATCATATAGGAAGATTCTTGGGCACATTTCACATCTTGGCAGAAGGCCAAAGTGGTTCTCATCTCCTACAGCGCAGTCCCTTGAAGGAACTGCGTCATTTTATGCAGAGTTGCTGCAGCAGGGTTAAGACCCTTGTTTTTGAGCTAGTTTCCTAGGGAAAGGGCCAACCCTTCTCCCGGAAAGCTAGAGGAAGGGATCCTCATCCCTATTTTGTATTATTCAGCTATATTTTTTTAATGTTGTAGTAATACTGCATTTTCTGAGCTGAATATTCAGACCTTCTCTTTCTTGTATATGTGTTTCATGAAACCCTTGCCGGGTTATCTTATTAATGCAAAAAGGAGGCCAGATCTCTGTTTTCTTGGAATATTGTCCTATAAAGCTCTAGATCCATGTTATTTTATTATATTACTGCAAAAACCCTCATAAAATAAATTTTTCTACGATTCAATATTTTTTCTGCATAACTCAAGTCATGGGATTTGGTTATTTTTAAGCTATAAGGTAGCCGGGAGGTCTGTTTAACATATCAAAAGGGATTTATTTCTGATCCCCTTTTGTATGTGAGACCCTAACAGCATATGCTAAGGTAACCCATCATTATTTCACCGAGTAATAATGCATATCTTCAGAAATGATGTTCCAGGGTCTAATTCTTGCATTTTCCCCACTTGGGAAGGTGTAGGCATTCTTCTGTTGTTGTTGTTTCACTCATCTGAGAGCTATGTGTTTCTAAACACATCATATAAGCTATATTTCTGCATCTCCAACTTCAGAATATCTTAAGATATTCTTGTTGTTATAGAAAATTCCAGTTTTGGGATATTACAGATTGATCTCCCACTCCCTTTGCATTACTCTCCTCATTTTTTTTCCCCTGAGCTCCCTTTCACTTTTCGCTCCCCTCTTTTTTTCTCCTTCCAAGTCAACTTCCATTGTCCCTCGTTGCCCATGCAACCCATCCTTCATAAATTTTTATCCTCTCTACCTTGTTGATTTTTCCAAAGCAATCATTGTTCCTCATACTTCTTCTTCAGTTGGATTAATGGCATAAATAGTCCATTTAATCACACATCTACCAACCTTTGATGGTTGCCATGAAAAAAACAAGCTTTTCCTTCAAATCCCATGCAATCTCCTTCCTCAAACTCTGGAATTTGTGTCCCTTGACTCAACCCATTTTTTTTAATCAAATATTTACATCGTATAGATAAGTGGACAATAATCGGGGTTGTCACAACCCCTCCCCCTTGTAGGAACACCATCCTCGATATTCTAATCCCATAAACGATGCAAAACATGCTTATTCCCAACATGAAAAACATGCACACTCTGATATTTTCAAGTTGCTTCTTGTTTGTATTGCAAGCAAATCCATTCACCCAGACTGGGAAATTCCCATGTTTTACTGTAACAAGGCTTAAAATCTCTCATGAGATTCATCATAAAGAAATTTTATTGATTTAAATTATACCTCTTGTCTTATCCATTAGTCTATCAAGGGAGTCCAAAGTTGTCCCACCTCCACCCTTTTCCCAAACAAGGGAATCCGAAGGCTTTCACCTCCAGCCTAAAATCAACAACAAAAGAATCTAGAGGTTGATACCTCCACCCTCAAGGGAATCTAGAGGCTTATGTATCCATCCTCAAATAAACAACAAGGGGATCTAAAAGCTCATACTTCCGGCCTCAATCAACAACAAAGGAATCCAAAGGCTTATGCCTACACCCTCAAATTAAAAATAAGGGGATCCAGAGGTTGATACCTCCACCCTCAATGGAATCCAGAGGCTTCTTCCTCCACCCTAAAATCAACAACAACAGGATCTAGAGGTTGATACCTCCACCCTCAAATCAGCAACAACAGGATCTAGATATTGATACCTCCACCCTCAAGGGAATCTAGAGGCTTATGCCTCCACCCCAAATCAACAACAAGGGGATCTAGAGGCTCATACCTCCACCCTCAATTAAAAATATAGGAATCTATAGGCTTATGCCTCTACCCTCGAATCAACAACAAAGGGATCCAGAGGTTAATACTTCCACCCTCAAGGGAATCCAAAGGCTTATGCCTCCACCCTCAAATTATCAAGAAGGGAATCTAGAGGTTGATACCTCCACGCTTAAGGGAATCTAGAGGCTTACGCCTCCATCCTCAAGGGAATCTAGAGGCTTATGTCTCCATGCTCAAATTAACAACAATGGAATCCAAAGATTGATACCTCCACCCTCAATGGAATTCGGAGTCTTATGCCTCCACCGTCAAATCAACAATAAGGGAGTCTCGAGGTTGATACCTCCACCCTCAAGGGAATCCAGAGGCTTATTCCTCCACCCTAAAATCAACAAAAAAAGGAATCCAAAGGTTGATACCTCCACCCTCAAGGGAATATCTAAGCTTTTGTCTCCACCCTTGAATCAATTCTTTTACACAGCACATGGCCTAGAAAGTCCCATACCTGTTTGCACCAACACATTATACGACACATATACACATACATTGGGTACAATACAACATACACGTGGCACAATAAAACATATTCACATATAAAACATGACATGTACATATGGCACAACACAACATGTTGTAGATCACATTGTTTCCATTTTGTTGATACATCCTTCAACATTTCATATTCATAATGCAACATGGTGCAATGTAAGAATCACATCCATATTATATTAAAATCATAGACCAACGAGGGATAATTTTTCCCACTTGTTTCCTCATACAACCAAAGTCCTTCATGCCATCCACAGTTGCATCAAATAAAATATAATCCATCATTCTTCCACAAATAATGACTCCTGTCAAAACCTGACAGTCACAATGGAATTCATATATGTATATAAACATTGGCATGATCATGAGCATATCATATATTTACATATATAAATCGAGTTAAGGTTAAGAGAATCTTCATTCCTACCATTTTCATGGTTGCCATTTCACTGTTTGTTATTTCCTATGGACCCAACCTATTGAAATTGGCAACAAGAAATATTGAAAATGGCAACCAAAAATGGAATCGAGAAGATGGCACCCAGAAATGGTATCATATGTGGCTTCTGATTTAATTTTCCCTTAATTAAATTGGAAGAGTATTTGTAATTTCATCTCATGACAACTTGTATTAGTTAACTGAGTCAAGAAGAATTAGTTAGCTTAGGAATTTTGATTTAGAGGTCAAAGAGGAGGCATGTAGAGGATTTTCCTATTTTTAGGGGGTCCAATTATAGTTATTTGTGAGTTGTAATTAGTTAACTCAAGAAGTTGAGTTAAAATTAGTTTAACTAGTTCTAACTGAGTGATGAGCTAGTGAGAGGTCCAATTAATTAAATTTGATTTAATTCACAAGTAGTGATCAATCAAACAACTGATAATTAGCTATAAATTTTTGTTGCATGTCAGTTCTAAGGAAGGTATAGTTAAGATTGAGGTTAAAGGGAAGAGATCTATCAATTGTACTATTAGAAAATTGTATAGGTCATGCATGATGTCATCATCAAGGCCCTGAAGGATTACACAATCATTATTTGGTATTTTAATAATTAATAGGGGCTCAATTATCCCAAGAATGTGTAAGGAAGGAGGTCCAGGCAGAGGAAAGCAACATATTAAATATTGGACCAAACTTGATTTTATTGTAAGCCAGATCTGAGCTATATCAGAGTGAGACAGTTGGCAGAGTGCAAGAATTTCTATAGTGAGGGAAAACATTGTATTATTTCATGATCTTAACCATATGAAATATAGCGATAGAGGGGTTTTGAGTAGTTGCTTTCCCCAGATACATCTTGTGTTGTGAGATCGATTGTCTCTTTCTCTTACTTGTTATGTGATTGTGTGATCGTGTTTTATTTCCGCAAAACTTGTAGAAGGATTTAGTATTTTGTTTTAGTACATTACAAGATCAGATTGAATCCCTTTGTATAGTTTATACATGGTATCAGAGCTATAGGAATCACAATAAGAAGATAAGAACATAATTTGTTTTGAACACGTTCAAAATTGAATATTTATTCTATAGGATCCAACAACAAATCAAGATGTATTTCAATGGCTTGAGACTTGAATATGCCCTTGAGGGAAATTCAAATTACATAGCATGGAAGGACATGATGGAAGTAGTTCTAGAGGAAAAAAAACTGAAGGAATTCATAATAGTGATATTCCCCAACCAGTAGCCGTAGATTCTCAACTTATTGATGCATGGAAGAAGAAGGTAGCAAAGGAAAGAAGGATCTTGTTAGAGGGAGATCGAGATTGTATTGTCTCGGGTCTCCATGGGAATGCAAATCCATATGCTATGTGGAATGCCTTGAAAGATCTATTTCAGAATAGCGGTGATCACAAGAAGTTGGCATTTAAGGACAAGCTCAGAAATATCAAGATGGAGGATGGCGAGATGATACCAACATACCTGGCTAAGTTCACTCAATGTTGAGATGAGCTTGGAAGTGTTGGGTGACCGTAGCCCAGGATGATTTGGTGAGCCTAGCTCTTCTAGGCCTTCCCAAGAGTTGGCATAGTTACCAGGACTCTGTGAATGGGAGGGAGAAGCTACCAGACTGGGAGCGTTTGTAGTCTGATTTGTTAATAGAAGAGATAAGGCGGAGCACCAGAGACATGACCTCCAACAAAGATAAAAAAATAAAATATTTTGCATTGGTCAAAAAAGGCAAGAAAGCTAAGGGAAAGCAGTCCCAAGGTGAAGAGGGTAAGAGATACCTGTCCAAGATCAAGTGTTTTTACTATCACGAGCACGTGCACTATGCCTCGAATTGTCCACAAAAGAAGGAAAACAAGAAGGAGCCTGCAGTTGCAGTAGATGAATCACTAGCTTCACAATCCGAGCTTGATTTTACTCTCATTTCATGCATGGCCAACATTGTAATGGGATGCATGTAGTATCTAGACAATGATGCCTCATTCCATATGATAGGGAATAGAGATATCTTTAGTGACTTGGAGGAGAAGGACCTCCAACAGAACATAGAGTTTGGAGACGACGGGAGGTATAACACGAATGACATAGGTACAATTACCTTTCAGAGGGAGTTAGACTCCCCTCTCAGACTGACAAATGTTTTGTATGTTCCTGGACTAAAGAAGAATCTTGTCTTTGTAGTGGTATTGGAAGACCATGGTTATGATGTCATACTTAGAAAAGAAAAGGTGTCTCTTAGACACATTGCCATGGGACAGGTAAAACATATCAGTGTAAGAGTCAAGAACCTGTATGCTCTCGAGGTCAAAGATGCATGCAAAGATTTGAGGAGCAAAGAAAAGGTTAGTGACTTGGTGGTTGAGAGGGAGCATAAATTACCTCTCAACATGCAACCTCAAAATCAGTCTCAGAAAATTGTGGAGCAGGCACAATTGGAGAAGCAGAGAGGAGACCGAGTGGAGGTGTCCACTCAAGCAGATACCTCTAGGAGGGGGAAATTTCGTGCCAGATGGGTAGAGAGAGCACATGCAGCCATACCTATAGGGGATAGGTGGGGCGATGTGTAGACATAATCCCAAGAGAATAAATTTGGGCAGGATCCATTGAGGTGGCTTGTATCATGGATCGGACCTGGCTATGAGGTGCCCACAGTACATAGTAGCAAGAAGGATTAGTAGGATTGATGCAGTTAGATGTCAGGAAGACATAATTCAGAGTGACAAATGTTAGATATTAGAGTGCAAATCAGAGTTGGCAACAATGCAGAGGGAACATATGCAAAGTCAGCAACAACATAGGGTTTCCAATAGACAGTGAAGTAGCTAGCAGTAGTCAAAGACTCTAATGAAAGATGCATCATACTGATTCAAATTTTTTTGGGGGCTATTCAGTTTCAGGAGTTGCAGGAGAAAACGACACTAGAGAAGTGTTGCATGCAAAACATTCCAAAGGTACCGGATCGAGATAGATTGAATTCCTTTCTTGTTGAGAGGGAGTGTTGAAATTGGAAACAACAAACAATGAAAATGGCAACCAGAAATGGAATCCAAAAAATGGCACCCAAAAATGGTACCATATGAGGCTTCTGATTTAATTTTCCCTTAATTAAATTGGAAGAGAAATTGTAATTTCATCTCATGACAACTTGTATTAGTTAACTGAGTTAGGAAGACTTAGTTAGCGTAGGAAATTCGAGTTAGAGGTAAAAGAGGAGGCATGTAGAGGATTTTCCTATTTTTAGGGGGTCTAGTTACAGTTATTTGTGAGCTGTAATTAGTTAACTCAATAAATTGAGTTAAAATTAGTTTAACTAGTTCTAATTGAGTGATGATCTAGTGAGAGGTCCAATGAATTAAATATGGTTTAATTCACAAGTAGTGATCAATCAGTTAATTGATAATTCACTATAAATAGCTGTTGCATGTCAGTTCTAAGGAAGGCCCAGTTGAGATTGAGGTTATAGGGAAAAGATATATCAGTTGTACTATTAGAAAATTGTACATGTCATGCATGAGGTCATTGGGAAGCCCCTAATAATGCGTAAGGAAGTCAGGCCAGGAAAAGGAAAGAAACATGTTAAATATTGAACCAAAATTACTTTGATTGTAAGTTAGATCCGAGCTATATCTGAGTGAGAGTGGCAGAGTGCAAGAATTTCTCTAGTGAGAGAAAACATTGTATTGTTTCATGATATTGACCATATGAAATATAGAGATAGAGGGGTTTTGAGCAGTTGTTTTCCCCAAATACATCTTGTGTTGTGAGATTGATTATATCTTTCTCTTACTTGTTATGTGATTGTGCGATCGTGTTTTGTTTCTGCAAAATTTGTAGAAGGATTCAATATTTTTTTTTAGTACATTACAAGATTAGATTGATTCCCTTTGGATAATTTCTACACAACCAACCTTCTTGATTGTTCCAAGATGCCCGAAACTCCTTGGGTAGCCTTATCAGGTTACCCAAACATGGCAGTTAAAATTCCTACTACCCACATAGTCATATTTTTAAGGATAACTTGCTTATCTTGTTACTATGATGGTTATATACCAAAATCCTGTCATACCAAGCAACATACAAGAATTCATTTGTACATATATCAGTCACACAGGTTTTAAGGTTTAGGAAACTTCCCATTTATTTAAGAAAGGCATACATTAACATATGTCAAATAAAAAAAAAGTTTCAGATAAATCCTTATAGTTTTGTTGTCATTCACACAAACAATTTTCAATCTATACATAATTTAATTTCCTCTTGCTACCATGTTTAGGAGCTATGCTCCAACATACACCAACATTGTTCTTTCTCGACCCATTGCTCAAACCAAGCCTTTCCCAATTTTTTGGTTTTGTTTGTGCTCTTTATTTATTCGTTGGGCCTCCTCAACTCTCTTACGAGAGCTCTGTGTCTTCTTTGCCACACCCAATGAATTTTTCCTAAGATCCCAAGCATTAAAGTTGCAAGGAAAATTAAAAAATAAATAAAGGGAAACAATACAAGAATGAGATTCACAATAACAATCATAAAATTCCAAAAAAAATAGCATGGACATGTGCAATTCAACAATCACTGCAATAAAAAATCCTTGAAGCCAACAATTAAAACCATAGCACACAAGCATTAAAAATAGAAGTCCCAAAATATTTGACTCGATTTCGCATGTGTCTTAAATTTCAATGCATCCTTCATTTTTACACACATATGTTTATATATAACTATATATTTTAGTCCAAGACTTTTCCTAAGGTTCTTAACAACCTTGAAGTCTCAATTCCCTTCAAGTAACTCACAAGGGAATCCTTTTTAATACATGTATCCATATATTATTGAATGTGAGGGGATGCCCCCTCCTCCTTTCCAACATCTTGCATTACATATTCCTTTCCTTGAAGCTAGTAGGGGTTGTCCTCCTTCTTTTCCTTCCTGTAGGGACAATCCATTATCAAGTGTTCCCCCCCCATGACCAACATGAGATAGGATTATTTTTCTTTTCAGGTTCACCGGGCCTCTTCTAGGCCTTTCCAACAAAAGTTTTGTCCATATCTCGGAGAATGAGAGTGTACTGCAACAACCCTTGAAGGCAGGAAAAGTTTTGCCTCAGTGTGGAATTCAAATATGCTTGATCCTTTTGGCTCCTGACAAACCTCTAATTCTCTGACTTGTAGATTTTAAGCTCAATATTCACACCCTTGAGCTGAGCTCTCAAGTCCTTGAGCTCAAACTCCAAATTCCTAAAGGTTCTTTTCCTTTGGAGGAATTTCCCTCGTTCTCGTTCTTGGTGGACTTGGTGTATATCATGCTGCACCATGCCACGATACATGCTTCCTTTTACTTCCACCAAGTCTTGTTATGTGATGCCACACACACTTACCTATTATAAATAAGGAAATAATATAAATAAGTATACCAACTGCCATTCCACTATGCTAAGCTGAGCACAAACCTTGGAACTGTTCACACATCTCCAAATTTCTCGTTAGCCACATATCTCAAGATCCAAAGCATGACTAGAAAATTTCAAAAAATCAGAATTCCACATGCTCATGCATATAACAACTAAATTACAATTGTGCTTTCCCCAATTTAAAAGATCAAACTCTCAAAATTAACTCAAAATCAACCTCTTGATCGAGATTATTATTATCAACTTAAAAATCATCCTTTAAATTTTAAAATATCAGCCTTCTAGGCCAGTAATATCCATTTGAGTTCAACCTCATCACCAAGGGCATTGATCAATGGTATCTATAGTTTCAAAAGGCCAGTTAAAATCCTTTTAACATATAAACATCTGCCATTTACAACTTATAAAATTTTCCTTTTCTCTCTCTTTTTTTTTCATTTATGAAATGTATCATGTATGTGTCAGAAATTTCACAATCAATGTATACTAAATCGCAATGCTACACCAACACATACTTGCACAATCAAGCAATCAACATCCCATCAACAATCATAGTGCTATAACTGGCACAAGCAAGCAATCAATACAATCCATGATTACAGTGCTATAACTAGCACCTACAAGACACATTTATCAAAACAATTGACTCTCTAATAAGGTCACAAAAAGTATGCCTCTAATTCACATAAGATTTTTTTCATATAACATACTAACCATGGAATTATGCCTCCAATTCATATAGGCTTTATGTCATATAACATACTGACCATGGAATTCTCCCGTCCCATCATATATATATATATAAACAACATTAACAATTATGCTTTGTAACACAAGTAACACGAGGATTTTCTCCAACTTCTCATATCATATGAGTAATTTCATGTGCAGCTATCCCAAGTGAAAAATAACACACCACTTAAACAATCATGCACAAAAACATGCATGTAATTTTGTAAAACATAAGGAAATAACAAGCATCCATAGTCACAACAATAGATTGTCTAGACCTTAAAGATGCGTAATGGTAAACACATGCAATACCATTGCATTTTTCAATAAAATCCATCATACAAGAACATCCCTGCAATCAACATATTAGAATCAAATGCTATAAATAACATGTAAACATATCCACATTTAGCCTAACACACAGAGCTAGAGCTCCACTCTAGCTACAAAGATCCAAGAATTACTACCATATTGTATGCACATATAACAATCAAACTCATCAACAACATACATAAATCAATATACAATAACCCAATTCAAGCACCTATTACATTGTTGCAAGCCTCATCTAATCTCTAAAATTCGAGCTAGGTCCAATGCTTGGACTTACTGCTCTTTTAATACAATAAAAGAGCACCAACCTATTCCAAAAGATATAGAGATGAAACCTTGTCCACATTTCTTCTGTGATAGAGCCCATATAGTCCAAGGTTTGAACCTGGAAGCTTTGATACCACCTATAAACACACCCCCTTACCCTTTGTATTTACTATGCTAACCCAACTTCCCTGGTACAATTAGAGAAATGGGATAAGTTTTTTTTGTTTTTTTGTTTTTTGTTTTGTTTTGGGACTCAATTTGGATATCATCATCATACTTGTCCCAGTGGGATCTTTCCAATGATATAAATTTTATCCCAATCAAACTCTAGGATTGCAAATTATGGTCTTCTAAAGTCTTATTAATTCAAATGTGTCACCTCTCTTTTCCTGCCATGTGGCACCCACGTGGCATCTCACTACACTGTCATGTGGTGGACGCTCTAGGGAATCTAGTGGTCCATGGCCACGTGGTGTACCTTGATGCCACGTACTTAGCATTATCCCCTCCACCATTTCATATGGGTTGATTTTCCACACACACACACACACACACACACATATATCCACGCTCCACACCATATATATGATGGGTCCCATTTATAGGTATATTTTGAAGTTCATCATGATATCCTCCACCCCTTAAAGCTATCCTTTTCTCACATTAATTCACATTTTTAGTCATAATATTCTTAGTAAGAAGATTTTCTTAAAAGGTGTTTTTCATATTGTGTGGCCTAATGTGATTAAATTGCAAGAAAAATAAGCATTTTTGAGGCATTTACTATGCAGGGGATTGATGGAGACAACCAATGGAGAATACATTGGCGCTTGTCCACCTCCTTAACTCTCTAACTAGGCTTGAGATCATAGAAATTTCACTCACAAGCTCGAGTTCACTGAAAACCAAGTAACTCCAAGTACACGTGAAGATCAAGGAGGACCAGATCCAAAATTATCTAGATCTTGGAGGGAATCACTCCTATTTTCAAGGGAGCTACCATAAACTACCTTTTTGTATAAATAAACCTGCTGAAAGGCTCATTAGGATTCAAGTTTTTGATTCAACTAAGAGTAGCTACTGAACCTAGTGATTGACTTTGTTATTCTTAACTTTAGGTGATGTATGAGACTCTATTTTCTATTAATGAGAAGTGTTCCATTGATATGCATCTGAGTTAGCTTTAGAGGGCTGAAACCCTTGGGTTTGAGCCCAACCCAGAGGCTTGAGTCCATCTTATGTATTTCTTTCTTATTCTTGTTTCACAACGTTTCATGTCTTTCTCTTGTTTTAGTAGATGTTATGCTATAAAAAATTGTGATTGCAAGCTTTCCTATCACCTCTCTTGTGGGAAGAGCGCTTGGAAATATTTATAATCTCATTCCAAAAATATTTGTTTATGATTTCTTGGAAATGGCTAGATGCTAGTTTGTGATCCTTTTGCATGCTTACTCTCTACAACTTACAACTTAGTATTTAGTGTCATTAGTTCAGTGATTAGAGTGATGTTGTGGAATAGAATATATTTTAGTCAAATTCAGCTCATCTTTTCCATGACAATTTATCTCACCGTGCTACTGGTCATTTGATGCATGTATTTGGCTAGCTACATGGTTGTGTTGATCTGTAGGGGTGGGCACATATTTCCATCTCCACTTGGACCTTTCCATCATCTTCCTAGGCACCTCACATGACTCACTTGTTGAAAATGCAACAAGATGATGGAGCTTAGTGAAATGAAGTCGCCTTCACTAAGTGGGCCCGCAGGCAAATTCTGGCGCAAAGTCTATTTTTAGACATATGGAGCATGGTCCAGGGGTTGCAGTATGTTATTCTTGGAGTATTGGTAATTTTGGTAAAAATAGATGGGACTCTATTTTTGTGACCTATAGGTCGATAGGTCAAAGTCTATTTTTAGACTGCCTATCCTAAAAATAGGGAAGTCAAATATTATTTACCCTTAATAATATTTGGACTCTAAACAACAGTTTACTCTCTTGGAGCACTTCAGTTCGAGCCTTGGAAGTGGCTCATGCATCTGACAGAGGAATTATGCTATTCCCAAGGGTTTGATGGCATCATGCATGGTTGACTTCAATTAGGACTTCAGTGGCAGAAGTTTGGTGGAGTTAATGAGACAGCTAGTGGAGTTGTGTTCTGTTTATTTTAGTTGAACTAGTTGAGATTAGTTTAACTAGCTAATCCATTAGTTATGAGTGGAGTGAATTAAATATTATTTAATTCATTAATTAGTAACTCATTATTCAACTCAAGAACACATCATTTCACTACAGTGCATGATCAGTTCAGTGGAGACCAGTGAAAGAGGTAGATGAAAGGGTGGAGTTAGCTATCAGTGGCGACATCAGTTGTGAATGAGATTTGCACCACACTTGGAGGATTTGTCCATGAAAATTGTGCAGTCAAGCCAAGGAGATTCGAACCTTGGATCTCTATATAGACAGGCCTGGATTGCGCAATAGAGGCAAGGCAATTGGCGGTGAGTTTTGAACCAGTAACCTGTTCAAAACCGAGCTAGTTTGTGTGTAACTTTATGAGAAAGTACTGAGTACTTGTGAGGAGTATTGTACTGAGTTTGTTACATGATTTCTCCATTATAATATACACAATAGCTGCATGGTTTTCAGCTATAAGCTTTCCCCATACATATTGTGTTAATGTGTATGATGAATTGATGTGTTATCGCTTGATTTTATTTCCGCATGTTTGATGATCCGAGTGGAAGAGATTATGTGTTGCATATAAATTCGAATTGTATGTGATCAGGATAGTCTCGGTGGATAATTAATCATTATTCAGCAAATTTCTACATGGTATCGGAGCTATTGAAGCAGAGATTGATCATCATAGTGATTACAAACTTATTTCGGTAGACAGAGTCTGCATGCGGGCCAGGTAGCCTTTGGATCCATCCTTTCCTTTGAAAGGTGATATATCCAGTAAATGCCCCTACAGTCGATCTCTGTGCTAGAAATAATTTTTTCTCACAGATCAAGGGCAGTTGAGCTTCAAGTTGGAATTCGAATTTTGCAGCAGTTTTGTTTTCTTGGTGCCGGAGTTGAAAATGTCTTTCAACGGTTTGCGACTCGAATATGCTCTTGAAGGCAGTTCGAATTATGTTGCATGGAAGGATCGCATGGAGGTAGTATTAGAATATAATGGTCTGAAGGAGTTCGTAGATACGGATGTCCAAAAGCCCACTGATCTTGCTGAAGTCGATGCATGGCAAAAGAAGATGGCGAAGTGTCGAAGGATCCTGTTGGAGGGCGTCAAGGATCATATTGTATCCAGCCTGCATGGAAAGGCTTCTCCATATTTAATGTGGAAATATTTGACGGATCTATTCCAGAGTAAGAGCGACCAAAGGAAGCTGGCGCTCAAAGATAAGCTCAGGAACATCAAGATGGAGAAAGGCGACAGTATCGCCAAATACCTCACGAAGTTCACTCAATGCAGAGATGAGCCGGGAAGTGTGGGGGTGACTGTCGAAGACGAGGACATGGTCGACCTGGCTCTCCTTGGTCTTCCGAAGGCTTGGCACTCATATCAAGATAGTGTCAATGGTCGGGAGAAGCTGTCAGGATGGGAGCGCCTTTGGGCGGATCTCATGCAGGAGGAGATAAGGAGGACTACTCGAGATGGATCTTCATCAAAGGGAGCTGATGAAGAAAACTGCGCTTTGGTTGCCAAAGCAAAGAAGGGAAGGGTAAGAAAACCTCTCATTCTGGTGCAAAGGGAAAGAAGCAGGATATGGCGAAAGTGAAGTGTTTTCACTGCCATGATCACGGAAATTATGCTACCAATTTTCCAAAGAAGAAGAAGAACAAGCAAGCGGGAAGATCTGCAGATGGAGAAGCTTTGGCTTCACAGTTCGAGCTTGACTTTTCACTGATTGCATGCTTGGTTTCAAGTGTGATGGGATCGGTGTGGTTCTTGGACATCGGTGCGTCATTTCATATGACGGGAGATCGGGAGTTGTTCTCAGATCTGGAGGACAAGGATTTGGGTATGCACATCGAGATGGGCGATGACGGTAGATACAGTGCGACTGGTATCGGTACCGTATCCTTTCAGAGGGAGTCTGGTAAACCCTTTGTCTTAAAGGATGTCATGCATGTACCTAGATTGAAGAAGAACCTGATTTCAGTAGCGATGTTGGAGGATAAGGGGTATGATGTGGTCTTCAGCGAAGGAAAAGCCTTCCTGCGCAGTAAGACTACTGGAGAGACCCGGAAGATAGGGGTTCGAACCAAGAACCTTTATCGGTTGCAGGTAGATGGCTGCGCAGCTATGGCATGCAAGGCGGGAGAAGTGGTGAGCCGGGATGATGAGGGCGAACTGTGGCACAGGAGATTGGGCCACCTTCACCATGGATCTTTGAAGATTCTGCAGCAGATTTCTACTGGGCTTCCTAAGGGCACCCTTGCGCAGTCAGATCAGTGCAAGGGGTGTACTTTAGGGAAGTATGTGAAAGCCACCTTTCACGAGAAGGATAGTCGCGCCACGACGATCCTTCAGAGAGTTCACACAGACGTGTGTGGTCCTTTCTCAGTTGCTTCGACAGCAAAGCACAAGTATTATGTGATCTTTGTTGATGATTTCTCTCGAAAGTGCTGGATCTTCTTCATGCAGAAGAAGAGCCATACATTCGCGAAGTTCTGTGAGTTTAAAGCACTGGTCGAGAAGGAGTCGGGGAAGAAGGTGATTGCTCTAAGGAGTGATAACGGTGGTGAATTCATCTCGGCTGAATTCAAGGAGTTCTGCAGCACAGAAGGGATTCAGAGAGAGCTCATCGCACCCCATAACCCACAGCAGAACGGGGTGGCTGAGCGGAAGAACATAACGATCGTGGGTGCTGCACGGGCGATGTTGCATGATCAGGGCCTACCCCTTCACTTGTGGGCTGAGGCATGCAATACAGCAGTGTATGTGCAGAACCGTTGTCCTCACAAGGTTCTTGGCATGAGTACACCGGAGGAGGCTTATTTTGGCAAGAGGCCTGATATTTCCCATTTGCAGATTTTTGGTTCTCCTGTCTACATGCATGTGACGAAGGATGCGAGAAGGAAGCTGGATCCAACTGTTGAGGCTGGAATATTTGTGGGGTACACTAATACACCTCACAACTATCGGGTGTATTTGTCAGATAGTCGCAAGACTGTTGTGCGACGGGATATAAAATTTCAGGAGGAGAAAGCCATGCAGTGTTCGCTTGAGAGGGAGCTACACTTGCATGCAGATGAGGAGCTGTTAGTTCCTAAGGAGGAGCTTCCTGATGTGGATCAGCCACAAGAGGAAGTTCAGGAGGTGGAATAAACCACCCATGTAGCGCCAACCATCAGAGGGCGCATGCGCACTACAGAAGCTGAGCGACTGGCTCGAGATGCAGAGAAGGTTGTAGGACCACCTACAGCACAGCGCAGACAGAGGCAGTCACCGGATCGGTACACTGGATACATGGCTCTTGTGAGTCAATGTGTCGTGACGGAGTCATCCTCTTTTGAGGAAGCTGTGGAGGAACCCGCATGGGTAGATGCCATGATCGAAGAATATGATTCGATCGTCAGAAACAGTGCATGGGAGATTGTCCCAAGATCGGAGGGGAAATCAGTGGTGGGTTCGCGATGGATCTACAAAGTGAAGCAGGCGACTGACGGGAGTGTGGAGAAGTACAAGGCGAGATTTGTCGCCCGTGGCTTTTCACAGATCGAGGGGATCGATTATGAGGAGACTTTTGCACCTGTCGCAAGGTACTCTTCCATACGGACGATCCTTGCTCTCTCAGCGCAGATGGGGTGGCACATTCATCAGATGGATGTGAAGACTGCGTTCCTCAATGGATTTATTGAGGAAGAGGTGTACATAGAGCAGCTTGAAGGTTTTGAGATCTTCAGCAGTGAGTCGCATGTGTGCCGACTCAAGAGAGCACTGTACGGGCTGAAGCAAGCACCTCGTGCTTGGTACACTCGGATAGACAGCTACTTCACCGGGCTTGGATTCTCCAAGAGTGAGGCGGATCCAAACCTGTACCAGATTGTGGTGGAGGGGAAGCTGTTGATCATCATACTGTATGTAGATGATCTGATTTTTACTGGCGACGAGCAGTTGATACTTTCATGCAAGGAGGATCTTGCACGAGAGTTTGAGATGAAGGACCTGGGCATCCTTCATTATTTCCCGGGATTGGAGATTTGGCAGCGCAGTGGAGGACTGTTTGTTTCTCAGGGCAAGTATGCCCTGGAGATTCTGGAGAGGTTCAACATGCAAGGCTGCAAGCCTGTTGACACTCCTCTTCCTGGTGGTTGGAGGAAGGAGGATGCTACTTCAGCCGAGGTAGTGGATGCCACTGTCTATCGACAGTTGGTGGGGTCGCTTATGTATCTGGTCAATACACGACCCGATATATGCTATGCAGTTAACCAGCTTTCGGAAGCTATGGTTAAGCCTACCAAGCTCTTTTGGAAGGCAGGCAAGCATGTATTGCGCTATATTAGAGGCACATTGGGATATGGTCTATGGTACAGACAGGAGGATGGAGCGAAGCTTTCTGGCTTCACTGATGCAGATTGGGCAGGGAGTCCAACGGACCAGAAGAGCACATCTGGAGGAGTTTTTAGCATTGGGTCGACAGCAGTTTCCTGGTACAGCAGGAAGCAGAGATCCGTGGCACTCAGTTCAGCAGAGGCCGAGTACATGGCAGCAAGCTTGGCTGCATGCGAGGCTATTTGGATAAGGAAGATCCTCGCAGGTTTGTTCAGGTTGCATTTGGAGCCTACAGTGATCTACTGTGATAACTAGAGTTGCATTAAACTCTCGGCTAATCCAATATTTCATGATAGGTCCAAACACATCGACATCAGGTATCATCATATCAGAGATTGTGTTCAGCGGAGAATCATGATGCTTTCATATGTTCCCACGGAGGATCAGGATGCCGACATCCTGACGAAGGCGCTCACCAGGAGCAAGTTCGAATTCCACAGAGGCAAGATAGGGGTTGCAGATAATCCATATCTTGCTAAGAGGGAGTGTTGAAAATGCAGCAAGATGATGGAGCTTAGTGAAATGAAGTCGCCTTCACTAAGTGGGCCCGCAGGCAAATTCTGGCGCAAAGTCTATTTTTAGACTATGTCTATTTTTAGACATATGGAGCATGGTCCAGGGGTTGCAATATGTTATTCTTGGAGTATTGGTCATGTTGGTAAAAATAGATGGGAATCTATTTTTGTGACCTATAGGTCGATAGGTCGATGTCTATTTTTAGACTGCCTATCCTAAAAATAGGGAAGTCAAATATTATTTACCCTTAATAATATTTGGACTCTAAACAGCAGTTTACTCTCTTGGAGCACTTCAGTTCGAGCTACAGAAGTGGCTCATGCATCTGACAGAGGAATTACGCTATTCCCAAGGGTTCGATGGCATCATGCATGGTTGACTTCAGTTAGGACTTCAGTGGCAGAAGTTTGGTGGAGTTAATGAGACAGCTAGTGGAGTTGTGTTCTGTTTATTTTAGTTGAACTAGTTGAGATTAGTTTAACTAGCTAATCAATAAGTTATGAGTGGAGTGAATTAAATATTATTTAATTCATTAATTAGTAACTCATTATTCAACTCAAGAACACATCAGTTCACTACAGTGCATGATCAGTTCAGTGGAGACCAGTGAAAGAGGTAGATGAAAGGGTGGAGTTAGCTATCAGTGGCGACATCAGTTGTGCATGAGATTTACACCACACTTGGAGGAATTTCCCATGATGATTGCGTTGTCAAGCCAAGGAGATTCGAACCTTGGATCTCTATATATACAGGTCTGGATTGCGCAATAGAGGCAAGGCAATTGGGAGTGAGTTTTGAACCAGTAACCTGCTCAAAATTGAGCTAGTTTGTGTGTAACTTCATGAGATAGTACTGAGTACTTGTGAGAAGTATTGTACTGAGTTTGTTACATGATTTTTCCATTATAATATACACAATAGATGCGGGGTTTTAAGCTATAATCTTTCCCCATACATACTATGTTAATGTGTATGATGATTTGATGTGTTATCGCTTGATTTTATTTCCGCATGTGTGATGAACTGAGTGGAAGAGATTATGTGTTGCATATAAATTCGAATTGTATGTGATCAGGATAGTCTCAGTGGATAATTAATCATTATTCAGCAAATTTCTACATCACTTTCAAACTAGGAGGTAACTCCTCAAATCAAAATGTGTATTAGCTGAAGAATGTACATGCATTTATACATGGAGGTGAGGCTATTGGGATTCATCTCCCAATGACTCTTGGCCTTCCTTATTTCCTAATATTATTTATTATACAAAATTAAATATTCACACCCATCCCATAGGTTTAGGTTTCAACATTCCCCCCTTTAATCTGAAGGGATGTTGGTGAGCCCAAGCATCGATATGAACTTTTCAAACTTTTCTCTTCCAAGTGCTTTGGTGAAGATATCAACAGTTTGCTCATTTGTGGAACAATGATGTAGATGGATGGTTTTGGCCTGAACATGATGTCGAATTAGATGGTATTTTGTATTGATGTGCTTTTTTCGATCATGGAACTTTGGGTTCTTGGCCAACTTTATTGCAGAAGTGTTGTCGATCATGAGTGGTGTGGAGTACATTTGTTTCATCTGCAAATATTCTAGGATTTTCCGGAGCCACAAAATTTCCTTTGTTGCTTCAGATGCTGCCACATATTCTGCCTCGGTCGTGGAATCTGCTGGAACTGACTGTTTGCATGATCTCCATGAGACAGCTCCTGATCCAAGACTCATGGTGTAACCTGTAGTAGACACCCCTGTTTCTTTGTCGCCATCAAAGTCTGAATCAGAGTATCCGATCAAGCTGAAGTCACCTACCTGTGTATATTTGAGTCCAAAGTCTTGAGTCCCCTTCAAGTACCTTAACACTCTTTTTGCAGCAGGCCAATGTCCTTCACAAGGTTTTTGTATGAACCTTGAGAGGATTCCAACAGCAAATGAAATGTCAGGTCTGGTGGTGGTCAGGTAGGTAAGACTTCCTACAAGCTGTCTATACTTAGTTGCATCCTCAAATTCCTTCCCTTCAATAGATATGAGCTTCAAGTTTTTTTCCATTGGAGTGGTTAAGGGATTACATTCATCCATGCCAAAATTGTTCAAGAGATCTCCAATGTACTTCTTTTGAGAAAGAAATATAAATTTAGGATGTTGAATTACTTCAATACCCAGATAGTAATGAACATGACCCAAATTGGTCATTTCAAAACCTTTCTTCAATTCTTTCTTCATGGATGCAATATAGCTCTCATTGTTCCCTGTTATCAAAATATCATCTACATATACCACAAGATATACAACTGTTTTTCCAACTTTTTTAACAAACAAAGTTGCATCATCAAGATCAAAATGTTTGAAGTCAAGTTTTAGAAGATGCTTGGTTAATTTCTCATACCAGGCTCGTGGTGCTTGCTTGAGGCCATACAAGGATTTTATAAGCTTGCAAACTTTGTGTTCTTGAACCTTTACCACAAATCCTTCTGGCTGGGACATATAATCTTTATCCTTTAGATCTCCATTCAAGAAGGATATTTTTACATCCATCTGATGGAATTTCCATCCATTCTAAGCTGCTAAGGCAAAGAGAGTCTGGATGGTAGTCCATTTTGCTGTGGGAGAAAAAGTTTCTTCATAATTGATTCCTTCTTTTTGTGCAAAACCTTTTGCCACAAGCTTGGCCTTGTGCTTGTCAAGTGAGCCATCTGATTTATACTTGTTCTTGTAGACCCACTTATAGCCAATTGGTTTTGTTCCCAAAGGCGGATCAACCAGCTTCCAAGTGCCATTCTTTATCAAGGCATCATACTCCTTCTGCATCGCTTCTTTCCATTCATCATGAGAAGCGGCTTCTTTGAAGGAAGTTGGTTCATGATCTGTAGACAAACTCAATTCAAAGTTATAAGAAATATCCATATCAACAGGGGAATCAGAATTATCTACATCACCTTCGATTTGTTGAGTGGAACTTCTTGTTCCTATTTTTCCAACCTCATCAGGATGAACATTCTCCAGTGTCTTTGTCAGCCATTTGGGAGGACCTTTCTGAGATGGCCCAGGCTGGTCATTTGACTGAGTTGGGATTGATTCAAGATTCAATCTTCTAATTCTGTCAATCACATCATCCAATGTGTCATCCGTGGTTTTTTCTTCATGTGGGGGAGAGAGTGCTTCAGGACATGATTCCACAGTTTGATTCAATATCCGAATCCCCCCTTCAAGATGTGGAATCACGTTATCAAATTCTTGGAAGGACTTTGCATGTGTGAATATATCCAGGCGATCAAGTTGCCGCTCAACAACCTTGTCACTCTTGGAAGATTCAAGGAATATGACATCTCTTGCTATCACAAACTTCTTATTTGCTTCATCATAGAGACGATATCCTTTGGAGGTATTAGAGTACCCCAAGAAGATACATTTTCTACTTCTAGCACCAAGTTTGTTCCTTTGACCCTTGGGTATCAAGGCATAACAGGTGGACCCAAAGACCCTGAAATGCTTTACCGAAGGAATGTGGCCATGCCACATTTCAAAAGGAGTTTTGTCTCTAATTGAACTTGAAGGACACCTATTCTTTATGTAAACAGCACATAGAACTGCATCAGCCCAAAACATCAATTTTACATTCTTGAAAAATAACATGGAGAGAACCATATTTAAAATAGTTCTGTTCATTCTTTCAGCTACACCGTTCTGTTGGGGATTATATGGCACAGTTGTTTGATGTTTGATTCCATGTTGACGAAGATAATTTTCAAATTCGTTTGAAGTGTATTCTTTTCCATTATCAATACGTAGAGAGCCAATATGTGTTTGTGCATCATTTTCAATCCATGCATGAAAATTCTTGAAAGTTTGAAAAGCATCAGACTTATTCTTCAATAAGTAAATCCAACACATTCTGGTGTAGTCATCAATAAACGTCATCATGTATTTATTTCCATTTGCAGAAGCAATAGGCATAGGGCCACATAAATCTGAATGAACAAGCTCAAGTTTTCTATGTGCTCTAGAGTGTGAATCATGAAATGGCTATTTGCTATGCTTTCCTAGAATACAAGCATCACATTCCTTAGGTTTTCTAGGAATTGTAGGCAGTCCATTAACACCATTTTTCTTCAACAAACGAAGGCTGTCAGAGTTTAAGTGTCCAAATCTAGCATGCCATAAAAGACTTGATGGGAATGTACCTTCATCATGATGTGAACTGAATGCAAAGTTTTGAGCATGAGCAGATGAACCTTTCAGCTTCAAGAGTCTCCCTTATTCTATTCCCTCCATGAAAAATGAGTGATCTGATGCTTTTCTGACCTCTGCCTTGCCATCAAACAAGTGAATGGAGTGTCCTTGCTGGCGGATTTGGACCAAGGACAACAATTTTCTCCTCAACTCAGGGAGGTATAGAACCTCATGTAGAATATGATCTGGAAGACCAGGCAACTTAAGCCTGACTGTGCCAAGCCCTGATGGCTTGAGTTTGGATTTATCTACGAAATATACTGCTCCATCAACTTTGTCAGTGAATTCTTCAAAAAAATCTTTTCTAAATGTCATGTGACATGTTGCTCCTAAATCTAGCAACCAATCATCTCTCCATGAAGTAAATGAAACATCAAATAGGTTTTTAGTTACTCCATTGTTACAATGTGCTAGAACAGAATGAGCTGATTCAGGTGCTTTACCTTTGTCTTTGTCATTAGTTTTACCTTTGTCTTGATTTCTTTGCTGCTCAATTTTCTCCCAATGTGTGTTAGATTGTTTGCCCCCCTTTTCTTTGAAGTTTCTTCTTCCTCTTCTTCTTCTGCCATCTCTTCCTCTGGATGAATCTGAAGCATGTATCTTTTCTCTATGTGCCAAGTATGCAGCCTCTTTAGAAGATGAAGGGACTGTCATCTTCTTTTGAAGGAGGAGAGAAAAAAAACTTTGCTGGAGAATCTCTTTTGAAGGAGAGAAAAAAAAAACACTCTTTGCTGGAAAATATACTCAATTTAAAAGGACATAAACTCTTTGCTAAAAAAACACTTAATTCTGCACCAAAAATATATATATATATATATATATATATATTTTTGTTTGAAGAGAGAAAAGTTATATGGATGAGTGTATTGAAAATGTGAAGGGGCGGTATTATGAATATGGGAAGTGGTATTGTAAATAGAATGAAGGGCGGTATTGAATATGGGAGGGGGCGGTAATTTGATAGTGGAGTGGTTTTATGGTAAAAAAAATTGAATGATATTAAAAAATGGAAGGGGCGGTGTATGGTGAAAGGGAGCGATAATGAATAATGGAGAACTTTATGGAAGGGCGCTATCAATAATCGATGTATGGAAGGGAGGTAATATGGTGGTGGCCCTGTATTAAAAACTTGACAGTGTATTAAAAATGGTATTGAACGATAATGGTGGGCGGTATTATATGCAGTGGTATATGAATGGGAGGTATTGTGAATTGAATATAGTGGAGTGATGTAAACAACGTGGAGTAAGGAGAGAAAGAGGCCAACATGCCACAGAGAGAATTAATGTGGGAGCGTTGTTATGGTGGGAGGGGCGGACTGTATCGACAGACATCGTTAATATTATATAACAGTCGTATTATGAACAGTGGTATAATACCGCGTATTATATGACAGCGTATTATGAAAGGGCCGAGGGCGTAAGTCTTGCAGGGAGGAGGGACGTGTTGCAGAGAGAAGGCACGATACTTGCGCTGAGATATGAATGAAGCGATGCATACATCTGTGGGACGGAGCAATATATGAGAGGAAGGGTCTGCTGTTGGAGATAGGGAGTCAGGTGTGCGTGTATGCAGTGGAATGGAGTATGGTGGGCGGTGCATTACAGTTGCAGAGGAGCCGGGGAATGGCGTGGGAAATGGAGACGGGGAGGTGGTATCATATGCGATATGGCAGTGCGATATTCAATATGATATATGAGCGCTGTAAGCGATATATGACAGGAAGACCGATATTGTATTGTGTAAGGGAGAACTGTAATAGCGTAGGGTGGATTGTGGGCGTATATGGTGGGTGGATTGTATATGGAGTGGGCGCAGGTTGTGTGAGGTGTTGGGGAAGAGAGCGTTGGAGAGAGGGAGGCCGAGAGGCCGTTACAAAAATTGAATGACGGAATTTAATGACTACTGCAGAATTTGCAGGTGTGTGCAGGGGCTGCAATTTGCAGTATTTCAGGAACTGCAGAATTGCAGAATCTTCAGGAGCTGCAAATGTCAGAGTTGAGCATAAATTGCAGAGATAAAATAAAAAAAATACAGAATTTCAGTATAGCAATTTAATGCAAAGACAGAATTTCAGTATAGTGGTAGAAACTAGCATAAAAATTGACTGAGCAAAGGAATGAGGGAGTTACACCATAGGCAAAAATGCCAATATTGGGACTGGCTCTGATACCATGTCAAACCAGGAGGTAACTCCTCAAATCAGAATGTGTATTAGCTGAAGAATGTACATGCATTTATACATGGAGGTGAGGCTATTGGGATTCATTTCCCAATGATTCTTGGCCTTCCTTATTTCCTAATATTATTTATTATACAAAATTAAATATTCAAACCCATCCCATAGGATTAGGTGTCAACACTCACAAACTTTGTTTCCACATACATTCTATTAAGGAAAATGGAGGACACTATGGGCATCAACTTGGTGCAAGATAGACCTTTGAGAGGTCCTGGGCTTGGCTAGGGGGCTCCCACACCCTTCATTCACTTCCTCCTACCTTCATCCATCTAATCCTGCCCTCAAGAAACCATTTGTACCCTCAAAAGGCTCTCGGAACCCCTCCTGTAGCAATACATGACGTCCTGTAGTAACTCCTATAGAAGGCATGTAGCATTGTTTTCCTCAACCAGTTTCACTCCACACCTTGACCTTAGCCTAGTTAATATGAATAGTGGCCCCCAATTTGTGATTTGACGATTAAGAGAAGTTATAAGACCACTCCAACCTCCTCCTTTCCTCACTGTAACCATCAGACAACAAAACAAAGTTAGAATTAGTGTCTTCATTCATAAGCATGTTAAAAGTTAGATTCCTTATTTTCAAGAAAATGTAAAGTAGACCAATGATACATGCAAGTAGGTTATTGATTTGATTAAATGTGAAAATTAGAGTAGCTTTAGTTCTATAAGTATACTAGCCCTTTCTCTTTCATGCAATGTCAATTAGCATTTCCATTTGAATGAATAACATTTTCACTTTCATAGTTAGAATCAGGCTCAATTATGCTTTCACAAGAATTTTTCACTATAGTTTGATGGAGGAATGGTCTCTAAACACCTTTATCTGATTTCATGAATAAGAGTGACATGCGTAGAACCTAACCTGTTGTGCATATAAAATTTTCTCCTGTAAGTTCGTATGAACCCTGGGGTAATAATTTGAGTTGCAAAGACCTTGGGAGTTGCAACACCCTTGGTGAAATACCGAGGCTCATATGGAGATATATATATATATATATATATATATATATATATATATATATATATATATATATATATATATATATATATATATATATATATATATATATATATATATATATATATATATATATAGTTATGACCCTCCACCATCTGACAACCCATGTCAATGATTCAAATCAACGACCAATAACCAGAAGTGCCACCCCACCCCCTCTCGCTGACGTCATAAGGGGGGTAGCATTATTTTGGTTCCGCTTTGAGGTTCTGGGTGGAGATCCAACAGTCCACCATCCTTCGACTCATCCAATAGTGCCACCCCCCTCTCCTTGTTGACATCATGGGGGGGGGGGGGTTTCTTGCTATTTTATTTCTGCTTCAAGGTTTCTAGTGGATATCCAACAATCCTCTGCCATTTGAGCCATCCGATTGTTTCCATTCAATAGCATAACCCCCTCCCCTTCCTTGCTGATGTCACAAGGGGGGGGGGGGGGGGTCACGTTATTAGTCATGACCATTGATTTCGTGAACTGATCTCCACCATCTGTTATGAGCCTAATTTTTCGCCCTTGGTTGCAGTATATGGTTATGTGGTTCAACGACTTGAACCTTAGGGCTAAGGTTCCCAATTCCGTGCTGTATCATCATGGTTATGCTCCCCACCCATAAGTAGTGCACCAAGTGCCTTATTGGCCCCTCTCTTTGGACCTTCCACCAGGCCATATGCCCGTCATGTGATCGAGGGATATCCCCACACCTTAGTTCACCAATTCATGGCACGATAGTGTATTACGACATACACTACATTTTCACAATGGTCTTGCTCCACTATGAGCCTATATTTTGCATAAAAAGTCATGTAATTAAAGAGTTATGCTTCATTACCATAACTAAATAATATTAATGGAAGTCCTTACCTCAACATATATATATATATAGATATATATATATATTATTAGACTTATAGCATAGTTTATGTACATAATATAGGTTAAGGATGTGCACTCCAGTATTAATGCATGTTTAACATTATAGAGAGGCAATTTGACTGCATTATTAATTGTCACTCCATTAATCTGAAAGATTATAAATAACCATGGCTAAGTAATTTTAGGCATTAATATGACAACTCAACTCAACGCTGCTTGCATATATATATATATAATTGAGCTACAATTTTCTTCTTACATGCAACCATTAGCATAGGATTTATAGTCAATTATCACATTCATTCTAGTGAGATGTATACACCTCATGATACCATTCACACTAATGAATTTATTGTTGTTGGAAGGATGACACAGGTTTCCCTATGTAGTCCCATTGTAGGTTTGAGTCATCATTGTTTCCACGCATTGGTCAAGCTCAAATTTTAATTAGATTAACACATATTATTAAACCTGCCCCGAATGTTAACTCACACCAACCGCATAGTTGAAATCATTCTATGCATACAACACTAGTGTGTGTGTGTGTGTGTGTGTGTGTGTGTCTATATATATATATATATATATATATATATATATATTTCTTTCTACTACATAAATAATGTTAGTGCAGAAACACAAAACCACAACCACAAGGAACCAATTATCAAAACCTCATTCTTTTAATCACAGGAGAATTATGCACCCTTCATGCAATTAATACAAATTGGCTTAACTACCTAAAAAAACTTCATGGAACACGATACATAAGAAAACAATTATCTTCAATTGAAATTTAAGTTGGGTAACTAAGTTTAGGACAACAACTCTCCACCCAACCATAGACAAGCTGCAACCAATCCTCACTTGTAGCTACCACTCCGAGCAAGATTCTAGAGACTGAGGGGAATTTTTTCAAGGGATTAACTCCAATTGTAGGTTGAAACATGGATTCCAGAGGTTCCCCCACCTCCACCCACCATTTATTTAAACACTCACATTGTACAGGGAGTCCAGAGACCTGTTACCTCCACCCTTCACCCATTCAACAACCAATATAATTTAGTGAATCTAAAGTTACAAATATCCACCCTTTAATGCTACAACATAGTGGTTCCACCCCTCTTGGGAAATCCAAAACCCACTGTAAAAACTACTACAACAAGAAAGGCCTCCAGAAATCCTCCTTTCAGGAATCTAAAGAACAACCCTCCACCCCAGCCATCAAGGGACTCCAAAGAAAACCATCTCCGCCCTCTGCATAATAGGGGATTGAGAAGCCATTGTTCCTCACCTGAGAGAAATTTCTTCATGCCATCTTGCCAATCAAAGACTAATATCCCTCTCCCTTTGCATTACCCTCCCCATTTGTTTTCACCCCCAAGCTCCCTTTCTCTTTTCTCTCCCTTATTTTTTTCTCCTTCCAGGTTGACTTCCACTATCCCCTGCTGCCCACATAACTTATCCGTCATGATTTTTCGTCCTCTCTACCTTGTGGATTTTTACAAAGCAAGCATGACTCCTTGTCCTTCTTCTTCAACTGGAATAATGGCATAAATGTTCCATTTAATCACACACCTACTAGCCTTCAATAATGGTCATGAAACAATCAAGTTTTCTTCAAAAATCAAGCAATCTCCTTCCTCAAACTCTAGAATTTGTGTCCCTTGACTCAACCTTTTATTATTATTATCAAATATTTACATTATATACATAAGTGGATAATAATCGGGGTTGTCACATTAAGCCATTAATGAAACTCACAAGGGGGGAAGGAGAGGTACCATTTCTCCTTGTGAGAAGACACACCTTCATAACGAGGCTGAATATAGAACTAAGAGAACCAACATTCCTCATATAAATGAAAGGTCTATTGTTCGTGGAGCTGAATCGGTCAAGATAATAACTGCTTGGCCAATATGGATTTGGCTCTCTCTACTACCACCACTGGGCGAGTTGACATGTCTTAAAAAATGACCTTGTTTTGGGCTAGTCAAACCTTCTAGCATAGGAATTTAGGAGTAACTTGCTAAATCCTTTTGAAAGAAGGTTTTCCACAAAAAGTGTCTATATGACTTGGATACCTTTTTGAATTGCAATAGGCATCTATAGATAGGAAAACGAGCTTTGAAAGAGATAGCCCTAAATTTGTTTGGCATACTCACACTAAAAGAAGAGGTAGAATAAGAACTCCTTGCATGATTCACATCAGATAACTCGAAATAAACTATAAATATTAAACTTTTCTAGATTTTCTACCATAAAAAGCATCTTATAAATCATTTATTTTATTTTTTCCTTACAATTCAATTTTACAATAAATAAATATTTTATTTTAATTTTAACTATAAAAATATATAATTATATTAAACTTAACAATCATAATTATTAATTCTTAAAAATGTTACATTCATGAATGAATAAAAAGTAAGCACTTTTTAAAGATATATTATTATATTAAACTTAACAATTATAATTATTAATTCTTAAAATTCTTACATTCATGAATGAATAAAAAGTGAGGACTTTTTAAAGATATATTTTGTTTAAAGATGGAGAGAGTCAATTTAAAATAACATATCTTTAAAATTTAAATATATCAAATTCCTTTAATTTAAAACTACCAATTCCTAATGTGATTAATAAAAAAAATAAAAAATATTAATATTTTAAATACAATGAATCACAAAATACCTATTATGTCGTTAAAAAAAACTCAAATATTGTATTATTATTTATTTTCCATTGTCCATTACAAAGATGCTCAATTTGTTACTCGATTTCTTTTTTATTTATTTTGTAATACATGGGTGGTACCCATGTGCTATTGTGATTAAGCACCTTGATAAAGGAAATTGATTAAAAATATGTGACAAATTTTTTTACTTATGGCACCAAAAGCTAATGATTATATAGTTTGAATTGAACAACCTGGACCATAGAAATGGTTACATTTTCTCTATATGTTGCTGTACCGTGTTGTGCAAGATGAATATATTTAACTTTACTTTGCACCATCGACACCACCTATATAAGTGAAGGAGATGAAGGTAATATTGATTATTGATTTAATCCATGAGAGCTCTTTCGGTACAATGATGTTTGCATATTTATTTAAAAATAGTTAAAGTAAATTTTCGTTGATTTTTCAATAGCGGGATGGATCTCATGATTATTGGAATCATTGGTTCCAAAATAGTGGATGGTAACATATGGAGAAGAATCTGCAAAAGAAATTAAAATGTGTAGTTCTGATAATTTTTTCTTATTATTTAAAAAGTGGTGCTTTTAAAGAGGAAGAATCTGATGATGGAATTGTTTTGGTAATGAATTGGATAATTTAGATTTAAAATAATAAATAATGTTGTAAATAATTTTAGTGAAATTAAGGGATAGATTTAAAAGATAAGAGAATGTTATTAAATGTAAAATGTGTAATTACAAAATAAGTCAAAAGAAATTAAAAAGTTGATATTTTAACTTAAAATTTAATATATATATATATATATATATATATATATATATATATATTTAATATTTATACAAATATTGTTTGAAAATAGTAGTTGGTTTATCTATACAAGGAATGTCTACACTATAAAAATACACTACAAAAAATATGGGCATTAAATTAAAAAAAATAGCAGCTATTTAGAAAGTGATTATCTCTAAAGTCGTGAGATCAAAATAATAATCAATTTAATTATTGAGATTATAATTAAAGTTTATAAGAATTAACATTAAAAAGTAATCGATATCTAATATACTGCAGTGCGATAACCCCTCAATACTTAAATTAAAAGTATGTTTGGCATTACTTTTTTATTAAATGACAAGCACATGTTTAATAAAACTAAGTATTCATCCAAGTACTTTTATATATTTTTAGAAGAAAATAACAAAAAAAAATGGAGTATTTTTATCCTCGCAATAAAAATATAATTTATAGGAGAGATATGAATTGATATCAAAATAAGATAAGCTCATTTTCAAGTAATTATATTTTAATTGCATTGAGAGAAATGCGATTACTTATAGCTTAAGGTGGAAGAGATCTGTTATGAGGGTAACAATATTAAATTAAAATAAAATAGTATTTATATCTAATAAGTAATGTTGAAAAATAGAAAAATAAAAAGAGAAACATTGATCACTTACTTAATATTGAAACACACACAAGCAAACATCGGTGGAAATTTCTTGTTTCCAAACATACATATATACATGAATGTATCTATCTTTTAGGAAACTAGAAATTTCCACCTAAATTTGTTTTTCAACCCCCTTCAACACTTAATATTTACAAGATTAAGATAAATGTATACTAGCCCAAATATTTTGGATCCATTAGTGACGAATGAGGAGTTTCTCTTTCATGACCAAGATTCAATACTAGGTGGATGTATGGCTCTTGAGATTACCATGGGGGCACCCAATGGTACTAGTTGAATGTGTGATTGTGCCCAATAATATATAATAATCTTGTGACCAATGCACACATAAGTGGACCAAAGCCCACCTTTTCATCATCCTTAAAGATTAGTCATCAATCAATATGGTCTATTATGGTAACAATTTTTATATAGACATAAGTTCTTACTTCGAAAAAAATGGAAGTGATGAAGGACCTACCTTTGGAATATCTATGTATTTCTAGTAGTCATAAGGTAGACTGAGCCCATCAATTTGATCTTGTATATGCCTATAGGATACCATGTCCATGGACAAGCTTTATTCCTTGTATAAAGTCTCTTTCTATGCAAATCTAAAGACCACTTCCATGGTTTTTGATGTCTTTTCCTTCAACATAGATGGAAATTTAGCAAGATAATGAATCCAACCCTATAAAACCACTATGCTTTGGTACTTCATAAGTAGAGGCAACCATACCTTCTTTTAAGGACATATTAACTGTTTTTTCCTTGCCATTGTAGCTCTACGTTGTCATTAGTAAAACAACCTCCCAATGGTATATATAGATTAATTAATAATGGGGACATTATTAAATATTTATTATATTCTCGCGTAAATGGCTTAGTTAACGTTTATTAAGTTGACTTTGAAGTTTTATTTATTATTATTTTCATTTCAAGTTAAGAAATTCCATAATAAAATAGTCTAGCAATGATTTCATTCAAATATTTTTTGACTTTTGTTTGAAATTTAGTAAATATCACTTAACAACTATTTCAGATTTTGCTAGTATCAAGGTATTGCAGCTCCTTGAGACAACCTTGAGTTACAAAAGACCAGTCCCTAGGACATCTTAAAATCAGAGGTTAAAAATGGACAATTGTATAAATACCTTTGATAGAATATGGGTCACGAGAATAATGGAATTGGTGGTTCGAGAATGGAGAAGACCATTTGAGCTCGCTTCATGTGAATTCCCCAAACAAAGAGAGAGCTCAGGAGGTTGTGAGGCTGATGGCTATTAGATGGGCCAATAATAAAACAATGAGCAGAAGCTTTAAAATATGCAAAGGCATTGAGGAAGAACATAGAAGGAACCCACAAGAGACAAGCTTAAGATATTTAAGAATCTGTCCCCCGCGACCTCAGAGAAAGTGGACATGAATGAGATATGGGTAACAACAGAGATTCGTGGAGCGCAAATTAAGGGAGTGCAACAAGCTTAAAACATGAGCGTTAACACCTGGACGTTATTCAGGTACGAATTCATGAATAAAATTGCAGACTACCAACAACTACATTACACGAACCAATCAAAGTAGCATAACATGAAAATGATTACACGTAAAAAGGAGTTTACTAATAACAGAAGGAAACAGATACATACTACTCATTGCTCCATCTGGAATCCAAATAACAGCTCTGTATCATATTAATTTTAAACAACTCTCTCAAATATGTATCTCAGAGCACAGGGAGCACAATCATACAAAACTACAACAAAATTCTTCAAAATTCCAGAACCCTTCTTTAGTCTTGGAATGAGCTACATATAGAGTTCCCCTCGAGGGTCTTATGGTACTAATCATTTATGATCGACCCATACTTATGAAATCAAAACATCGTACCTAACTTGCAGAGCGTACATTGAGCAATTACTTTTGTACTGAGAGAATTAAAACAGGAATGGGGTGAAATTTAGATTTCACTAGAAAAATCATCAAAATTAAACAAAAAACAGAAAGGACAGGGTTGCCCATGGAGGCCAATAAAGGGAGAATTTGAGACGGTACGGCGTGCAGCAGTCGTAGGTGGACAAATTGACTGTCATCATATGATTCCATCTATTGCTTGCAAACCTCCACTCCCTCAGTCTGGTGATTTCCACTTAATCCATTATGAAGAGGCCTATAGTATCGTGCACACCTGGTTCTTTAGCGGAGATCTCCTGCGTAGACCACATAAACCATAACTGCATGTTCCACCTCAAAATCCCATGTGGTGTTTTTGAATTTCAAAACGGGAACCGGATTTCGGAGGGGGTATCAGGTGGTAAGCGGTATCGGAGAGGGGGGGGGGGTGTGAAATGACGACACGTGGAGGGGTGGGCGGTAACAGATACTTCCCATTTCAGACCCCCCCCCCCCCCATGGATTTAAAGTTCGAAAGCTACGGGGAGTGCGAAATGAAACAAGGACCATCAGATGAGGAGGTGGTTATTAGAGATGGAGGAAAGGTGGAGGGCGATAAGGAGAATTGAATGGAATATTCGCGGTGAGCGAAGTATTATGGTGGGGCCAAACCGCATCGCAATCACAACTATTTAGCATGAAGCAATAAAAGTAAAATCTAAAATCAGTGAAGTGTGAAGCGCGGGGAGGAAGGAGGTGGCGTGGCAGACAGTGGGATTGGACCACAGCCCGTAGATCACAAAACTTATGGTTTAGCCATAAGTGGAAGTGTTAAACACTAAAAGAAGCGAAGTGCGAACTGCAGGGAATAATGTAAGTGACGTGGATGGAAGGTGGGACTCGACCGCATTGCAAGTTAAACAAAATAGGTTGCAGGCGTTTCAAATGGTAAGTTAAAAACTGTGCAATGTGATATTGCACATCGGCGATCGTAGGTTTTAATGTTTGGCAGAATGGAATAAGTTGTAATTTTTTGAAATGCGATGGACGATGGGGAAGGGTGCTTGTCGGGGAGAATGGCCCCACTTTAATTGAAATTGGGGAATGGGGAAAAACAAAGATGAAACAATGATATAGTAGTGAAAAAGGAAAAGTATAAAGATAAAGCGGAATTGCAGAGAAAGGTAAAGTTTAAGGCGGAAACAAGATTTTGCATGCGGTTTTGATAATGTGGTAAGGTATGGAGGGTCCCGCTTCATCGCATCGGTGGAAAAACAAGGTTTAGCGTAAGTCTTAAGAGGTAAGGTTAGGAACCCATGGGCTGCGAAGTGCGGGCAACAGACGAGGCTTATATGCACGTCACGGGTGAATGGGTCCCACCTAATCGCAAATCGCATTTCGCTCCTTTTAACATTTACCCTTGCACCCATATTGAAACATTTGTGATCTGAGATTGTGGTTTGAATATCCACCGTTGATCGTTACTTAGATCCAACGACCCTCACTGCTCCCTTATTGTGGTTTGCCGACCTTGTCTCTTTGGTTGCGCCAGGTCATTTTTTATTTGTTCATGGAATACTGACCCCGCATTCACGACTTGAACTTCTTTAGCATTCATGACCCAACCTGAACGCATGCACGAATTGACCCAATCTTGTTCAGGACTTTTCCCTTACTATTTTTCTGTCTTAACTATTTCTCTGTTGCCATTGTCTTTAATAATGGTAACTGCTTCTTTGCCTCTTCCTTGTGATTTTCTTATAGGGACCACTTCTCCATGTTATGTGCGATCACAGGGAAACATTGGCTCCATCTGGGGACAACTTGATGTTCTAAGTGCATTGAGGACCTGCAGACCCTGAATGCCTCTGCCTTATTGGGCTCATGGAGTCACAAATACATACTGATTAGACAAAGTTTTATACCAACAATCAATTGGACACAAAAATGGAAGATGAAACGAAAGATGAAATGGGAGGAATGTAAACAAAATGGAGTATAGATAGTGGAATGATATATAAAATGAGTTGGATTAGCCCTCGTTAGTGATGAAAATAGAACTTGAGGAACTGCCCATTCAAGGGTGCCTCAAGTATATCTCCTTCTAAGTTCTCAAAGGAAAAAGTATTATTTCCTTTGACCTCTGCCACCCTGAAAGGACCAAACCAGAGGGGGTATAACTTCCCAGGTTTCCCTTTGTCAGCCCCCCTAACATCCCATCGCAGCACCAAATCGCCTACCTGGATTTCGTTGTCTTTAGCTCTTTGGTCAAATAAGCCTTTCATTTTTTCTTGATATTCTGCTAATCTGAGGCTTACATGTTCCCGTGTTTCATTCAACTCCACCAACTGGTTCATTCTTTGGATAAGGTCATTTGGCTCCTCCTCAGTTTGTTGTAAGAATCGGGCCACAGGTAATGCAAGCTAAATAGGGAAGACTACGGCCCTGCCATACACTAGTTCATAAGGGGACTTTCCTGTGGATCTTTTCGCGGTGATGCGATTTGTCTAGAGTGAAAAATTGAGCCGGGAATTCGAGTTCTTTTGATTTTCATTGCTGGTATTCTTCAAGATCCTCACCAGTGTCTTGTTAGATGATTCTGCCAGCCCATTCCCCTGTGGGTAGTACGCAGTGGACTGAACCAGCAGGACGTTGTAACGCTGACATAAATTAAAATTTTTTGACTTGAAAGCCTGGGCATTATCTGTAACGATTTTAGCTGGGCATCCAAACCTAGTTATTATGTTCTCCTCCAACAACTTGATCACCACCGAATTTGTAGCATTTCTTGCAGGCACTGCCTCCACCCACTTGGTGAAGTAGTCTATAGCAGTGAGGATCCATCGATGTTGATTGCTAGAGGCAGGGTGAATCTATCCTATGAAGTCAATCCCCCATTGTTTAAAATGTTCTTCAATGTGTACTGGAATTAATGGGAGAGGTGCATACCTTTGTTTTTCGGCAAACACCTGACACTTTTCAGAGGCCCGGACGCGGGCATGTACATCGCCGAACAGCTTAGGCCAAAATAACCCTACCTTCAGAATCTTGTGTGCAGTGGATCACCAACTGTAATGCCCGCCGCATATACCTTCATGGAACTCGGTCATCACATGGTCAACTTCTTGCTCTGTCAAACACAATAATAATATTCCTGCCGGGTCTCTCCAATAGAGTCGCCCATTTGCCACAATGTAATTTTGAGACCTCGGTCTCAAAGTGCGATACTTGGTTTTATCATAGTGAGGTGGAACCTCAACATTAAAATATATTCCACTATATATTTATACCATGAGGATAGGAGATACTTAACATGTGTTTTCTGAGCAGAAGATTCCATGGACCCATGTTGCTCCCGGTTTTCTCAAAAAACATCGTTTAGGGCCTCAAAACGGCTCCGGAAGTTTAGGACCCAAAAAACTACTAAAAATAGTAAGTTGTGCCGACATTGAAAATATAAAAGAGATAATGGTGGGGCCCCAAGTGGAATAGGCGGGTGGCCACCAATACCCACCTGAATCATTCCTTTCCCCTTAGGAAGCAATGGTCCCCATTGCGTTGAGTTCCTCCATGAGATGAGGAAACTTCTGTTGAACTTGGTCCCTGGTGAACCACTTGTCTTGGTGTAGGAGTTGGCAAGCTTTGACAACCTGATACAGTTGGATTTTCTATTGGCGAGTGTTATTTATTTGAATTTCCATCCTACATTCTATGGTGGCATGTTCCATGCAGTCTGGGTTCAACTCTGTTGGTGTGAGTTGTTATGTAATGTTAGAGGTGTCCAGTAGAGGTGGGAAGTAGGGACGAAGGTGGTCCAAATTGAATACTGGGTGCAGACCAAGGAATGGTGGAATACTGAGCTTGAAGGCATTGTTCCCTACAACCTTGGTGATGGTGTACGACCCATATCGAAGTGGGCGAAGATTGTAGTGGGGTCCAGTGAGGCACTCCTTCTGTAAATGTAGCCACACTTTGTCGTCCACCTGGAAGTTGTATGGCACCCAATGTTGATCATGTCGTTGCTTGTGCTTAGCATTGGCTCTGTCCAATATGTCATGAACCTGTTGGTGGATGTGTTGAATGTGCTCAATGAAGCTGTTCGCTTTGTCAGCTTCAGACTGGACATGAGCTAAAATGACCTGAGTAGCAGCAAATGGCATGGCTATGTCAATGGGACATAGTGGCTGGAATCCCAAGCCCACCTGAAAGGGGTTGTGGCCGATTGAGTTGTGGAGAGCCCGGTTATAAATTTATTGTACATAGAGGAGGATCTCATCCTATTTGCGTGGATGCTTTGAATTGTACATGCGCAGAATGTGTAAAATCATCCTATTGACGACCTCTGTCTAGCCATCAGTTTGGGGATGGAAAGCTGTGGACTTGGTGAGCTTGGTGTCCAACATTGACCAGAGGCTAGAACAAAATGTGCTGAGGAACCTGCTGTCGTGATCTGATATGATATACTGTGGGATCCCAAAGTGCACCCACACTCGTTCAAAGAAGAGTTTAATAGTGTCTTATGCTGTGATATTCTTCTTGCAGGTTGCCATAATGGCCATCTTCGAGAATCTGTCAACAACCACGAAAACACAATTGTTTCCATGCTTAGTAGAAGGAAGGCATGGCATGTAATCCATGGATATGGATTCCCATGGTCGACTAGGGGTAGGTAGCAGAGTATAGAGGCCTTGCTTCTTGATGGTTGGTTTGGAAATGGCACAAGCAATGCAGGATCTGATGTACTTCCCGACATCCTGTCGAAGGTTCGGCCAATAGAAATACTTCTACAGTACTGTTCTCGACCCCGAAATTCCCAGCTACTCAACTGTAGTGTGCTTCCCATATCATCTTGGCACGCTCCCTTGAAGGAACACAAAGGTGTCCGAGGTGACATAACAGTGAATCTTGGAGGTGAAAACTTGGAACTTGTGTACCCCCCAAGAGTGCCTTGTATGTGTGGCCAAATTCTGGATCACTCTTGTAAAGAAGCAGCCAATCATAAGTCTCGTGCCCACAAGAGTTGAGAACGGTGGTTAGCGCCACGATCGGTGGTCGGCTGAGGCAGTCTCAACATTATTGGTGCTACCCTTCTTGTACTTGATGTTCAAATGAAATTGTTGCAGATATGTGGACCACTTCTGATGGCGATCGTTCTACCACTTTCCTTGTGTTTGTATGAACTGCAAGGGTCGGTGGTTTGCGTGGATGATTGTTTCCTTCCCCAAAATGTAATGCTTCCATTGTCGACAAGCCTGCACAATGGAATACATTTCTTTTTCATAAGTGGGATACTTGCGAACTGTGTCGGATAATGTCTCACTGTGATATGCCACTAGATGCCCCTGTTGAGTAAGAACTACCCCAATAGTATATTCAGAGGCATCTGTCTCGATCTCAAATGGTTGTTGCTATTGAGATTTCAACAACATGATGAGCTTAGTGGAAAGAAGTCGCCTTCACTAAGAGGTCCCGCAGGCTATTTTTGGCGCAAAGTCTATTTTTAGACATATGGATCATGTTTTATGAGTTGCAGGATGCTATTTGTGGATGGTTGGTCAAGTTGGAAAAAATAGATGGATTTCTATTTTTAGACATACTGGGCGGAATCTATTTTTAGATTGCCAGTCTAAAAATAGATATGTCGAATATTATTAGCTCTTAATAATATTTGGACTATAAACATTATCTTATTCTCTTGGAGCACTTCAGTTAAGTGCACATATGTGGCACAGGAGCTGACAGAAGGAATTACGCTATTCCCGAGGGTTATGTGGAGCTATTGCATGGATACTTCAGTTAGAACTCATGTGACAGAGTTTGGTGGAGTTGATTGAGGAAGTTAGTGGAGTTGTATTCAGTTTAACTAATCTAAACATAGTTGAGCTATTTGTATTCAGTTTAACTAATTGATACAATTAGTAAGAGTGGTGTGAATTAATTATTAATTAATTCACTAATTATAAACTCATTAATCAACTAAAGAATTCATCAGTTAACTTCAGTGCATGGACAGTTTCAGTGGAGACCAGTGCAGAAATAGGTGAAAGAGCAGGTTAAGTATCAGTTGTGACTATAATGTTGCTATTTGCAACACACAGATAGGTGGAGAAGCCCATGAGGATTGCGCAGTACAAGCCAGGTGGTTTATCTATTTAATGAAGCCATCCCATAGCATTGATAACGCAATAGAGGCTGGCTATCAAGTGGCAAAAGATTGGAGCATGTGTTTTGTTAGATCTAGCTTGATAGTGTATAACAATTGAGGGTGTGCATGAGAGCTTGTGAGGAGTTTTGTACTATGATTGTTACATGATCTCCATGAAATATAATATACAGATAGTTGGGGGTTTTCAGCTTTAAGCTTTCCCATTAAATACCGTGTTCATATGTGTGATTGTTTGTGGTTTTAATGTATGCATGCAATTGATTTTATTTCCGCATGTGATGATCAATGGTAGAAGAGATTCTGTATTATGCATGAAGCTGCGTAAATAGTGTGTGATCGTGGAGAATCTTGGTGAATAACATGTTCATTATTCAAATTTCTCGCTACAGATCGAGCTGATATTGATCATTGGAGCAATTGCAAAACATTGAATGTTGAGTTTTGTCGCGGAATTCCTGAATTTTTACAAATTGCTTGGTGTCATGAGATGTCTTTCAACAGATTGCAATTGGAGTATGCCCTTGAGGGCAGATCGAATTATCTTACATGGAAGGATAGGATGAAGGTGGTGCTAGATGACAATGGGTTGAAGGAGTTCATAGATGCAGAAATTCCAAAGCCTACTTCTAGTGATGCTGCCGTACTTGACACATGGAAAAAGAAGACAACAAAGTGTCGAAGGATTCTGTTGGAGGGCGTGAAGGATCACATAGTATCCAGCCTTCATGGTAAGGCTTCTCCATTCTTGATGTGGAAAGCTTTGATAGATTTATTCCAAAGCAAGAGCGACTAGAGGAAGTTGGCGCTCAAGGATAAACTCAGGAACATAAAAATGGAGAAAGGCGACAGTATAACCAAGTACCTCACGAAGTTTGTCCAGTGCAGGGATGAGCTGGGAAGTGTGGGGGTTACTGTAGATGACGAGGACTTGGTGAGCTTGGCTCTCCTTGGGCTTCCAAAGAGTTGGCATTCCTATTAGGACTCTGTCAATGGTCGGGAGAAATTTCCAGGATGGGAGCGACTTTGGTCGGATCTTGTGCAAGAGGAGATAAGGCGAAGTACCAGGGATGGATCTTCATCAAGGAACTCTGATGAAGAGAATTGCGCTTTGGCTGCCAAAGAAAAGAAGGGGAAGAACAAGAAATCTTCAAAATCCGGTAAAGGCAAGAAACATGACATGTCCAAGGTGAAGTGCTTTCACTGTCACCAACATGGACATTATGCCACTAATTGTCCACAGAAGAAGAAAAATAAGCAGGCTGCTGGGACTGCAGCTAGAGAGGCCTTAGCCTCACAGTTTGAGTTGGATTTTTCACTGATCACATGCTTGGTCTCAAGTGTGATGGGTTCAATGTGGTTTCTTGACAAAGTGGTGCCTAATGACAGAAAAGACTAGATTGCTTAATTTATCGATCCGATCTGAGTACACATCGAGATGGGCGATGATGGTAGATACAGTGTGACCGGTATCGGTACCATTTCCCTTGAGAGGGAGTCTAGTAAACCCTTCGTATTGAAGGAAGTGATGCATGTTCCAGGATTGAAGAAGAATCTTATCTCTATGGCGATGTTAGAAGACAAGGGATATGATGTTGTCTTTAGTGAAGGAAAGGATTTCCTACGCAGTAAGGCAACTGGTGAGACCTGGAGGATAGGGGGTTTGAGTTAAGAACCTTATCAATTGTGTAGATGGTCATGCTAAAGAATGGCGTGTGCAAGGTAAGGAGTGGTGGCTGATGATATGAAGAAGACCTGATTGGGCCACCTTCACCATGGAGCTAACATACTCCAACAGATTTCTACTGGCTTCCTAAGGGTGGGCTTCCTAAGGTACTCTTGCGCAGCTCGTATTAGTGCAAGGGGTGTAAATTTTGAGAAAATTTGTGAAAGCCACCTTCTCACGAGAAGGGATAGTCGCGCCACGACGATCCTGAGAGAATTCACTACGTACGGGGACCTTTTCTCGTAGCTTTGACAAGAAGGCAATGTGTATTGTGATATTTGTTGATGTTTTTTCTCGTAAGTGCTGGATCTTCTTCATGCAGAAGAAGAGCGAGACATACTCAAAGTTCTGTGAGTTCAAAGCACTAGTTGAGAAAGAATCGGGGAAGCAGGTGAAGGCTCTTAGGAGCGACAATGGTGGTGAATTCATCTCTGGCGAATTCAAGGACTTTTGCAGTGCAGAAGGAATTCGAAGAGAGCTCATAGCACCTCATAACCCACAACAAAACGGGGTTGCTGAGCGGAAGAACAGAACGATCGTGGGTGCTGCACGGGCGATGTTGCATGATCAGGGCCTACCCATTCACTTGTGGGTGGAGGCATGCAATACTGCAGTATATGTGCAGAACCGTTGTCCTCACAGGATACTTGGCATGAGTACACCTGAGGAGGCGTTTTCTGGTAAGAGGCCTGATATTTCCCATTTGAGGATTTTTGGTTCACCTGTTTACATTCATGTGACGAAGGATGCCAAGAAGAAGCTGGAGCCGATTATAGAGGTTGGGATATTTGTGGGGTACACTGATACACCCCACAACTACCGTGTGTATTTTCTAGACAGTCGCAAGACTGTTGTGCGACGAGATATCAAATTTCATGAGGAGAAAGCCATGAAGTGTTCGCTTGAGAGGGAGCCACACTTGCATGTATATGAGGAGCTATTATTTCCTAAGGATGAGCCTCAGGATGTGGATCAGCCACAAGAGGAGGTTCATGGAGTGGAAGAGACCACTCAGGCAGCGCCAACCATCAGAGGGTGGAAGCGCACTACAGAAGCTGAGCGACTGGCTCAAGATGCAGAGAAGGTTGTAGGAGCACCTACATCACAGTGCAGATAGAGACAGTCGCCTGACCGGTATACTGGATACATCGCTCTTATGAGCAAGTGTATCGTGACAGAGCCATCCTCCTTCGAGGAAGTTGTGGAGGACCCCACATGGGTAGATGCCATGGTGGAAGAGTATGATTCGATTGTCAGAAACAGTGCATGGGAGATTGTCCCGAGACCGGAGGGTAAATCAGTGGTGGGTTCGAGATGGATCTACAAAGTGAAGCAGGCAGCTGATGGGAGTGTGGAGAAGTATAAGGCAAGATTTGTTTCCCGAGGCTTTTCACAGATTGAGGGGATCGATTATGAGGAGACCTTTGCACCTGTCGCAAGGTATTCTTCCATACAGACGATTCTTGCTCTCTCAGCGTAGATGGGGTGGCAAATTCATCAGATGGATGTGAAGACTGCATTCCTTAATGGAGTTATTGAGGAGGAGGTGTACATAGAGCAGCCCAAAGGTTTCGAGATCTTCAGCAGCGAGTCACATGTGTGCAGGCTCAAGAGAGCACTGTATGGGTTGAAACACGCACCTCGTGATTGGTACACACGGATAGACAATTATTTTACCGGACTTGGATTCTCCAAGAGTGAGGCAGATCCTAAACTATACCAGATTGTGATGAAGGGTAAGTTTCTAATCATTGTACTTTATGTAGATGATTTGATTTTGACAGGTCATGAACTGTTGATACACTCATGCAAGGCTGATCTTGCAAAGGAGTTTGAGATAAAGGACTTGGGCCTCCTTCATTATTTCTTGGGATTGGAAATTTGGCAGTGCAGTGGTGGATTGTTTGTTTCTCAGGGTAAGTATGCCCAGGAGATACTGGAGAAGTTCAACATGCATGGCTGCAAGCCTGTTGATACTCCTCTTCCTAGTGGTTGGAGGAAGGAGGATGCTACTTCGGCGGAGGTAGTGGATGCCACTGTTTATCGACAGTTGGTGGGGTCGCTTATGTATCTGGTCAATACACGACCCGATATATGCTATGCTGTTAACCAGCTCTCACAAGCTATGGTTAAGCCAACCAAGCTCTTCTGGAAGGCAGGCAAGCATGTATTGCGTTATCTTAGAGGCACATCGGGATATGGATTGTGGTACAGACAGGAGGATGAGGTGAAGCTATGTGGCTTCACGGATGCAGATTGGGCAGGGAGCCCAACGGATAGAAAGAGCACATCTGGAGGGATCTTCAGTATCGGGTCGACAACAGTTTCTTGGTACAGCAGGAAGCAGAGATCCGTGGCACTCAGTTCAGCAGAGGCCGAGTATATGGCAACAAGTTTGGCTGCATGCGAGGCTATATGGATGAGGAAGATCCTGGTCGGGTTGTTCGGTTCACACTTGGATCCTACTGTGATTTATTGTGATAATCAGAGTTGCATCAAGCTCTCGGTTAATCCAGTATTTCATGATAGATCTAAACACATTGACATCCGGTATCATCATATCAGAGATTGTGTGCAGCGGAAGGTCATGTTACTTTCATACATTCCTACGGAGGATCAGGATGCTGATATCTTAACGAAGGCGCTCACCAGGAGAAAATTCAAATACCATAGGGGAAGGATAGGGGTTGTAGATAATCCTTATCTTGTTGAGAGGGAGTGTTGAGATTGCAACAAGATGATGAGCTTAGTGGAAAGGAGTCGCCTTCACTAAGTGGGCCCGCAGGCTATTTTTGGCGCAAAGTCTATTTTTAGACTATGTCTATTTTTAGACATATGGATCATGTTCTATGAGTTGCGGGATGCTATTTGTGGATGGTTGGTCAAGTTGGAAAAATAGATGGACTTCTATTTTTAGACATATTGGGCGGAATCTATTTTTAGATTGCCAGTCTAAAAATAGATATGTTCAATATTATTAGCTCTTAATAATATTTGGACTATAAACATTATCTTATTCTCTTGGAGCACTTCAGTTAAGTGCACAGATGTGGCACAGGAGCTGACAGAAGGAATTACGCTATTCCTGAGGGTTATGTGGAGCTATTTCATGAAGACTTCAGTTAGAACTCATGTGACAGAGTTTGGTGGAGTTGATTGAGGAATTTAGTGGAGTTTTATTCAGTTTAACTAATCTAAACTTAGTTGAGCTATTTGTATCTAGTTTAACTGATTGATACAATTAGTGAGAGTGGTGTGAATTAATTATTAATTAATTCACTAATTATAAACTCATTAATCAACTAAAGAATGCATCATTTAACTTCAGTGCATGGACAGTTTCAGTGGAGACCAGTGCAGAGATAGGTGAAAGAGCAGGTTAACTATCAGTTGTGACTATACTGTTGCTATTTGCAACACACAGATAGGTGGAGAAGCCCATGAGGATTGCGCAATACAAGCCAGGTGGTTTATCTATTTAATGAAGCCATCCCATAGCATTGATAACGCAATAGAGGCTGGCTATCAAGTGGCAAAAGATTGGAGCATGTGTTTTGCTAGACCTAGCTTGATAGTGTGTAGCAATTGAGGGTGTGCATGAGAGCTTGTGAGGAGTTTTGTACTATGATTTTTACATGATTTCCATGAAATATAATATACGGATAGTTTGGAGTTTTCAACTTTAAGCTTTCCCATTAAATACTGTGTTCATATGTGTGATTGTTTGTGGTTTTAATGTATGCATGCAATTGATTTTATTTCCACATGTGATGATCAATGGTAGAAGAGATTCTGTATTATGCATGAAGCTAAAATAGTGTGTGATCAGGAGAATATCGGTGAATAATATATCAGTTATTCAAAGTTCTACATGGTATCAGAGCGATATTGATCATTGGAGCAATTGCAAAACATTGAAGCGGTTGAGTTTTGAGCTGGTGGAATTCGAATTTGCAGCAGTGTTTTCTTGGTGTCGAAGTTGAGATGTATTTCAACGGATTGCGATTGGAGTATGCCCTTGAGGGCAGCTAAAATTATATTGCATTGAAGGACAGGATGGAGGCAGTGCTGGATGACAATGGGTTGAAGGAGTTCATAGATGCAGAAATTCCAAAGCTTACTTCTAGTGATGCTGCCGTACTTGACGCATGACAAAAGAAGACAACAAAGTGTCGAAGGATTCTGTTGGAGGGCGTGAAGGATCACATAGTATCCAGTCTTCATGGTAATGCTTCTCCATTCTTGATGTGGAAAGCTTTGACAGATTTATTCCAAAGCAAGAGCGACTAGAGGAAGTTGGCGCTCAAGGACAAACTCAGGAACATAATGATGGAGAAAGGCGACAGTATGCCCAAGTACCTCACAAAGTTCATCCAATGCAGGGATGAGCTGGGAAGTGTGGGGGTTACTGTTGATGATGAGGACTTGGTGAGCTTGGCTCTCCTTAGGCTTCCGAAGAGTTGGCATTCCTATCAGGACTCTGTCAATGGTCGGGAGAAATTGCCAGGATGGGAGCGACTTTGGTCGGATCTTGTGCAAGAGGAGATAAGGCAGAGTACCAGGGATGGATCTTCATCAAATAACTCTGATGAAGAGAATTTCGCTTTGGCTGCCAAAGAAAAGAAAGGGAAGAGAAAGAAAGCTTTTCAATCCGGTGCGAAAGGCAAGAAGCAGGACATGTCCAAGGTGAAGTGCTTTCACTGTCACCAACATGGAAATTACGCCACAAATTGTCCACAGAAGAAGAAAAATAAGCAGGCTGCTGGGACTGCAGATGGAGAGGCCTTAGCCTTGTAGTTTGAGATGGATTTTTCACTGATCGCATGCTTGGTCTCAAGTGTGATGTGTTCAGTGTGGTTTCTTGACAGTGGTGCGTCTTTTCACATGACAGGAGATCGAGATTTGTTTACTGATCTGGATAAGAAAGATCTTGGAGTGCACATCGAGATGGGCGATGATGGTAGATACAGTGCAACCGGTATTGGTACCATTTCCTTTGAGAGGGAGTCTGGTAAACCCTTCGTATTGAAGGAAGTAATGCATGTTCCAGGATTGAAGAAGAATCTTATCTCTGTGGCGATGTTAGAAGACAAGGGATATGATGTTGTCTTTAGCGAGGGAAAGGATTTCCTACGCAGAAAGGCAACTGGTGAGACCTGGAGGATAGGGGTTCGAGTTAAGAACCTTTATCAATTGCAGGTAGATGGCTGTGCAACAATGGCAGGCAAGGCAGAAGGAGTGGTGAGCCGGGATGATGGCGAGTTGTGGCACCGGAGATTGGGCCACCTTCACCATGGAGCTTTGAAGATACTGCATCATATTTATACTGGGCTTCCTAAGGGTACTATTGTACAGTCAGATCAGTGCAAGGGGTTTACCTTGGGAAAATTTGTTAAAGCCACCTTTCACGAGAAGGATAGTCGTGCCACGACGATCCTTGAGAGAATTCACACAGACGTGTGTGGACCTTTCTCAGTAGCTTGGACAACAAAGCACAGGTATTATGTGATATTTGTTGATGATTTTTCTCGTAAGTGCTGGATCTTCTTCATGCAGAAGAAGAGCGAGACATACTCAAAGTTCTGTGAGTTCAAGGCACTGGTTGAGAAAGAATCGGGGAAGTAGGTGAAGGCTCTTAGGAGAGACAATGGTGGTGAATTCATCTCTAGCGAATTCAAGGATTTTTGCAGCGCAGAAGGAATTCGAAGAGAGATCATAGCACCTCATAACCCATAGTAGAACGAGGTTGCCGAGTGGAAGAACAGAACGATCGTGGGTGCTGCATGGGCGATGTTGCATGATCAGGGCCTACCCATACACTTGTGGGCTGAGGCATGCAATAATGCAGTATATGTGCAGAACCTTTGTCCTCACAGGATACTTGGCATGAGTACACCCGTGGAGGCGTTTTCTGGTAAGAGGCCTGATATTTCCCATTTGAGGATTTTTGGTTCACCCGTTTACATTCTTGTGACGAAGGATGCCAGGAAGAAGCTGGAGCCGACTACAGAGGTTGGGATATTTGTGGGGTACACTGATACACCCCACAACTACCGTGTGTATTTTCCAGACAGTCGCAAGATTGTTGTGTTACGGGATATCAAATTTCATGAGGAGAAAGCCATGAAGTGTTCACTTGAGAGGGAGCCACACTTGCATGCAGATCAGGAGCTATTAGTTCCTAAGGATGAGCCTTAGGATGTGGATCAACCACAAGAGGAGTTTCATGGAGTGGAAGAGACCACTCAGGCAGCGCCAACCATCAGAGGGTGGAAGCACACTACAAAAGCTGAGCGACTGGCTCAAGATGCAGAGAAGGTTGTAGGAGCACCTACATCACATCGCAGAGAGAGACAGTCACCTGACCGGTATACTGGATACATGGCTCTTATGAGCAAATGTATCATGACAGAGCCATCCTCTTTCGAGGAAGCTGTGGAGGACCCCACATGGGTAGATGCCATGGTGGACGAGTATGATTCGATTGTTAGAAACATTGCATGGGAGATTGTCCCAAGACCAGAGGGTAAATCAATGGTTGGTTCGAGATGGATCTACAAAGTGAAGCAGGCAGCTGACGAGAGTGTTCTAAATGATAATAATGCAAAATATGGCTCAATGGCCTCTTCTTATTAAAAGTTCGAAATGGAGAAGAAATTTTACCCACTTGCCAAAGGGCCCCTAGGCAATGGCTCTAGGTCCCAATGCAAGGATGTTGCCTTCCAAGCTCTGCCTCTGATGCAGTCTCAATCTCTCTCTCTGCTATGGTGGACTAAGATGTTGGGTGGCCGACTATCGAGTCCTCTTTAGCTCCAGCTCCGGGTCACACACAATGCTGGTGTTGCTTGGGCAAATTTGGCCAGCATAACATTGTGATCACCATTTTTTCATCTCTTTGTGGGTTTATATAGGTGAGCTTCAAATCCTCATTCCCTCCCTTGGTACATGAAGGATGGTGACCCAAGGGAGAGGTGTGATTCCATTGTGTGCTCAAATATTCTTTTGTGTGCTCACATAATGTCTAAGGAGGTGTTGGTGGCTGTCCTTAGGTGGCTTTCACATAAGGAGTAACTGTCCTTTGCTTGTTGTGGTCCCGGAAAGTGAATTTTTTCCATATCCAGGAATGTGTGCTTATCGGGCAAAAATGCGTGCAGAAGGTGCTCTTCTCGAAAGATAAAACACACATTTGAGCATTTATGACTAGTTCAAATATGATTTTCTCAAAACCTTAGATATTTTAAATACTTCTTGATTCCATAATGTATTCCTGTCCTGTAAATCCTTGAGCTCAACATTAATTGATGTCGTCTTCTGCTGTACGATTTTCCAGTGTTAACAGTTTCCCCCTAATGTGTGAGGTCTAGGAAGAACTGTATAGCTGAAATACATTATAGTTTCTTTTCTGTATTGTATGCAGAGAGAGAGAGAGAGAGAGAGAGAGAGAGAGAGAGAGAGAGGTATGTGTGTATTTTGGAATTGACAACACCTTGCACCATTTCTGAGATAACCATGGCCTAAGGGACCCCCTGCAAGTAGACAAAATATACAACACATTTACAAAATTTCAACAAGGCAGGCATGTCCCATGCTCGTGATGCTATGGCTAGTTAAACAAAATTGACAGATACATGTGCTGTCTGTGCCACTACTGTGGTAGTGATGCTGGTGGTTGTTGACGACGACTGCTGACGCCCTCAGGGGCGTTTTTTTCGTTGACGATAGGTGGAATGTGGCACCATATGCGTAATGCTGGTATGGAATATCACTGTGCCATGTACGCATATGTACTATATGTGACCTTCCCGTGTAAGCATTGTTATTAGAGACGCTTATAGAGTCATGGGTCTTCGACGAATCTGATCAAAGTGCAATGGTTGTAAGGTACGATACCATTGTGACATGAAAGCTTTTGCTGTGGTAGAATGTCAGGAGGATCGATGACATCTTTGGACAATGATGTCTCCCATAGTGCTACTTGAGGATACCCCTTTGCTTGGGGAGGGGTTATCCAAGGTACTGCTTACTTTTTGGAAAAGAGGTGTTGAGGTCAACAAAAAGGAAGCCTTGACCGAACCATGAATCGTCGACCTGACGGGTCGGGGACAGATATATGATGAGTTTAACATAGGCATGTTGGTGAGAGGTGACTGAAAATGGATGATGGGGATTCAGTGGCCCGAGGTCGAAGTATACTTGAGCATCTTGGCGGCAGTCATAGGTATTTCTGAAGGAAAAATCCCTGGAGTCGGTAGGATTTCCAGGGCGGGTGTGAACCAGCTATGATTGTCGTGATGGTGTGTGCATGGGTGGTGAAATACTTTGTCCAAGAGAGATGGGGGACTGCTTCCATGGGAGAAAAGGTGAAATATGAGGGCGAAGTGGCGAAGGGCATCGTTTGCAGTCTTTGTACACTTACCAAAAGAATAAAATAATGGGGTTTGGTTTGTACAAAACACAGAGGCGGGTACCCCAAAACATGAAAGAGGGTCACTCACTGAAGGTGTGAGGATGGTGTTTTGCTGGGGGTAGGGGTCCCATTGGTTGGTCTCATGTGCGGGGTTGATGAAGTGGAAGATGTCGCAGATGGGATTATGCTAATGGAGGTATGGGGGGCCAAATGCGGTGCGCAGAGGTGCGCTTTAAATTCGCTTGTACAACCTGATCATTCGGGAAGGGGGTTGAGTTTGAATGGTGAACTTGACCTTATGCATGATATATGGATGGGCATGAGGTGCTTCCCAGACTAAAATGGTACGGCCATGGCGTCACTTGTGGGGTGATGTGTGGTCTACTTTGGATGCCGATCGCCATGGAGGGGAGGCTCTACCAACCATCGCGGGCATTTATCATATGCGGGGTGAGGTGATGATAAAAATGGTCGGGTATGAGGACCCTATGGTTTATTTTTAATGGAGAAATGATGTCAAGATATGCAAAGTTCTCTGGGACTCTATCATGCTGAGGGTAGAATGATACTTTCTCTGGAACTTTCAGTGAATGGTGTTGTGGACGATTTGTGGGTTCTTCCTGCAAAAAAAACTACCTCAGGTGAAAGCATCTTCTTTTCATCCAATATTCTTAAAACAAATGAATTTTGGAAAGGAAGATGGTAGGGTGCATACCTGTCGACGCTGAAAAAATTATTTTTCTAGAAAGCGAATGTGGGGCATTGATTTCGTTCGTCATGGCATACTGATGATGGTGCAACTTACGGTTTGCAGAATGGACCTTCTGATCTCATTTTATGGACCTCCGAATTTCTGGAAAAGGGCGATAAATATAAGATTATGGCCCTAATCATATTCATTTGTACTTGTTGAGTGTTGGGAGGTCAGAGGTGATTGCAGAGCCTTTCTTGCCGTTGCGGTCAGCCTGTGTACCTAGGATTAGCGATATCATGCCGAGGTAATTTCCACGACGTCCTGCATTTCAATTTTTCCAGTTTGATGATGCCGGGGGCCGTATAAATTGGGCTTGTACGGCCTTAAAGGGAATTTTTTCCCTAGATTGCGCAGGCGATCTAGGCAAAGAGGTGCCCTTATTGCACTTATTTATGAGTGACAAGCATGAAAGGGCACGCTATTCCCTCCTTTTTGCGTGCAAGAGCGCGCTTGTGAACGAAACAGGCATGCAAGGGTGCGCCTGTCTGAGGGACAGGCGCGCAAAGGGCACAATTCTCGTAAAAAATTGGGTTTATGTCCCTTTTGATGCTTTTTTCTATCCTGATGGGTTCCTGTTGCTTGGTAGGTTGGTGTGGAGAGAGCGAGACTGGCCCGAGATTCGGACCACTTTGGCTGCTGATGTTAGGGCGCGCCGTTAGTTGGCTGCATGGGGCCTTCTGAAATTTGCTGAGAAGGAGTTACTTCGATCATAGGACCGACTGTTACGTTATATCATACATCATTGGCGTAGGAGGCGCAATATGTTCATCCTGAGGGGGACGAAATTGATTATCCATCCAGAGATGGATATATAATTTGTGACCTGATTACTACCTCAGGGCGAGGCACTGAGGTATCCACTCCCTACTGGGAGATTGAACATGGACAAGTTCTGGAGGAGGCATTGCGGTAGTGCGCCTCTCACTGAGGGGTGCATTAATATTGCATCAGTGACAGATGTGGCCGATCGGTGTGCTCTGGCCATTATTGTACGACTGGCGGGGTCGTTTGCTCCACATCGGGCATCAGGCCTGTAGGTGGGAGTTTTACGCCGTTTGAGGAACGAGCATTTTTTTGATTTCGCCCATTTCTATTTTGATGGTATGGTGTCACAACTGAACAGTGTCCAACATGGATCCAAATCATTTGCGTACGCTAGCATCTTGTGCAACATTATGTACGAGAGGGTCGTGTTGATGAGGCCCGTTGTGGTAGTGCCTATTGGGGGGTCGAGGGAGCCACGCATGAGGAGGTGGGCTCAGTGATGCCATGCGGCGGTGGTGGCATGGTGGGTCGTTATTGGAACGACATGACAGAGGCTGGTTCAAGACCAATCCACATATGTTTTTTCCATACCCATACGCGGGGATGGATTTTCATGGTGATCCAGATATCAGTCTCCCTTTTGGTTATGTTTGGGGTTCTGCAGGCATGTGTTATTTTTCTGCATTTGTTCAAGTTTTTACATACTTGTGTGTTTTTTTATTGACACTGAAATTATTTTGGTTACTCGTGCAGATGTTGGCGAGGTGGGATGCCCAGTGGCCCGAATGGTGGGTCATGATCCTTTGCCACGACCGCAGGGTGGTCGGGGAGGAGGTGTCACAGGTGGACCGGGTGGTGTCGGTGGACCTGGCGGGGATGGTGCTAGCCCTTCTGGTGAGGGCAACAACTTGGCTGCTACTGAGGTAGTGGTCGAGAGAGCTCGTGCGGATGTGGTCGAGGCGTGCATCGCAGTACTTATGGCTCAGGTGGCCGCTCTAGAGGACTTCCGGGGTCGAGTTGACTGTTTGACCCACGGGATGCCTGCCCGAGGTTTTATGGATGACCTCAAGGAGGTTTGGCTAGAGACGGTGATGGCCCATGAGAGGGATTACTGACCCTCTCTATGATGGGTACCTATCGCAGTGGCGACGAAAGCTCCAGTGGTGGCCCCAGGAGCAGTGGTGGGCCCAAGTGCTCCTCTTGAGGGGGCACCCCCCTAGAGTAGTTTTGTACATAGGGAAGGCACCCGTTATGAGGATGCTTCCCTTATTTTTTACGACTGTTATATTTTGGGCTGGCCAACGGGCCAATGATGCTATTTTTGTACTCATATACACATATTATTGATATATATATGAGAGATCTTTTTGCGGCTCTACATGGTGTGCTATCTATTTCGGTTTATGCTGATGGATATCTATTTTTTTCATTTTTTATGTATGATGGTTTATTCGTGATGTATTCCAGTCTAGGATATTGTTAGCTATGCGATCAACTGCTTGGTTTTGATTCCTTGATACATGTGAAAATGTAATGTAATCAAATTGTCTGCTTAATCTTTTGGCATGCAAATATCTTCTAAACAGGTTTGCGTCTCTGGTTTCAAATGTTTGGTTTAATTGCGATACCACTAACTGGGAATTGAGGTAGATATGCATATGGAGGATGCCCTGATGGAGGGCCTCGCACATAAGTCCGATAACGACGTCATATTTTGCCTGATTGTTGGTTGCTGATCTGATGCACACGCCATTTGAACACAGTGGTGATCGGTCAAGGTGGTAGATGACCCAGGCGACTACAACTAAGTTTTGAGACCATCGCGATGCTCCATCAGAAAATTCGAAATAGGGTTCAAGTTGGTGATCCATGGTGGTAGTTTGAGCGCATTTAGGTCTTTGGGTCAAAAATATTTTGGTATTGGGATTTTTGTGTACGCTAAATCTAGGGGATAAGGGCTACTAGGGCCCTTATGGGTAGAAATTCTTGAGGTAAAGGCCGTTGAAGAGGTTAGTGAGGTAGGTCCCGTCCGGTTCCATCAAGATGTATGCCCCTTGTCGGAGACAATGTTTGATGATATAGGGTCCTTTCCACAAGGTTTCGAACTTTCCTGGCCCTAAGGCTTCTTTTGCGACATCATAGTGAAGGACTAACTCTCCCTCGATAAATGAGCGAGGGGTGATGTGGTGGTTGAATGATGCTTTTACCCTTTTCTTATGGGACTCATTGTGTTGCAGAGATTGTTGCCGGCCTTCATTAACTAGCTCTAGTTTTACTAAGCATTTTTCTAGAGGCTGGTTGTCATCAAGGAGTTCGATGGCAACATGCAAGTTTGGGATCTTGCGGAAATCAATGCAAAAGCGTAAGGTGCCTTGGTCTTTTGCAACAGGAATAAAGTGGAATTCCTGTGACGAGGAGGTGGTTGAAATCCTATCTTGGGCATGCGATGATACAAGTCGTATGTGGTGAATAGTGTCACTGGCATGTGGCGGGGGAAGGATCTTAGTAATGGAGTCCTGTGTGAGCCTAAGGTCGGCTTTCCCGTTAGGATAGTTAATTTCCGGTAGGTGGAAGTTGTTTCTATCACAGAGGTGCTTGAACGCTTTTAGTAGCGGGCATACCTTTGGCGCGTGATCATGACTGGTGAAAATGGTGTATGGTATCACAACGCTGACAAAGTAGATAGTGCGAGATTCTACGCTACTTGATGTTCTTGATGTGGATGCTTGGAAAGGGTCGGTTGTGGACCAGGTCATCTTCTGCTTCCATTTTTGCGTCGTAGGTTGAGACTTGCCTCCATTTTTGGTGGGTGGTTGACTTAATGCCGCTCTAGCTGCTCTCAACTTGGGGAGATGTGTACACTTAAACGTATGATGAAAGTGTGAGAAAATTCAACAATAAGTGCGTGTGATCTTCTCTTGATTAGAGAGAAGTTTTTGATGGAGAGACGAGACTATGCGGAGACTGTTTGCAAGGGTTTGAGTTCTCTGCATTGGTTGATTCGGTGATCGTTTAGATCACATAGGCCGCATGTTATCCTAGGCTTCGCCTGGGGCGCACGTGGCTGGTGTGTGGTCTTATCAGGCTTGACACACGACTGCGGTGGTGGGGACGTTGAGCTAGCGATGTATCTTTTATGCCATTATTGGAGATCGCTCGTTCTCTTTTCTACGACATTAATCATGTTGATAGTGGGACGAATCCGTGAGACATATGTACAATGTCAGTCATAATGATTACCCTGACATATCAGGCAAAATATTCATGATATGGGGGTCCCATCATGCTTGGTCTGAGGCCAGGCGGGGTACCAACGTCGCAATGCTGCTAAGTCAGGGCAGTGGATGACTATATGGTCCGTCTGCTTACATAACGTGCATGTGGGTGGGTTTCGTGAAGTGCCTTTGGGGGTAACTAAGGGTTTCTTGCTAGGACGTTCTTCGGCTGATAAGAACATTATGGACTCGCTCATATCTTCTGATTGGGTCATGGAGCTACCGGTGGAATCGACATCCATATCGTCTTCTTGGGAAAGACGAACTATGGCTAAGCGGAGGCTAGCAAGGGCTAGTTGGAAGGGAGGTATGTAGTGACAATCTTCCAATAGGTGATTGTCGGCGCATAGCGGGCATGTGAACTGCGCTACCCGTAGTCCCACATAGTAAACCCTTTCGATTGGATGCCATCTGTGAATGAGTTCTAATGTAGCACACTCTTCGAGGTAGTGGCCACGTTCATCGCATAGAGTACAACGTATAATGGGAATTACTGGGGGTCTTTCTACGAATCTATGCTCCTCTTGTAAGTATAGGATGTTACGCGGCTTGTCATTGATAGACTGGATGGAGGGATCCTCTTGATAGGATCGCTCGATCACGTGTAAGGCGTCCCTATATCATGGTATTTCTGGAAAATGGTGGGTATAATGCACATATGTGTCACAGAGAGCGCATGTGTGATTGGTACGCAGTGGTTTTCCTGTACTTTTGGTGCAAGTTCCTTTTTATGGGAATGCCATGTCGAGGTGCCTGCTTCGCAGCCGAGGAGTGGTTTTAATTCGTCCAACTCCAGGCATATGTGGGTTAGGTGTCCTGTGACATCACATATAGTGTAGGCTGATGACTCCCTTTGCATGGTGGGGGTCACTGCTTTCTTTCTTCTCTTGGAGATTTTCTTGGTCGTGGTCATTGGTTTTGCAATGGAAATTTCCCTTGTGGGGGTGGTTTAGACCACTGCTTGGGTAGGTTGGGGCTGCTTAGGACTGGGGGCTTTAACTCAAATGCTGTAATGTTGGTAGCTACTGTTCCTGAAGGGGGAATGAGGTACCAAACTGGGAAAGCCAACGATATGTTGGGTAACACCAGCATTGCCAAAACCTGCTGGGAGGTGAAGCCAGGAGGTGGGTAGAGGAAAGGGGTTTTGGAGGCGGCGTAGACTAGGGAGGCTACCATGGATGATGCCTCAATGTCGTTACTACTTGAGTCCGTGTCCTGACTAACCTCGGTGCTTGATGTGGACATCATGCATACCAGGACCCCTGTGGCATCGGGCGATACCTCGGGGATTATGGGAGGATCTCCTAGGAATGACCCTAGGATGGATGACGGTTTGAATTGGCCTGAGCCATATTCTTGATACCGTAAAAGACCATCTGTGGCTATATCTACATAGGGTAGAACCATATCTGTGTTGGTCAAATGATGCTTTTCACTGTGCATCAGCTGGTCTACTATGATGATTTGATCCTCGTGGGGGAACATCATGATGCGGAAGACAGAGGATGCTATGGTAGACATGGCATACATGTAACTATGCGCAAGGAGTATATTTTAATCCAAGTGAGCATCCAAGACTTCGATGTCTATGTGGACCATCTTTCTGACTAAGCAGACCGGTACATTTTGGAAGAGACCGATGGGAGTCAAGGGAAGACCGTCGTATGCTCTAAGTGTGATGATGAAAGGTTTGATTTCGAGGGCTCTTAACTTCTGCCATACATTCTTTGACATGATGCATGTGGATGCACCCTCGTCAATGACACATTGGTGAATAGTGATATTCTGTACCGATACTGGTATCTGGAAGGCGACCGTGGAGGGAAGCCTAGGGTGGGTTTATCTAAGTCAAAAGCCATCATGCGCGTGTCGGCAGGGTCAACAGCGCCTAATGCAGAAAGTATGGATTTTCATTGTTTTGGGCACGACTGCAACACTTTCAATGTGGACATTGCAGCAGGTGATTGAGCTAAATCATCTATGATGCTATAATTGTGGGCCGCTTTGGAGTAATTATCTACTCGCCTATTAGACCCTTTTACCATTTTTGGCAATGGTTCCAAAGGAATATTTAGAATGTTTAAAGGTGCATTTGGCATGCTCGTACTAGCCCCTGACGTACTGGTGTCTGGTGGGGTGTCGTAGCTGCGATTCCGAGTTTGGAAAAAAAATTCTTCCCCAGGCATGTAAATTTCATGGTTGTTTTTCCCGGAATTGTCGGGGTTTTTCTACTGAGTGCTGATCGTTCCTTGATGGGGGAAGGGTTCTTGCATCACCGTAGTTGTTTGGGAAGATCCTCCTTGTCCTCAGTTACTCTGAAGCTTTTTAAGCTCAAGGAGTTCGATACAGTGGTGAGTATAGTTTCCGTACTCACCACATATTGAACAAGAATGATTTGTTCGTAGAGGTGGCCTTTTGCCTTGCCTTTAGGCATTGCTTGGCTCCTGGTTTTGATTCCGGTTGGAGTTACCTCCAAAATGGGATCACGATGGGCGCTGTTGGTTGCTGCCCCCTGTCCAGGGTTCCCTTTGGGCTTTCTTTTTTCTTTTTTCTTAACCACGTTAGGAGGGTAATTCTCCTGATCATACTGGTGTGGTTGATTTTGGGACGACTGCACAAAGTTCACCTGTGCATTGTTTTGCGTAGGTGGGTTGTGTGCTTGGGACTGAGTGTATCGCTGTCCCATGTTTGCACCTGGCCGTTGGGGGGGAGTTCTTCTGTCAGTCTTTCTTCTTGCGTACTGGGTCCCCTCAGCTGGAGGATAAGGTCCTCCTTGGTGATACGCTGGCGCCCTATTAGTCAAATTTTGTTGCTGCATGTGATGACTTTGAAATCCATATTGAGACATGTTCTAGGTAGACCCATGTGTGTAACCGGGATTCTGACTGCTACTGCGTAGGTACCTTTGGGTCATTAACCCAATAAGTCCATCTGCAGAGTTAGTCGCGCTTGGAAATTCTTGATAAGATTACAAGCGCGGGGCATTGGGCAGGATATTGTATATGTATCCTGATTGCGTGTAGATCAGTTCAAGCTGTTGGGCTTTACTGATTGCGTCCTCTTCGGATGTGGGGTTACGTTGCGCCACATCCTTTGAAATCTCTGCCGTCAGAGTTTTCAAGAATAAATCTAAAAGGACTCAGTCGTCGAGTTTTTCTTTGCATAAACTGCGACGCCGCCTCCACTCATGGAGATGCTTTGAAATATGGGTAGAGGGGGATTGTCTGAAATGAGTCAGTAACTCCATTCCCGAATCGTGGTGAATGGGAAACTGAAAGTGTGTGAGGAATGCGACAGTGAGGGCGCTAAAGGTTCCATGTGAAGCAGGAGGTTGCTCCATGTACCATTTCACGGCCACTCCCGTAAGAGTGCATTGAAATAGCCTCAACCAAATAGTATTATCGATGATGCTATTCGATGAGCACCATAGGTGAAAGGTCATTATACGATTTCCTGGGTCTTCCGCTTGCTTGCCTTCAAACTTTGGTATGTCTGAAGGGTGCTTCGTGGGTATGGGAGGCCAATTGGGGTCGTGTGCGATGGGGTCATTGGTGAGCTTGGTCAAATCTGGTAGATTCAACACCGCTAAGAAGGGTGACTGGGAGGTTGACGTCATGAAAACGTGTGAAGACACGAAGTTTTGGTTAGAATGAGGGGTAGTCTGTGATGTACCCTGTTGTGAATTCAACTGGCTTCCCGTATGGGATGCGCTCCTCTGCCCCCCAGGGGATGAGGGGGGAGTGGTGTGGGGTGTGGTGTTGGGTGACTGATTAGGGTTCCCAACTAAGGTTTCTCCAAGAATGGAGGAACCGACTACTGTGGCAATGTTTCGTCTTTGATGCCTAAATGACGAAAGACCGGGAACCCCTCCGGGTAATGGGGGGAGGTCCAAAATACGCCTGGACCGACGAGGTTCCGTTGGAACCATTTGAGTGTTGACCAGGTTAGGTTTTGGAAAAATTTTGAGGGGATCGAGTCTGTGATCACGACAAATTTATGGCCACATACATAAAACAAAGCGAAAATGAAATGAATTTTCCCTTTAACTTAATCTATGTGATAAATCAAGAAAAAAATGGTTTTGTTTGTTTGTGCGTGATACTCAAAATCCTAGAAGACCTACTACATCCTCACACACTCAAAAGTAACTGGGCCTTGAGAGGATTTCTTGCGAGTGTTGGCACAACATCCCGTAAGAGCTAGCGATGACCCCAGTCAGCTGAAGAGAATCAACCAAGGTAAGGGTAGAGGGTCTGGTGCTTGCCTGCACCATCACCTATAGAGTTAAGGATGCCCTATTTTGGCCACTAAGAACCACTATCCCACGTGAGCGTTCAAGTCTTGGGCTTCTTGGTAGTTAGCTAACAGTACCAACTATCGGCTGGGTTAGGTAGCCCCAACTGATACCGCACGCACTGCGCCTAAGCCTAACCCCCTCTGAATCGGGTCTCTATCGTGCTTAGGTTTTCTTTTGCGTGGGCTGATAGGTGGATTTTAAAGCTCCCTAACTACACAACTTCTATGTTTCAATGTGAAGTGTGATCAAGGAAGCTTATTGGATGCCTACCCCCTTGATCCTAACTTAATCTATAAATTCTCTTGTGGCCCCTATGGGGAGAATTTAGTGAGTTAGTGTTAGTTATTTTTAGGTGGCTTTATTTTCTTAATGGGTGAATGTGTGTGAGCGTATGGTGAACAATCTCATAATTTGAACATATGGATATCGGTGATCCTTTACAAAAGTCCCCTATTTAAACTATGTGACATTGTTCCTTGCTCAAATGGAAAGCATTTGCGGATAATTGGCCGCTTCCAAATATTCCTAGTTAGTCTATGTGAGTGACTAAAGGGAGATGGAAAATCACAAATGTAGAGCATTCATATGTTTGTATAGGGTCACCGAATGGTGCAAAGACAACATAGATTACTTTCTCTAATTGGCGATTCAATCCTAGTCCCGCAATTTCCTAAATGCAAAAATTGAATTTAAACTAAACAATTTCTACACTAGCTTATGCATATGTGGTCTTGAGCCACTTACTTGGGCTAGTTAAACTAAGTGTGCATACCAGAATGTGCAAGGATAAAGTGTGCATTTGAGCGTTTATGACTAGTTCGAATATGATTTTATCAAAACCTTAGAGACTTTAAATACTTCTTTATTCCATAATGTATCCCTGTCCTGTAAATCCTTGGGCTCAACATTAATTGATGTCGTCTTCTGCTGTACAATTTTCCAGTGTTAAAAAACCTCATGAAGGTTGCAGGAGCATTCGTCAACCTGAAAGGCATGACCAACCATTCAAAAAGGCCCTCCTTGGCTTTGAAGGCAGTCGTCCACACATCGGAGGGTTCGATTGGTACCTAATGATACCTAGACTTCAAGTCGATCTTGCTGAAATATTTCGCCACTTTGAGTTGGTCCAAAAGGTCATCAATCCGTGGGATCGGGTATCTATTCCGGACAATGATCTTGTTCAACGCCCGATAGTCAATACAGAGTCTCCAAGTCCCATCCTTCTTCTGTACCAACATGATTGGGCTCCCACAGGGTGATGAACTTGGCCGGATGTGACCTTTCTGTAGAAGTTCCTGAATTTGCCTCTTGATTTCATCATTCTCGAGAACAGGGCGCCAATAGATTGGTCCATTGGGTAGCGTTGCACCTGGGGTCAGATCAATGGGGTGCTTGACTTGACAATGCATAGGCACCCCTGTGGGTGAGGTGAAGATATCCCCGTACTCCTCCACGACCTTTTCCATTTGTTGTTGTCGTGCAGAGGAGCCATGTATGAAGGTATTGGCCACAGTCTTCCTCCTACCCTCAGGACATATCATCAGGAAAATAAATTTCTTGGTTTGGGAAATGAGCTTACTGCATTGTTTTTCAGTAACCAAAGAGATAGTGGTAGGCGGTGGTACCTCTGGTATCCTGTACAAATTATTTCCCAAAGTAACAATAACAAAGCGAGGCCGAGACCCATACATAGCATGTCTCTTCCACAAGTATGGTTGGCCTAATAATACATCAGAAACATCAAGAGGAGCAATGTCACATAATACCTCATCTGTGAAGGGCTTGATGCTATAGGGAAGGCGACACTGCTGGTCGACGCGGAGATCCCGTCCTTGGTGAAGCCACCCGATGGTGTATGGCTGTGGGTGTGCTATGGTCAGAAAGCCCAACCACTTCATGATGTCTGCTGAAATGAGGTTCTTTTGGTTCCCATTGTCGACAATTAACTGTAGTGGGGAAGCCTTTACCCACATCTCGGAGTGGAAGAGACGCTTTGCCTCCTTTGGATGTTCTGGTTCCTCCTTCTGGATCTTCGTAGTGGCAACAGTGGCGTTGGGATCCACATCAATAATCTGTTTCCCTTTGTCATTCCCCTTGTCAGGTTCTCATTCAGAGTCAGAGCGTGCATTTGATTCAGAAGCCCTCATCTTGGCCACCAGCGACTGCTTGGCCCGACACTCACTTGTGTTGTGAGTGGAGCTCTTATGGAACTCACACCACTTTCCCATGTCCTTCTTTGGCTTCATGGTGTTGTTCTTTGCTTGTGGCTTTAGTAGGTTGTCTTGGGCTGCCATGCCTTGGCTTTGTCCTTTTTTTTTGCGGTTTGGGGGTACCTTTCCCTTGATTTTGATTCGCAGATCCAAAGTCTCGTTTCTTATGTTTGAATTTTTGCTCAATCTTGGCAGAATACTGGTATGCCATACAGAGCGAGGAGATTTCGAGGAACCCTATTTCCTGCTGAATGTATCTGTGCAAACAACTGCGATACTTTAGCACCAAATTTTTTTCCGAATCTTTGATACCCAACTTTGTGCGTAGGGTATGGAACAGATTCGTCAACTCATGCACATCTTGATCCCTTTGTTGCCGCAGCATGGTCCATTGTATGTACTTGTCCTCATAGCTCCCCACGAGATAGTATTGTTCCTTGATGGAATATCAAAAAGAATTCCAAGTGGGTATGACTGAGAATAGAGTTTCTCACAGTAGGTTTCCCACTAGTCCTTGACATGGGAGGTAGCTTTGAGGAGTGCAAAAATAATCTTCTCCCAGTCGGAAAAGTCACGAATTGAGAAATATCCTTCTAATAGATTCAACCATCTATCTACAACATCTGCATCTATTTGACCCTCAAATACGGGAATGTCAAAGTTTACTTGTACCTTAAAGGGAGTCGCCCCTCCAGAGTGGCTGTTGGATGCAGATGCACCGCCGGTGGGAAATCGTTGAAGGATCTGGGAAAATTTATCCATCATCACGTTCCTTTGTTTTTAAAGGGCCTCCTCGAGCAATATTTTGATAGCATCTCCTGCTCCCTCATCTTTATTTTCGTCCCCCATAGGCGGCCGTCAGGGTTTGCGAGGCTGATATTGCAAAGGTTCAACCAGATCAAGCCCTAACTCCTTATACCCCGGCCTCATTGGGGACATGCAAAGAAGGATCGAGAAAAAGCAGACCGCTCTGATACCACTAATCCAGATTTATGCAGGAACACAATAGAATACACATGTAACTATAAATACAAAGATGCAGCGGAAATAACACTTCATTTCATTAATATCAAAGAATTGAAATTTGCTTACAGACAGAATGGAAATAAACTAGCTAGGGTGCTGGTAGCTTATCTCTGAGAAGAGATGTGGCAGATACAGGCCTCTAAACTCAGTTACAATGAGGCTCGAGGGCCTATTTATTATTTAGAAACAATGGAAAACCCTAAACATCCAAAACCCTAACCCTAGGAGATGAAGTGCCAAAACTATGGGTCCCGTTTGGGTAAATTGGTGTTTCAACTTTCCGAGGACGTAACTTTGGCATACGATCTCTGTTTGACGCGCACCATACCTCGTTAGAAAGATCTATCCGAGGACTACAAATTTTGATGTGAGCATTGCTTTTGGTTTTCCCAAAAAACGTCGTTTAGGGCCTCAAAACGGCTCCAGAAGTTTAGGACCCGAAAAACCGCTAAAAATAGTAAGTTTTTTCTGAAACTGAAAACCTGAAAGAGACAATGGTGGGGCCCCAAGTGGAATAGGTGGGTGGCCACCAATATTCACCTGGATCATTGTGTGAGGAGAGGTGAAGGAGAAAATCATGAATGGCTTCCCATAATCTAGACCTGCCTACATTGGAGCTTCTGCAAAGGCCTGTTTGATCCTATTGAAAGATTCCTTGGACTCAGGGGTCCATCTAACTTCACTATTCTTCTTCAGCATCCCGGTGATGCTACGGATAATCTCAACATAGTTGGGAATGAAACTTCTGAGGAAATTTAATCTTCCCAAGAACACCTGTACTTCCTTTTTGTTTATTGGCAGGGGAATACCATTTATCACCTCTACCCGCTTCAAGTCGATCTTCACTCCTTCCTTAGTTACTATGTGCCCCAGTACTTCCCTTCCTCCAATGAAAACATGGATTTTTAATTTATCAAAGGTGCGTTGAAGGTGCTCTATATGTTCAACATCACCCTTTGAAAATACAGTGATGTTGTCTAGGTAGATCACCACAAACATGTCTTGCTCTCCTATGAAAGCAATGTCCATCGCCCGCTGGAATGTGGCATCGACATTTATCAGGACAAAGGGCATTCGGTCCTACATGAAGGTCCCCCAAGGTGTAGTGAACGTCGTCTTCTTTTGGTGTTGCATGATTACTGCCACCTAGTTATATCCTGATAAGCCATCCATCATGCACATGTGGGAGGATCCCACCACCTTCTACAAGATATGGTCCATCTTTATGAGGGGATAATTATCTTTGAGTGTGGCTTTGTTTAGATTGCAAAAATCCACGGAGATCCTGATTTCATCGTTCTTCTTTCTAACGGGCACCAGGTTTGCCACCCATTCCGAGTATCTTAGAGGGAAGTGATCTTGGCCTACAACAACTTCTTTATTTCCTTTTCAATGGCTGGGAGCAGAAGGGGATTGATTTGTCTCAAATTTTTCTTATGAGGCTTGGCATCCTCTTTGAGTGGTATATTGTGTTGTATAATGTCAATATTGAAAGTTTTCAGATCCTGGTATGACCAGGTGAAGACATCACTATATGATTGAAACAACCTGAGGTACTGAACTTGGTATTCTTTAGGGACCCCTTTCGATAACTTTACCACCTTTGGATCTTCTTCTGTCCCAATGTTCACATCCATGACAGGCTCGTTCAGGATAAGTTTTTTGGGATTCACCAAGATATCATTCATATCAAACAGTCTCTCCAATGGCACAAGACCCCCTAGGGATGACATTTCCCTTTAATTGTAGAACACAGTGCCCAACTAGTGTCTCTTCCCATCTATTTTTTGGCTCCTCACTGTCATCCTACGAGACTGAATCGAGCACCATATTTGTGAAATCACCCATCATTTCCATAAAACGCTAGACCTGCTCTTCATATTATAATAATTTCCAATGCTTAACGTTGTCCAGAATGGAGGGGAGGTATCGTACTTCAACCTCATATTTGAGCAAAGGATTTTTTGGGGGGGGGGGGGGGGAATTACTAGCATCCACAACTAGTGATTCCACCATTCTATTCTTTTCCCTTGGCATGAACTGAATGTCAAAAGCAGAAAAGAATTTCTCAACTAAATCCTATACCTCATTCCTGTAAGCTCTAAGCCACGGGTGTTTAGCTTGGCATTGGCTCCCGACTTACCTCACTACAAGCACTGAATCTCCAAACACCTTGAGGTTATGTATGTTCATGTTCTATGCTGCCTACAACCCCAACAACAGGGCTTCATATTAAACCATGTTATTTGTGGCTTCGAATTCCAGCTTAAAGGAGAGGGGAACCAAGCATCCTTCTGGTGATATCAAGAGTACCTCGGCCCCGTTTCCTTCTCGTGAGTAAGCTCCATCAAACTGCAAGGTCCATATTTTGTTTTCCTCTCTTCTCATAAGATTATCCTGGATTAGAGGAAATATCTTCGTTTCTTGCAGGAAATTTTCGTCCTCCTCGAGCATAAGACAAGAGAATTCGCCCTCCTTAGTATATACCGGAGAATTTGTGGAACCATTAGATTTGGTGACCATCTTTACGAATCTGGACTCACGTATAATCATCTTTCCTCCCCACCGAATATTGGAATAGTGGCATAGGTGAGGTCAAGTTTTATGGATCCTCCAATCTTGGTACCCCACGATCTGGACAACAACATTCCAAATCGAGCTGGGATATTGACCACAACAATGTCCATTACCACACTTTTGGATAGAATCTGGGCTAAATTTACTACCATATCTTTTATCATGCCCAAGAATTTCACCCTCTTGGAATCAAAAGAATATAGATCTTTATAAGGCCTGGTGATATACAACCCCAACTCCTCCATGACAGACAATGGCAACAGATTATGTGAAGCCTCGAAATCTAGCATGCAGTTGTGCAATAACAGGTCATGTATAACTAGAGTCACATAGAATGGAGGAGTGGTTGAATCCAACTCTTCTAAATGAGGTGCAAAAACTACCATGGGTATTTCTTCTTGGAGATTGAGGTTGTCAGGGAGAGGGCCTACGCCCTGGGGCAACATGAATTGAGAGACTTTGGCCTTGTATGAGGGTTGTTTTAGGAGCCTGATCAGGGGGACTGAGATCTTGAACTTTTCTAATTCTTTCTGGAGGCTAAAGTCCTTGGGATATTTTGCTGTGATAACTTCTTTGAACTGCTCTTTAGGAGGGTTGGGCAGTTTCAAGGGTATAGATGTGGATATCTCATTTTGGGGAGGATTAGAGCCCTATTTTGAGGAGGTGGGCGCAAAGGCTTTATGATGGGAAGACTCTTCTAAAGTCCTTTTCCCCTTACTGGCAGAACTAGAAGGGGTATTCTCTCTTGATGTCGACTCTTCATCTTGTTCCTACACTCAAGTTCTCTTACTGGAGGACCTGAGATCATAATTCCTATGGAGTTGAGCTTGCATGAAATCCACAAATTGCCTACATTAATTGTCAATATCTCGATCCTCTAGGGGGACTTCCTTCTCTTCTAGCTCTTCTTACAGGGCGAGTTCACCTTCTTCATCCTCTGAGTAAGCGAGGAATTGATCTTCTTGACTGTTTGTGACTTCCTCAGCCTGTCCCTCCATTTCCCCTTCCAAGTATAGAGGAGGTTGGATGTGATCTTACTGATTTTTCCTTTGTTGCTGCAACAAATGTAGAGGGGGCTTCTGGTACTAGGGATTAAACCCATGATTTGGAATCATTTGGTTAGGATGAGGAGGGGAATTCTTGGCCTCCAATTCAAGCTTCACCAAATTATTTGAGAGGTTCTTGATCAACTTATTCATCTCTTCGATTCTATACTCCTATGATTCCCTCTCGTGATTAGAGGTAGAAGCCTCCTCCCCACCCCTTCTTTTGGCTTCATGCTCTATCTTGCCTTTGAATTTACCAGCAGAAGCAAAGTTTTATTCTACCTCCAGTGCATCACTCTGAATCTGATCTAGAGATGCAGACTTTCTTTCTCTTAGGGTGAACCCGAACTCTCGTTCAAAAGCTCATGCGAAAACCACCTTAGTAGCTGCTTGGGGAGGTTTTATTTTAGCAGGAAGATTATTATAAAGCTTATTGAAATTCTTTATAAATTCAGTTACATCCTCATTTTGTCTCTTCTTGAGAGCATTGAAATCTGCGAGGAAATATCCATGATCCCTCTTTTCTCCCCATTTTATTGTGAAGGAATTATCCATTTCTTGCCAAGTGGTGATCGTGTGATCAACAAGATTTTTGAACCATTTCCGAGCCTCTCCATCTAAGGATTGGATGAAAAGCCTCAACACCACATCTAGGTGCTCTACATTTATGTTCTCATCAAAGGCACATAAGTTTTCAATATGTCCTTGTGCAGTACTATCTTTCCCGGTGAACCGAGGCAAGAGCGTTAGATAATCTTGAGGCATGCCATTCAATACTTGAGGGAAAGATAATGGAGCATATTTATTGAGGAGGAAGCTAGGTACAACCATGAGCGGTGGTGGAGGTAAATTTTGAGGATGAATTGGTTGTGGTATAATGGGTGTGTGTTGAATAGAGGTTGCTATATTGGTCTGTAAAAAGATATGGAGTATTGCAAATTCTTTAATTTCCTTGGCCTCAGGGGTAGAGTGCAAGGGAGGAAAAGAAATATCAGTAGATTCAGCTTCGTTTTTTATGATTGAACTGGCTAAAGCAAAGGCTTTTGGAGAATACTCAAGTACGCAGGCTATGGTGGGAGGACCATAGAGGTCATCTTTCTGAGATGCCGAAGGCGAAGCTTCAAGAGTAAGTGAGGGAAGGTCAGCCTGGCTGGGTTGCTTATCCTTCCAGACTCTCCTAAATATAATATTTTCAGGATCAGACACAGAAGGAGTTCTCTACTGGGAGGTATCTGATCAAGTACGAGGCCTTTTGTAAGCCAGGATTATGACTGAATTGAACTTTAATAATAGTGGAGTTGCCAAGGTGAGGGCTATGCAATTCTCATCCCTTCGTGCTCACCTGATTGAAGGGTGAAGATAATGTCGTATCCCAGGGAAAAGGTTTTCTAATTAGTTTCCCCGGAAACAACGCCAAAAAGATGTTGTAGCTCCTAGAGAAAACCTTGAGTTGCAAAAGACCAGTGCCTAGGACATCTTAAAATCAGAGGTTAAAAATGGATAATTGTATAAATACCTATGACAAAATATGGGTCATGAGAATAATGGATTTGGTGGTTCGACAATGGAGATGACCATTTGAGCCTGCTTCATGTGAATTCCCCAAACGAAGAGAGAGCTCAGGAGGCTGTGAGGCTGATGGCTATTAGATGGGCCAAGAATAAAAAAATAAGAAGAAGCTTTAAAATGTGTAGAGGCATTGAGGAAGAACGAAGAAGGAACCCACAAGAGACAGGCTTAAGATATTTAAGAATTTGTCCCCCGTTGCCTCAGAGGAAGCGTATATGAATGAGATATGGGCAACAACAGAGATTCATGGAGCGCAAATTAAGGGAGTGTAACAAGCTTAAAACATGAGCGTTAACACCTGGGCATTATTCAGGCACGAATTCACGAATAAAATTGCAGACTTATAGCAACTACATTACACGAACCAATCAAAGTAGCATAGCATGAAAATGATTACACGTAAAAAGGAGATTACCGATAATGGAAGGAAATAGATACATACTACTCATTGCTCCATCTAGAATCCAAATAACAGCTCTGTATCATATTAATTTTAAACATCTCTCCCAAATATGCATCTCAAAGCACATGGAGCACAATCATACAAAACTACAACAAATTTTTTCAAAATTCCAGAACCCTTCTTTAATCTTGGAACGAGCTACATATAGAGTTCCCCTCGAGGGTCTTATGGTACTAATCATTTATGATCGACCCATACTTATGAAATAAAAACATCCTACCTAACTTGTAGAGCGTACATTGAGCAATTACTTCTGTACTGAGAGAACTAAAATAAGAATGGGGAGAAATTGAGATTTCACCAACAAAATCATCAAAATTAAACAGAAAACAAAAAGGACATGGTCACCCATGGAGGCTAATAATGGGAGCATTAAAGATGGTATGGCGAGGAGTAGTCATAGGTGGACACACTGACTATCATCATACAGTTTCGTCTATTACTTTCAAACCTCCACTCCTTCAGTCTGGTGATTTCCACTTAATCCATTATGAAGAGGCCTGTAGTACTATGCGCACTTGTTTCTTTAGTGGATATCTCCCGAGAAGACCACATAAACCATAACTGCATGTTTCACCTCAAAAGCCCATGCGGTGTTTTTGAATTGCAAAACGGGAATTGTATTTCGGTGGGGGTCTCAAGTGGTAAGTGATATCACAGAGGGGTGGGGGGGGGGTAAAACAGACGAGAGGACGACATGGGAGGGGCGTACGGATACCACCCCATTTGACCCCCCCCCCCATGGTTAAAGTTTGAAAACTACGGGGAGTGCGAAATGAAACAAGGATTGTCAAATGAGGAGGGGGTGATTGGAGATGGAGGAAAGGTGGACGACGATCAGGAGAAGGAAATGGCGTATTTGCGGTGAGCGAAGTATTATGGTGGGGCCAAACCGTGTTGCAGTCACATATCTTTACCATGAAGCAGTAAAGGTAAACTCTAAAATGAGCGAAGTACGAAGCACGGGGAGGAAGGAGGTGATGTGGCAGACAGTGGGACTGGACCGCAGCCTGTAGATTGCAAAAATTAAGGTTTAGTTGTAAGCGGAGGTGGTAAACACTAAAAGAAGCGAAGTACGAAGTGTGGGGGAGAAGGTAAGTGATGTGGAGGGAATGTGGGACCCGACCACATCGCAAGTTAAACAAAATAGGTTGCGGGCATTTCAAATGGTAAGTTAAAAACTATGCGATGCGATATTGCACATCGACGATCGCAGGTTTTAACGTTTGGCGGAATGGAATAAGTTGTAATTTTGCGAAATGCAATGGATGGTGGGGAAGGGTGATGTTTCGGGGAGAATGGCCCCACTTTAATTGCAATCGGGGAATGGGGAAAAGTGGAGATGAAACAATGATATAGCGGTGAAAAAGGAAAAGTATAAAGATAAAGTGGAACGATGGATAAAGGTAAAGTTTAAGGCGGAAACAATATTTTGCATGCGTTTTTGATAATGCGGTAGGGTATGGTGGGTCTCGCTTCATCGCATCAGCGGAAAAAAACGGTTTGGTGTAAGTCTTTAGAGGTGAGGTTAGGAACCTGGGGGCTGCGAAGTGCGAGCAACAGGAAAGGCTTATATGCGTTCCACGAGTGAACTAGTCCCACCTCATCGCAAATCACATTTTGCTCATTTTAACATTTACCCTTGCACCCATATTGAAACATTTGTGATCTTCGATTGCGATTTGAATCTCCACCATTGATCGTTACTTAGATCCAATGACCCTCACTGCTCCCTTATTGTGGTTTTCCGACCTTGTCTCTTTGGTTGCGCCCAGTCAGTTTTTATTTGTTCGTGGAATACTTGCCCTACGTTCACAACTTGACCTGCTTTAGCATTCACGACCCGACCTAAACGCATGCACGAATTGACCCAATCTCATTCAGGACTCTACCCTTGCTATTTTTCTGTTTTAACTGTTTCTCTGCTGCCTTTGTCTCTGCTAATGGTAACTGCTTCTCTGCCTCTGCCTTGTGATTTCCTTATAGGGACCACTTCTCCATGTTATGTGTGATCACAGGCCAACACAAGGGACGCATATCTTTGTTACAAATAAGGCACTCAATACTCTCTAGTCCTGAAAATCCACTATTCCACAACATTACAATCTTATGACATGAGATGGGAAAAATTCCAATACTTAATGCCTTTTAGGGTCTTGTTAGCATCGGGCATGTTTTACCCATGTTTAACAACAAACACCTGATACCCATACTCCTGAAAACTGATAGTTGCTATGTCAGTTGATGGGAAACCTTCCAATAGTTGAAAATTTTTCAAGATTCATTAGCATTGGGTGGAAACAACACAAAACAATATTACGAGACTCCCAACCTCTCAAAAGTCAAAAGATGATAAAACCATTATTTGAAAAATAGGAAATTATATCTTAATTGACACATTTTTGAGGTCTACCCATTTCAAGTAAAATGTTCAACCGAGTCCTGATACCTCAAATTGAAACTCCAGATAATCGAAATATGAGAAAATATCAATTAACAAGCATAATTATTTCTACTGGTCGACACTTTTTTGACTTCCCTTAGTTTCTGGGAGTTTAATAAATGATTGTATATGATATCATCGAAAGCGAAGGCCTAACATCTTGATAATATTTACATTGTAAATATCAATTTCGCACATACTTTGGAATGTGGAGAAGAATTGCTATGTTTGCATTAACTCAATGTTAGTAACCTGGCTAATACTATGGGGGAATCAATATTATGTACTTTTTAATAATATTTGGATTTATTTAAATCACAATCAAGAATAATATCATATTATAGTAAGTCAAATAATATATACACATGAGACACATATGTTAAAATGGAAATCTATAAAGGGAGAAAACCACAAATACTTTTTTTATTATTAATTCAAGATTCAATCTACTACTATATCAAATTTACTGGAATCACCTAGAAGGAAGCACCAACTCCCTGATTTGCAATGACCCACTTTCAGGAGGCACCGACCCCCTTTATCTGCACAAGCACCAAATTGTTGAAAGTTTTGATTCCAATTCTTTGTAGGAACCAACCTGCTGGAAGCACCAACCTCTTGATCTTTACAGGCACCAACCTGAAAGAGGCTCCAACCCCTTGATCTACAAACACCCACTTGCATAGCCTTTTAGATCCCTCTTTCATTAATTTTCAAACTCAAATATGTAGTTATTTTCTTGAAATATTGTTAATACAATTTTTCAAATCACCGATCTGTCTCTTCTTGCTTTATAATTGTGTGTTTCCTATGATTATATGATTTAATTAAATCACCTCAAAAATTTGGATTTCTGGTTTATTCTTTAGTAAATTTCTTTTCTATAACTCGAATCCCAAGCGTTTAGATACATGATCTATTTCTCTGCAACTGAGTACTATTTCTTCTATTCTTTGATTCAATTAAATCACCTTAAGAATCTTCTTTTCTGGTTTCCTTAAGTTTCTTTTCTGCAACCTGAATCACATACTTTAGATCTGCAAATTTTGATCTCATCACCACTTCATAACTTGACATCAACATTGTTTTCTTTTGAACGAAGTGGAATCTAACTTCTGCTCTTATTATCGGTGTATCATATGTGTCTCTAAAAATCTTCAGAGATCTAGTTGCATTATTTTCTCCCTATTCTCATTAAACTACATAGCATAAATTATTGACTACAATATTTGACTTTAATCTTCAAAACCCCACACAAATCACGTTTAAATTTATTCCTTATATAGCCAATATTGGTTTCTTGTTTACTGTTAAATATGTTTTTTTTGGATTTTTTAATAGTATTTTATTTTACATCTGTCAAATCCCACATGTATGGAACTATTTATTAACTATTTTTTTGTGATCTAAGGCTTAACTCGAGGACTTAACGCCTTTAAATTCCACCTAGTGTGAGTATTTGTCATCATTCCATTGCCCATTATCACATGTGAATCCATGCCATCATTGTGACACTTCCATGGTTCATCACTTGAAATCGCCAAGTCATTATTTAAACTACATCACTGCTACTTGATGCCATGTGAGTTGTTCTGTCAAAATTGAAATTCAATGTAGAATTAATTTTATTAGTTAATCATCAAGCATGTAGATAGAGTGATGTTGATCTGAGCCATCCGATCAAATAATTTGTAGTTGTCGGATCACATCGTGTGCAGGTCTATGTGACATCCCCTATGGGTTAATTCCCCTTATACACATTATAAATAATTCCCTTGTAATTAGCAACCATAAAATTTAAAAATTTGGCTGAGAGAAGGACATACATTTCATTACTTGAGGAGGGAGATTGCTTGAGGAAGTTGTTTATTTTAAATATCAGCCACGGGCTGACTAAGTGGTTTTAATGGAACTAACTGTGTTATTAAATATGTTGAAAGCAAGGATAGGTCCATGTTATCGTTGGTAAAATAATACAAGAAAGAAAAAAAAAACATTTAATGCACAATATGGGATGTACTATCGATGGTGATGGTCCATGTAGACACTCAGAAAAGGACAAGACCATTGTGGCCAAGAAGAGAGGAGATACTCCTTCATTTAGGGACAATGAGAATGACCATGGGTAGGAGAGGAAGAGAATTCCCGGTTCACATTCTCATGCATTGAAGAGGAGGACCCTATGTACATAAAGGAAAGGAGGAGGCTGGGAGGCTCCTATTGAAACAAAAAAAGGAGGTCGAGAGGATTTTTTTTGAAGAAATAAGTGGAGGCAGGTCGAGGTAAAGTAGCCTCGAGACACCCTATTTCAACTGATAATATTGGTTTGAAACTCCTTTGAAGGAACTCCACCTTAAGCATTAGAATCTGGCTCGGTGGTGACAACTACAAGTAAATGTGGTTGTATATTTTCTAAGGTTGGGTGGAGATTTAGAGTCCCAATCTTAGTTTCCAAATCTCTTATAAGATAAGTGTTCTATTATGTCTTTGTGCATGTTATTATTTTGTATCTACTTATTGCGTTGAAACATTTCCATGTTAACGATGAGGAGTGTTGTTTTCCTGCATGAGAAAATAATGTCACTATCTTGTGTAATAATTTTATGGAATGATTCATTTCCTATGGATATTCTGAGCTTCAAAGTAAACTAAGTGCCTGAGCATAAATAGATGGAAATCTCTATTAATGAATAGTTATTTGTACTCACTTCTTGGTATATCTGGTCACTGTGTTGATAACTTGCTCATGTTAACAATCATGAAGGTGAATTCCCGTGTAGAAGTGCCCTTGAATATTTCCTTAGGACATGTTTTATTCTTGTATCTATCTTGAGTTTTTAGATTGGTCTAAATGAACTATGTATGAAGAGGTAAACAACCTCTATTAAGTAGTTGAATGAATGTATGAAAATAATGAGGCCAATAGGCCTTGGATTATTACTTTTAAGCTGAGGAGAATTATATATATGTGTGTGTGTGTGTGGCTTTGGCCAAGCTTCAACAAAGTTTAGGAAGGATAGCTAGACAAGTTTGTATACTTGTTGTATGCATATAAATTCGCATGCACTTGGATCTTGGTAAATGTTTCTTACTTTCGTGCTGTGAATTGGCGAAGCACGCGGTGGATGGAAACCTTAATTTCGAAGCATAGTACTTTAAAGGGAAATGGCGTAAACTCAATTTTATCCTATGATTAAGTGATGCGATCAAGCGCTTAGACAAGATCAATATAGGAAATTAATGGGTGAGCGCTCCTGGCCATTGGATGACCCCAGAGGTTTCAAGTGGAGCACTAAGGGAAAATCTCAAGGTCAAATCTTTGGGATGATGTGGCAGTGAGTTTGGTTGAATTCCCAACACAAAATGACAAAGGGAAAACCCCTAGTTAAATAATATGGGATAATTTTATGATGGTATCCATAGTTACGTGGTACACGATGTGGAATATTGACAAGGGATGATGTTTCCCCGACATTTAGGACCAGTAACAACCCCCTAGATTCCAGACCCTAGATATTTTTGATGGAGCACATAATAGAACGTCTGAGATTTAAGCCCCGAGGTTATTTGGCATGTGGGGCTCATTTAGTGGGGACATGTGTCACTTGGCATCATTATTTCACATATAAGTCAAGGGGGAGGTATCGAAGCTTTATCATTGGTGCATATTCCACATAGCCCGGAAGGTTGTTTCCTTGGTAGTTTCAATGGGGGAAAAGGTTGATCCTCATTGGGATTTAATCTCGGGGTGATGTGGCCATAAAGTTCCTACACCCACATACATCAAACATAGATATTTTATATTATGTTATGGATGCTCTGTGTGGACCATAGGAATGGGATTAATTCATGAATCGGTATGAGCTAGTCGAAAACTACCACATGGAAATTCATGGCACCTGACTGGAGTCTCCATGTGGGCTCTACGTAGCAGGTTAGGTGACGTGGCACGATTTGATTAGCCAAAGTTTAATTGGCCATATCTTTTGATCCAGATGCCAGATCGAAGCAAATTTTATATCATTGGAAGGTCTCGACGAGATGAACGCAATGATGCTATCTGTTCTATGTTTTAAAGAAGTTGTAAGAGAACGAAAATTTTAGACCCAATTTCCATAATGGAACTTTGGAGGTCAGGTCAGCATATTCATTCCCTCCTTCTACCCTTAGTTCTAGGGATAGTAGGGGGTATGCACAGAGTGGTGTCAAACCCTATGGGTTGAAAACTAGGACAGTATGGTCTATCGCAGAATAAATGAAGGTATAATGTTTGTGACTCTATTCGAGAGTCGAGTGGTTTGATAGTTGCTTGTTGTAGGTGCTGGTCACAACACTATAATAATGGATTGTATATTGATTGTTTTCTTGTGAAAGTGAATGCTGGGTGTAGCATTGTGATGGAATGGTCATCGGTTGATTGCATGCATAAACATACTATATATATATATATATATATATATATATATATATATATATATATATATATATATATAAGATGCTAATGTGACATATTTTTTTTCTAACTAACCCCCTTGAGATTGTAGATGCAATAGTTGTTGGCCTGGGAAAATAGGGTTGACTACAAAAAATGCTAAAGGATGAGTTTTAAAATTTTATAATGATAGTCTCGATAAAGAGACTGGTATTCGATTGATATTTCTAGCCTTGGTAAAGAGGCTGATTATATTTAATTACTAATGATTTTGGTAAAAGTATGATTTTTAAACCTATGTAGGCATGATCATAAATGGACTGATATGCTCACGTGCATGAAATTTTTAATTTTGAAATTTTTGCTAAGATAAATGTTGGGCCTTGAAATTTTCATTTACTTCCATTACAGTTTCACTTATATTTCCAAATTATCACCTTCACTCCACCTCCATTTCATTACATTTACCTTACCATTACCACTATTGGGTTACATTTATGTTTTTTCAAACTTTATTGATTCCTAGTATTTTTAAGTGAATTTGTGGTTAAAAATTAGAAAATAATATGCACATACTTATACCTAACAAGTGGAATGAGTTTGTTGCCATGTGTAGGTCAAAAAGAAGCTTCCAAAAGACTCTTATGTGGCCTCCTAAGGCCAAATTCGAATTTGGATTGAGAAGATAATGGGATCATAAGGACATGTATCTCATTTCCTATTTGTATTGTAACTCTAAGAAGACACGTGCCTTATCACTTCCTATTTGGATTGTAACTCTAGAGATATAGGGAGAGATTCACAGACTCTCATTAATGAGATGACTTCTCATATTTTGTATAAATAGGGGAAAATTTCTCCTATCAAATCATGTGCAAAATTGGAGTTATGCTCAAGCTTTGATTACAAAATTAGATTGTGGCACCTTACTCACGAAAGTTCCTTCATTTTGACTTGGTTTTTCTTACATATGGAGCAACTTGATTTACGATCTCTCATACTTTTAGATCAACTACCTAAAATGTGTGAGATTTACTTGATTTTATAGATTAAAGTTTATTTGCTTTCTTAGTATTAGTTTTAGAATGACTGTGTAATCTTTGCTTTTCTAAAAAAATTTCAATAGGATAGATTTATCTATTTTCCAATTGGATTAAGTTTGAGGCAATAGAGCTCACAGTTATTTAGTTTCCTTTCATTTTTTGTTATTTACTTTCTTAGATAAAACTATCAATTCATTGTATAATTGAATGTTCCTAAAATATCAGGCTAAGAAGGTGACTTTTCATACTTCCTGTTATCACACCTAAATTTTTAATTTTTGATTAGGGTCACTCATCTAGGTTTCATCTGTCTCATAAGGTTGGTCAATGAAATTGATGAAAAATTCATGAAATAAGTCTTTATCCTAAGTCCAAAAAACCTCATTGGCCATGTCATCCCAGTCATATCTATCAAGTTTCACTTTAGGTTCACATGACTTGGTTTAAAATTCATTTTTAATTCACATGCCTGATTTTTCCTGATTCTGTAGTGAGTTCTATGCAAAACAAGTGATTTTCGCTGCAGAATCACCCGATCATTCTGTAGAAAATCTGTAAAATTTATAACTAAGAACGCTGCAGAATTATGTTTTTCTGCAAAAAATGAATGGGATGATGACCTGTCAAGTATTTAGTGGTTTAGGGTAAAGGTAAGGTCATACAATTGATTTTCATAATCATCCAAGCATGCAAAAGCATAAATACAACTCATCATTGCTTTCCACTCCCTCATTTTGTCATCTTTTTCTCCACATTCGAATTTCATTCCTTAAACAAATAACCCAAGCTTCTCTCTGTCATTTAATTTTCAACCTTTTCATGTATCAGTCAGTTGTCACCTTTGAAAATTTTATCTTTGTGGCAAACAACTTGCTGTCCAAATTGTTTTTTACAACTGTCACATTTTTAAGAGGGCAGTTTGGGTTATAAAAGGAAATTTCCATGAAGAGGAAAGTATAAAAAAGAGGCCATGTGTTTAGATAGGAGTCCATGGGCCTTAATATGATCATGGATGACCTCAAATTCACACAAGTTTTCATCCAGACAGGTTACATGTATTTCTACCAGGAGCTACAAGGGGATTTGTTGTGTTTCTTGGACTGTTTAAGCTGTTGGTTTCAAGAGGAATTTGCAAGCAAAATAAGACGAGTTTAAAAAATATGAAGGAGTTTTTTTCTAAGCATATAACAAGGAACAATAACCTCTTTCAATTTTCTCCAAGTTGCTACCAATTTGGAGATTCGAATTTTCCTTTGGGAAATATTTTCAGAATTCAGAATTTTCTTGTTTTATACATGATTTTATAATGCATATTTCAGACATCTGAAGATGGTTTTCAAAAAAAAAAGAGAGGTTTTTCTTCTAAACATTATTATCTACAAAAAAATATTCCATGTTTGCAACATATATTAGGGATCGAGAGATAGGAGCTCATGAGTGCAACCTTATTTTTCAGGAAAAACAGGGTCATTTTTATTGGTAGATGAAGTTGCTGAAGGTGAAAAAGTTGTTTCTTGAGGAGGGTAAGAGGTATTTTTAACCAAATTTTCCTTATCATGCTTCATACTATCATCTCACACATCCATGGACCTTTTCTAGGCATAAAATCCAAATTTTGTGAAGTCTGTGGGCAATTAGGCAATTCCGCAGTGTGTCCCAGGCTTGAAGCCCAGTTTTTGTTGCGAAATTTATGAAGACATATTTTTGGTTTCAAGTCACTTAAATTGACCTGGTTAAGGAAATTTAAAGTTTTTATTTAAATATTTTTTATCACTCAACATCCTCCAATGGTCAAAAGTAACAAAGGTACAAAACATGTGGCCTAATTATTTTCGCTACGAAAGTAGCTTAAAACTCTGTTTTTACAACGAGGTTAGTTTTTGGAAATATATGAAGGGTAAATAAATTTTTCAAAGTTATTCTCCATGGAAAATGCCAAATAGTGTCAGATCCGTAATAAAGAGTATCAGAACAGAATATTGCTGAATGTAAACATGTTGTCATGAAGGTGGTTGGAGATGCTAGCTCACCATGCTGCCATATCATCAACGTAATAGCTCCTTAACAGTAGAAAAAGCAGTTTCATGAAGATAGTAATGTAGGAATTTACAAGGTAATTTCCTTAGATCAAGAACCAAAGGTCACCGCTCACAAACAGATCAAAAATGAGTACACCAGTATAATCACGTGGTTAAAACCCTCAAAGAGGGAAACAGTCCACGACCTGAGCTAACGCGGCCAGTTCAGGAAATTTATTAATATAAAAAGAAAAGTTACATATGTTTCTCTCATAAACGGTTATCGGAAAAATGACCCTCTATGCTCTTTAAATAGAGATCATGGACCAATTGGGTGTTAAGCCACAGATCAAGTGTCATTAATACCGAGGTGAGAGAAAATCGTCGAATCACTACAAATCGTGACCGTCAGATTATAAGTTACAAAGGTACATGGTAAAGAAACACACTTTACCTAACTCTATACTAGACTAAGTTATTCTTAACTATTTCCTATGTGTCATAATATCTTAACAAGTAAGGCTGTTAATTTTTTTATTGTGGTCAGTATGGTTGAAGGATAGGATTGCTTTCGAGGAAGTTTGGATCATCTTTAGATTAAAATGTAATAAGTAGGTGTTTGAGTCATAGTAGGACTCTAACTCGTAAGTCAGAAGGTGTTAGTTTCTAGTTATAAATATCTAGTTTACGGTTAGATTAGGTGTCATTAATAGAGTTTAATGATCTAGCCATTTGGCAGATTGGATGTAAAGGCTAGAGGCCTATAAGTAATGAGTACTTCGATGTATGAAGGGTTGGAAACTTTTTGCAACAAACTTCTGCATTAGGTATTAGGAATCATATCAGTAATACAGAGGGGTTTTCTTCTTGACAGACTTGAGATTCTCATTGGGTTTTTAATGTTTCATTGATCTACATCTTATGCTTTACTACTTGCAGTATATTTCATTGCTATTACTCATAATTCATAACTTTATGCTCTGACTTCCTTTAGTAATGAGATGACTGTGTTTTCCTATGTTTTATGAGTGAATTGCTTTTGAACCATTAGCCGTAGATTTCATTGTTATTACTCATAATTCATGACTCTATGCTCTGACTTCCTTTAGCAATGAAATGACCGTGTTTTCCTATGTTTTATGAGTGAATTGACTTTGAACCATTAGCAGTATATTTCATTGCTATTACTCAGAATTCATAACTCTATGTTATGACTTCCTTTAGCAATGAAATGACTGTGTTTTCTTATGTTTAATGAGTGAATTTCCTTTGTTAAAGACCCCTATATGCCTCAGCTTCCATGTCAAGAAGAATTGCCACTGAATCAATGAAAGTGTTGACTCCATAAGCCCAATGGTTGCAAGCTTGCATTCTTTTCAACCTACACACACATCACAAGCAAGGTGTTTTACAAATAGTGTTAGCCATCTAGATTTATCTTTATCAAATATCTTTAACCCTTTGAGAGAGCCCTTTCAGACTGAAGAGGCTAAGCTTCAGTTGCAAGATTGGTTTGAAATAATTACATGAAGTTGTTTGATTAGCAGCCTATCAGGTGCAATTTTGTGATAACACTTCAAGTTGGGTCATTGAATTTTCAACCTATACAATCATTGAGCTTTAATTTTACATGCTTTTACATTGCTTTTTAGATCCTCATTCAATTGTATAATTGAGTGTTCTTAAAGATCATTTCAAGAATGTGATTTTATCATATTTTTAAACTGAATACTTGAATACCTAACTTATGCAATTATTGAGTTTTCCCTTTGCATGCTTTAATTGCTTTCCTAGATTTAAAGACTAAAGTATAATCTCTTGCTTGTACATCATCTGAAGAGGGTGATTATATCATATTGGATGCTGAAGTGATTTGATGTTGTGTAACCAGCTCCAAAAATAGAAGAAAAAAGATATAAACGCCTTAGAAATAAGCCACTTCGAGGGGGCAACCTCCAATACATTACATAAATGAACAATTCTTGGATGCCTACAATTTACAAAACCTCCTTTCTATATATAGGAGTCCATGGGGCCATAATGTAATCCTAGTGGGCCACAATGTAATCCTAGCCGACCTAACAATAATAATTTAAGGGCACAATAATAACAAAATGGGGGTTACAAGGGTACAATAATGACAATAAGGGGGTTACACTAACAATAATAAGGGACTATACTAGTGATATAGGGACCTAACATGCCCCTCTCCTTCAAAAAAGTGTTGTCCTCAACGCTTGAGTAGCTCCGGGTGCTTTTGTATAAAATTCTCATCATGAGGTTCTTCTACTATCTTTTCACCATTAGGAAACCTTTCTTGTATCAACTTTGTCAAACCTTCCATGTCTGATTTTAGAAAATTATTCATGTTTTCCATTTTCTCATCGATCTTAGCTTCCATGTCATCCATCTTAGATTCCATGCCAGCTTCCATTCCATCCATTTTAGCTTCCACGCCATCCATCTTAGCTTCCACGCCTTTCTTCAAACCACCCATCTTCACTTCCACGCCATCCATCTTAGCTTCCATGCCTTTCTTCAAACCTTCCATCTTCACTTCCACGCCTTTCTTCAAAACTTCCATTTCATTTTTTGTTGCTCTTTGCGAGAGTGAAATTTGTTGCACTTGCTCTTGTAATTTTGATAGATCATGTTGCAATTATTCATCTTCATGAGTCATAGTAGAGCCTTTCGAAGGCTTAATGGGTGTTGAATTATTTTAGGCGCTACATTTAGGAATCCAATATTGATACCTATTCTTCAAACAAGACTTATGCAATTCGGAAAAAAAATACACACCTTTTACTAGCTTTTAGGAGATCGATATTGAAATTGAATTATCTCCGTAATTGAAAATATTCGATATCTGAAATTCAGCCCTGTAGTAGCCCTCTGAATCTTCTTTCAAATTCCACAGGTCTGACCTGATTTTGATTCTCCAAGACAAAGTTGTGTCCAATCTCCCACAATGACCTAATTCTGGACTGGTTCAGTAGAGCGAACTTGTATGACTTGCCACGTGTCACTGTTTTGTCCTTTGTCTCTGAAATTGATAGCGAAGAAACTACAAATCGTAATTTGCTGACTCAATTTTTACTTTATTCTCAAATCCACTGCCCAGAGAGAGAGTTATTGAACTTTTCCCACGATCACCTCTTTGAGATGAAATTAAGGAGCCTGAAAAAGCACTACCTTCCACAGATCATATCTCCAAAAATATTGTCAACCAAGCTCTGAAATTTTTTGTTGAATTTCCTCAGGATTTCAGCTTTGCACCATGCAAATTTCAGATTCTGAACCTTCGTAGAAAAAAATTTATAGCGAAAATGCCACGATGACCTGTTTAGGAGCTTGAAAAAAGACCTAACTTCCACAGATGATATCTCCGAAAATATTGCGAACCAAGCTCTGAAATTTTTAGAAAATCTTACTCAGGCTTTCAGCTTCGCACCCTAAAATTTTCAGCTTCTGAAACTTCGTAGAAAAGAAGTTATAGCGAAAATGCCACGATGACCTGTTTGGAGCAGCGAAACCCTAGAATCTAAAGCTCCGATACCAAATGTTGTGTAACCAGCTCCAAAAATAGAAGAAAAAAGATATAAACGCCTTAGAAATAAGCCACTTCGAGGGGGAAAACACCAATACATTACATAAATGAAAAATTCTTGGATGCCTACAATTTACAAAACCTCCTTTCTATATATAGGAGTCCATGGGGCCATAATGTAATCCTAGTGGGCCACAATGTAATCCTAGCCGACCTAACAATAATAATTTAAGGGCACAATAATAACAAAATGGGGGTTAAAAGGGTACAATAATGACAATAAGGGGGTTACACTAACAATAATAAGGGACTATACTAGTGATATAGGGACCTAACATTTGAACGTACCTTAGTTGTTTTCCTTTACATGCTTTGAAATGCTTTCTTAGATTAAAATTTCAATTCTTGCAAGTGTGATTGTGCGCGCTATATTTTCTTTTGAATTTGTTTTCTTTATTTTCGTTACTTGATTTCATAGGTTAGTTGAATTTAATTTTCATTATTTGATTTCATAGATTAGATGAATTAGTTTTCGTTATTTTGTAGTTAGATTGATCTAAACTGAAAGACAATTTCTAGCACATACAGTGCACACATGCTTCACAAGTTTACGAAACCCCCGGGTTGACAAATTAAATGACATAAAATTATTTTGTCCCAACAATAAGTATGCCTAATTATGTCTTGGATCTTGAGACATGTGAATAATGAATAAAATAAGATATGTGTTCAGTTGTGTTGAGTCTCAAATCTGCATATTTTCCATACACCTTTCTATACCTTTTTCATTCACCTGAACCTTCCCAGTTGTCAATATCATTGTATATTAATTTCAAAAGAGCATCTAAAATGGTTTTTAACTATATTTTTGTGTCTGCTGTTTGATTTAGATTTTGCTTATTTAGCTGCGGAATCTTGCCACTTTCCGCAGCTGCTGCAACTTTCCGCAGCCATTTTGTGAAACTCTATGTTACATGTGTCTTCAGGTAAAACGAGCCACATGGGTAAGTCAGAAATGGTGTGGACATGGATCGTGTCCTATTGGCTCAATCAAATTCACCTAAGGAGGCTACTGTCAAAGGTGGCCAAGTGGAAGTCAACCGTAGAGTCCCACGGTGACAGGACTCTGTTTCTCGTCACATGGAGATTTATATGGCCGTTTCTGAATTGCGGGAGACAAATCAACACCTGTACATGGCTCCATAAGCCGAATTCAAACATCCACTCCTCATAAATTTACTCCTCAACGCGGCCATGATCCTAGATCTTTGGACGTAATGGTTTACGTGTTCTCTATCAGCTCAAACTTTAGGGAATTAGTTTTTTTTATTTGTTATAAATAACGCGTTTGCATACGCATATTAGATGAGTCTCTATTAGTTTTTATTAGTCTCCATTAGCTTCCAGATAGCTCTGTAATGTAATTACGTTGCCACTGTGCCGTAATATCACCTTTCTGTTATGACTGTATTTTAATATATAAGAAGACTCTATTTCCAAGCGTAATTCGTACTTGAAGTCTGTTGCCAAGGCTGGTGTAGAGGGCCCCTGCACACGCTGAGGTTTTTTGCATTATTGTATAGTTCTTGTTTTATTTCTTTAAGCTCATTGTGCCATAATTCATTCACATGTTTATACATTGCATCTTTCATGGTATATATGCTTCATTTCTGTTTATAATCTTTCATGCTTTACATCTTGCTTCTGTCCATAATCTTTCATGTTTTATGTTATTGTTAACTGATCAGTGTTCTTGTTTCAGGTTATAAATAGGTAGCTCGGGCATTTGCATAACTTTTTGACTAATGACATGGAATTAATAGTGTTCTGCTGCTAATTTACTTTTCTTAGTTTCTGTTTAATTTCAGTACTGCTTTGTTTATTTCAGTCTTGCACATTTGTTTCAGTAGTTAGATTTAGATATATCAAATTGTTCATGTCATTTTCAATTACCTCCGAAAGCCACAGCTGGACTGATGGTGAGGGATTGAAGTATGAATGTATAGTTTGATATTAGTTTACTTTCTGCAAGTTAGATATATTAAATTGCTCATGACATCTTCAATTACCTCCGAAAGCCACAGCTGGACTGATGGTGAGGGATTGAATTATGAATGTGTAGTTTGATATTAGTTTACTTTCTGCAAGTTAGATATCAGGTTACTCAAGTTGTTTATGGTTACCTCCGAAAATCATAGCTGGACTAATGATGAGGGATCAGAAGATAAATTGATGTAATTTGATTTAGATTTACTTTGTTGCAACTTTTGGATTTCTTTCAGCATAGTTTCTTTTGTGTTTGAACAACAGCAAGAATAATGAGTTTCATGATCAGTAGTTCATTGTTTGTTTGACTAGAGTAGTGATGCAATTTCATTTTCTTTAATTTCATTTTCTTTGAAGAATTAATTTTGTCATTGTGTGTTTTTAAAATTCTTTTGAAGTTTGGAAAATCATTAGAAAGACATTGTTGTCTTGAATATTTGTCTTCATACTTGTCTTTTAGAATTTCACAAAAATCCAAAAACGACAAAAAAGTAAGAGATAGGTTATCTTGCACATATAGTGCGCCACACTTCGTCAGCTTACGAATCTCGGATTGACAAATTAAATGTAGCAATTTAGGACACACTAAATTGACCAAACAAGTTGCAGGACAATATGCTTGGTAGAGCATGGAAGAGAAACAACCAATATGTATTTTGCATTAATAAAACTAAAAACTGAATGTAATTTCAACACATAAAGAGGTTGGTATAAAAAGAAAATAGTAGTTGGTAAGATATCTCATACACTGAATCAACAAAGAAAAATGCAAGAAGAAAAGAAAGAGGAGGGGCATTCCCTCAAGACCCTCTAATAATAATTGAAGGAATTCCTTCTAGGAGAAATTGGAGGGGCACCAAAAATTTAAAAAGGCTGTCATGAAAGCTTGAAGAAGGCTTTGGCTTAGTTTTATTCATAAACCATTGGAAACACCGAAACTTATGGGGATTGAGTTGTTATGGTTGTTGAAGATTTTATGTTTTGTGTTCTAAATTGATTTTATATTCAATTTACCATTTTGGATGTTGACATGCGCAGTGACCATGCTATTTGTTTTGTGATTTTATAATTGTCATCTTGAAATTTCTTATTTTTATTGTTACCCTCTTTTCCTTTGGATTTTTCCTTTTGTTTTGATGTTTTAGGGGCCTTTGGAACATTGGTTGGGCATGGCAGGAAAGTCACCTGGCTCTGGTAAGAGAACTAAGAAGGACCAACATAATTTACCACTTAAAAGAGACCATGTGAATAATTAAAGATCGTGAACAAAAATGAGAAAGACCTAGCTTAGGCGACAGGTCGGGAATTACCATCACTGGTGTACATTGGAGCATCACTCCTAAATATGACAAGTACGATGAAATTATGATCATGTTTAAAATTTTTGTGAACAACAAAAAAAATACATGGAGTTCTCTAGAAACTCTGGTTTTATTTGGCATATGTTAATATATTTATGCCCATGACTAAGTGGACAACAATATAATAACTAAGTGGGCTAGTTTGGTCCATGGGGATAATGGATAACGATATGGCAACCATGAAAATGGCTCAAAAGGAGGTTCTCTTGGCCTTGAATCTAATTACATTTTCAAATGAATGTTTATAATTATGCTTACATTAGGAGAATTTTGAGGTAAAAAATGGGCCTCCTAAGGAAAATGTATAATAAAAATTCACTTTAGGAGAACCAATCACATTTTAGGGGACGACATCATCCCCCATGGTTGAGGTGGCATTGCTTGAATTAATTGTACTTACTTGTCACATTCTAAATGGTGGATAATGTAGGTTTTAACACTGTACAGAAATTATCTACAAATGAATCTTAAAGACATAAAATAAACAATAGTGAGAGCATAAAACACAAAACGGATATACACAAATATTTTCCCCTGGATCCCAAATCGGGACTACCAACTTGATTTTTCATTATATTCCTTTTAGTGTTACAACACATATATATACATGCCGAAGCATTCATAAACCCCAAACCATTAACCCTGGATTAGAACATAATCGTAGTTCCCTTGACCGGATCTACAAAATACCAGGGGCCGAAAACCATCGTCCCCCAAAACCATGTGAAAACCCATGCACAAAGCCATGGGTGGGTCCGCGCATGGGACTAATCATGGAAAGAATATAACACATACCCAACATTATCCCACTTGTTGTTTTCTTTCCGCAGGGGGCCACAAGAGAGCATAATCATCAGTCAAGCTCTGCAACACCCATTGTTTCTCTACACGAAGAGAAATTCTAGGTGCTCACAGACTTCGTCAATGCATCTGCAACATTCTTCAAAGTGTCCACCTTTACCAACAACACCCTTTTATCCTCAACCATATCTCTCACAAAGTGATATTGAACATCAATGTGATTTGTCTTTGAATGATAAGCAGGGTTCTTAGCCAAGAAAATTTCACTTTGGCTACCACCGTCTATCCTTATATTTTGCCGCACCAACCCCATACTTGAACAAAACATCTGCAACCAAACTGCTTCCTTGCTTGCATGAATGGCTGCCATGTATTCTGCCTCTGTAGTTGAAAGAGCCACTACAGACTGTCTTTTACTCATTCAACTGACTGCACCTCCAAATAGGCTAAACACATACCCACTTGTAGATCTTCTTTGGTCCATATCTCCAGCCCAATCTACATCAAAAAAACCACGAATGTACAAAAATCTTTCCAATCCTGGTCTTCCCTGGTAGCAGAAACCATAATCACTAGTGCCACACAAATATTTGAAAACCCGCTTCACTGCTGTCCAATGCTCCTTCCCTGGTCTTGACATAAACCTTCTCAATACTCCCACTGCATGTGCAATGTATGGTCTAGTACAGACCGTTGCATACATCAGGCTATCCACTGCACTTGCATATGGAACACGGGACATATCCTCCTCTTCTTCTTGTGTCTTGGGACACTGCTTAGCAGACAACTTTAAACCTACAGGAGTAGGAACCTTCACCAGTTTACTATCCTGCATATTGAACCTCTGCAATATAGTCTCGACATACTTCATCTGGTTTAACCAGAGCTTCCTCTTTGCCTGATCTCTCTTAATTTCCATGCCCAAAATATAGTTTGCAGCACCAAGATCCTTCATGTCAAATTTGGAAAACAATTAGGTCTTCAAATCTTGGATGATTTCTTTGTCATTTCCAATCAACATCATGTCATCTACATACAAGACCAAATAAATAACATGGTCACCAATTAATTTAAAATAAACACAATGATCCTTCTTGCTTCTGGTCACCAAGTCCCCGTATATAGGTATCAAATTTCTGATACCACATCCTTGGTGACTGTTTTAACCCACACAAAGACTTGTTTAACATGCATAATAGTTATTTCTTACCCTTTACCATAAAGCCTTCAAGTTGCTTCATGTAGATCTCCTCTTCCAAATCTCTGTGAAGAAATGTTGTCTTCACATCCATCTCTTCTACCTTAAAATCAAATGCAACAACAACAAATAAAAGTAATATAATAGAAGTAAACTTGGCAACAGGAGAAACAATATCACCAAAATAAATTCCTGACACCTGGGAATAACCTTTTGCTACCAATCGAGCTTTGTATTTCTCCACCTTGCCTTCTACATTCATCTTCTTCTTAAACACCCATTTTCTCCCGATGGGCTTCCTTCCAGCCGACAACTCCACCAGATCCCATGCCTCATTTTTGTGCAAGGATGCCATTTAATCAACCATGGCCTCCTTCGAGGGTTTTCCATCCTCTGAATCTACTACCTCCCTGACAGTTCTGGGATCATTATTAGTTATGGTTAAAACAAAATTTTAACAAAAAGCAGATGGACTATACCTTTCTGGTTGCCTCTTTCCCGAACTGATCTCCTCATAGCCGAAGTTTGTGACTCTTCCTCTTCTGAATCTTCTTCTATTATAGAGTTTGATTTATCATCCTTTAGCTCAAACTCTATCTTCTCAGGTTCCTTTGGTAGGAATTGATTTTTAATAACATATTTCATCTCTCTAAACACCACATCTCGGCTGTACACAACCTTCCTTGTTTCCGGGTTCCAAAGCTTGTAACCTTTTAAACCATCCTTATACCCAATAAAGATGCACCTTTCAGATTTATTATCCAACTTGGTCCTTTTCTCCTTTGGAGCATGTACATATACATCACATCTAAATACCCTTAGATGTGAAAGAGAGGGTTTATTACCAGTCCATACCTCATGTGGAGTCTTATCCTCCAACGTTGATGAATTTGATCTGTTAACCAGGTAACATGCAATCTCCACTACTTATGACTAGAATTCCTGTCCTAAACCGGTACCACTGAGCATGCTTCTTGCCTTTTCCATCAGCATTCTGTTCATTCTTTCTGCAACTCTGTTTTCTTGAGGTGTATATGGATTATTCTTCTACCGTGATATACCACACTTCTTACAAAATTATTCAAATTCCTTCTTGCAGAACTCTCCACCATTATCTGTCCTCAACACCTTTATCTTCTTCTCTGTCTGGTTTTCCACCAGAGCCTTAAATTCTTTAAATCTGTCAAAGAATTCAAATTTCTTCCTCAAGGAATATATCCATGTATTTCTTGAGAAGTCATATATGAATGAAACATAGTACACAGAATTCCCAGTGATGGAACCGACACAGGTCCGAACACATCACTGTGCACAAGCTCTAATATCTTGTTTTCCCTCTTAGCACTAGAAGGAAAACTCACTCGATTATGCTTCCCATATACACAATGTTCACAGAAATCAAAATCCAAAGAGCAATTAGACATACCTTATACCATACCATTTCTATGCAGTATTCGAAGGCCCTTCTCTCCAATATGTCCAAGCCTTTGATGCCATAGCATGGTCTTTTCTCAAGAGACCGCTAGGCTTTCCGCTCCACTTTCAGGAACAACATAAATGTTGCACCCATCAATAACAATGCTACCCTGAAGCTTGTACAGAGTTCCAATCTAAATTCCCCGCATTAATACCAGTGGTCCCCGAACCGTCTTGTAGGTATATTTCTCGAACACTATTTTTACACCTGCATCATCCATATTGCTTACAAAAATCAGATTTCTGGCCAATGCAGGAATATGATGAACAACAGGAAGTGTTCTAATCCTTCCACCTTGCATCTTCAGCTTGAATTTTCCACATCTGACGATTCTGGCCTTCCTATCATCCCCTAAGAAGACATCACCACCATCATAATTCTCATACTCGCAGAACCAATATCTATGGGGAGTGAAGTGAAAGGATGCACCTGAGTCAATCAACCATGACTATTGATATACATGTGTATTATGAAGAAGAGGCCAAATACACATCCCCACCTTCATCCGAGGTGGTTTTTGCCTCTGCCGAAGAAGCATCCTCAGATCCCTTTCCTTTCTCAGGAGCTTTAGATCTGCAGTCCTTTTTGTAGTACCCTTCCTTTCCGCATTTTTAGCACACCTTTACAAACTTTCCTGGAGATTTAGATCTCCCTCTAGATTTAGATCTCCCACTCGAAACCTTATTCTTGTTTCTATTCTGGGAACTTCGTCGTATAGAAAAGGCATCTCCATTCTGGCCCTCCATATTTCTTCGTCTAATTTTCTCCGACAGTAAGGCTGAGACAATGTCAAGGTACTTGTATTGCTACTATCCCACGAATATGGTAGAGAACACAAAAAATTGATGCACTTATCTTTATCTGAGATTTTAATATCAACATATAACAACTGACTTACCACAGTATTGAAGGCATTCATATGCTCTGTCACTGAGTCTCGATCCTTCATCCTAAGGTTATACAACTTTTTCCGCAGGAGAAATTTATTCACCAGAGACTTAGATTGGTACAAAGTCCCTAGCTTGTCCCACAAAGTCTTTGCCGTAGCTTCACCAGATACATTCAACAATACTGTATTGGAGACACACAACCGTACTGTTCTCTTTTCCTTCCGATCCAGTTTCTTCCAGTCTTCATCTGACATTGCCATTGGTTTAGTACTTGGATATACAGCGATCCATTGATCTTTATCCACCAACAAATCCTCCATATTAAGCCTCTACAACTCAAAACTCTGACCATTAAATTTCTTGATCTCTATCTTTCCATTGCTCGCCATTTCTTTCACCACAAGAATCGATCCCGCAGATCTCCCACTGAACAAGGTCTACCATAGGCCCAAGAAAAAAAACCCCTCAGCAACAAAGGCTTCCCCTTGAAGCCGAAACAACTATGATACCAAATGTAGGTTTTAACCCTGTACATAAATTATCTGCAAACGAATATTAAAGACATAAAATAAACAATAGCGAGAGCATAAAACATAAAACATATATACACAAAGACTTTCCCCTAGATCCCAAATCGGGACTACCAACTTGATTTTTCATTATATTCCTTTTAGTGTTACAACACATATATACATGCCGAAGTATTCATAAACCCCAATCCATTAACCCTGGATTAGAACATAACCGTAGTTCCCTTGATTGGATCTACAAAACCTTGGGTGGGTCCGCATGGGACTAATCGTGGAAAGAATATAACACATAACCAACAGATAAAAACTCATGGTTAACCATGGTAGTATTCTAAGTACTTTTAAACTCACAAAGTAAAGTCTTATAATAAATGTCATTTCACACTTTTTGAATAAAATATTATTATTGCCATTTCATATTTTTTGAAAGAAATAATGCATACCCCTATACAATCTTCATGTCTTTACACACTTTTCATATATCATATTAATTTTAATATTATATATTAGTTCTTCTTATGTTATAAATCAAATCAATTCAATATGTAATATAAAATTAGTACATAAAATAATATATTACATTTATTTTATTATATTATTTGATTTTTATATAATATATTAATTACATGTAATTATATAATTTAAATAATCTAAATTTTAATTAATGGTATGTTGTACAACTAAGAATTTATGAATTTATATTTATAATTTATTTTAAGTTATTTAAGTACAAAGTACAAATGCATTAGTTTTTCAATGATAATGACTTTTTCTTGAAAAAATCATTTTTATTTATAGTCACATCAATATAATTTTTATATTAATTTTATTTTGGTACAACTTTTCAATTGAATTTAATCATGGTTACATGGATTTTGGTGAGAAACGTGATTTTTTTTCCAAGGAAAAAATTGAAAATTTCCATTATACTTAATAAAAACTTTACATTGTACATGCATCATGCATTCTATCTGATAGTGTGTCACGAAGGGCACACAAAAAATAGATCCATACAACCATTTTTAGCACAGCCAAAAGCATAAAAAAACGTAGAAATACTATATCTCTACTTGTACGCTATTTGGGAGAGCAGTCTATCCCTCGTAGCCTCGCCAGCTCACCTAACCAGGGCTCCTCGGAAGGAAAACACCCCGCAGCGTGAGCCAAGCCACAAACAACTCCTACCAGTAGGTCCCGAGCCCCCTCTTATGAGGAAACGAGCTCAAACAGGACCCAAGGCCGGTTAGAAGTATAATAACATGTATATGTTATGTATAAATTTCCTTAAAAGAAAAAAATAGCGAGCAAGCGCCTCTCCCCTAAGGCAACAATTACAATATAGAATATGAAACAAACTATAAACCGAAATGACATTAGCCTTGTCCAGAGACCCATAGTACAATGCGATCAGAGATAAGGGGCACGGTCCAACTCGACCTGACCCTCTAGACCTATTTCCTTTATTTTCCAGCTGCCTAGAACTTGCTGTAGGCCCTCTTTAGAAAGGAGGTCTACTGCTTCATTCCGCTCCCTGTAAATGTGACAAATATAAATGTAAGTAAAATAATTTTTTAAATACCATATTTCTTCTAGGATTGGAAATAAGAGGTAAGTTTGGCACTTAAAATATTTATTGAACCACTTGAAAATAATCAAGGAATCCCCAAAAATCTGAATTGAACGAATGCCCAGCTGCTTTAGCCAACACAAAAGTAGGTGTAATGCTTTAATTTTGGTGAAATTATTTGTCCCATTCCCCAGACCCACTGGAGCTTCCTTACAATTCTCTTGATTGAGGTAAATCACTATTCGTACCCCACATTTGTCCTCATCACTTGACGCTCCATCAAATAAAGCCCATGGCATGTCCCTTCTAGTCTCTTCCTCAACAACCACCCTCAGATTATGATCTGATTTTGATTTCGAAATTTGTGCATAGATGACCATACTTTCCACCACCATACTCTGGATCTAAGGCTCTTTCTCTGTGAAAATTTCCCTATTCCTAGCAAGCCAGATCCCCCACGAGATTATCAGAGGTAGGGCCCTCCAATTTTCCTCTGAGCTCTCCTACCACCAAGACCTCCAAGCTTCCCCAACTGAGCTTGCTCCCCATCTTTGGATCTTCCCTGTAGTAATCAGCGATTCATCCCAAATATATTTGCTAAAAGGACAATCAACAAATAAGTGCAAGGCCGACTTCGACTCTTGTTTGCAGAGGGGAAACTGCCCCAGCCCGATCTTCTTCCTTTTTACCATATTATCCCATGTTGGAACTTTATTGTTGAGAATGCACCAGAAGAAAATCCTACTTTTTCCTGGAAATTTCAGTTTCTAGAGCTGTTTTTCCCACCGGGCAGGAGCATCCCATCCTTTTTTGGCCATAAGAAATGAATAACCAAACTTAGGAGTATACTTACTAGTAGGACTAGGAGCCCACCTTAAATCATCCTCTCTATCCCTTATGCGCACATGAGTACAATCCAGCTCACCATTGTACTTTTGCTAAACTTCATGCCATTCGAGGTCTAGTCGCAGATCCTCCCCACATCCATCCCTGAGCCCAGTGCGAGGAGCACGCCTCGTTTGCAATTTGATTTATAAAATGGATCCCATTACCCTTTAAAATATTCCTCAACTCCACTAGTAGAGCAAAGGCCTCCTTACACCCCACCCATGGGTATAAGCCAATCCTCACTTGCTCCATTCCCAACCTGCCATACCAAGCCTTCTTCTATAATGTTAATCGATCCTAGGATCGATTTCCATACAACGAACGCCTTTGAAGGTTTGGGGTCTAATCCAATATGTTAGCTCCATGGGATCCATATACTTCTACTTCATAACCTGTGACCATAAGGAGTCCTTGAATAAAATTATCCAACCCATTTTGGCAGCCAAGGATGACAGGAATGCCGATAGGTATTTAATCCCCCATCTTCCCCACTCTTTTGGCTTTGCGATACCATCCCACACCACCTAGGGTAGAAACTTCTCCTCCTTCGATCCTGTCCACAGGAATTTGCTACAAATTTTCTTCACCTTTAGGAGAATGTTTCCTGGGACCCATGGAAGTAGGGCCCATTACAATGGGATTTCCAACAAAACCAATTTAATCAGAACCAATTTCCTTTCTCTTAACGGCCAACGGAAGCTCTAGTGGTTTATTCTCTTCTCAATTTTGGCCACTAGCCAAAGCCAATCCTCTGTTTTATATGAGTTAGGCTTGAGAGTAAAACCAAGATATTTCAAGCTGTCTTCCAAACCTTTGACCTCAAAGGGGAGCTCCTCCACAGTTCTTCTAATATCTTCTCTTGAGAGGCCTTCCGATATGATGAAAAATTTTCAATGTTGATACTCATCCCTGTTTCCAAGAGGAAGAGGTCAATAATCTATTTTAGGACCCCATTCTCGCTTTTGCTTCCATTTCTAAAAAGGAGTATGTCATCGATGAAAATAAAGTGTGTAATCTGAAGATTTATGGCAACCTCTACCCCTTTGATATCCCCTCTCTTTTTAGCTGCTACTATGAGCTGACTAAGGCCTTCAGCCGCCAGGAAAAAGAGAAAAGCAGACAATGGGCATCCCTGTCTCAAACCTCTCTTGCTTTTGAAAAAAGGGGATGTTGCCCCGTTTATGAGAACAACAAAGCTGATATTGGTAACAAAATTTATTACCCAGTTTATGAAACTGACGTCAAACCCCAAATGAGTTAAGAGTAGTCTAAGGTACATCCAGCTGATCTTATCGTAGGCTTTGGAGAGGGTGAGAAACGTGAATTGTAAATTTATAAATATTATTTTATTTTTTTAACTATTATTTTATTATTTCCTTAGGAGGCCCATTATAGACCTCAAAATTCCCCTAATGTATATGTGTGTGTGTGTGTTTAACAGGGTATTGTTAGGAATCGTTGCTGTGGAGGAATGATTGTATACAGATTTAATTGATTCAAATGAAAATGGATAGATGGGATGACATAATAAGTTGTCCAATGAGATTCCTAGTTGAAAGAGGAATCGATGGGGAAGAGAAGCCCTGAATCTAGTTGATCGATGATTTTAATGTCATAAGAATAATATTTTTATATGATCATGTTGTATCATGTGGATGACAAGGATGTGATAATGGTATATTAACTAATAATCAAACTCCTTGATCATAGGATTGGACATGTAATCCACTAAGAGTTTGTGCTAATACCAGAAGAGAGTTCGATGGAGTAGAGGAGCTTTGATGATAACATATCTTATAAACCCATGAGGCTTGTCACTTGATAATATTAGAGGATAAATTTGATGATAACATAGTTGAGAAACCCTGATGCTTGTTGGATGATAATCATAAATAAGCTCTAATGATAACATAATTTAGAAACCCATGAGGCTTTCTAGTTGGTAATCATAGAGTAAGCTCAGATGATAGTCCAATTGAGAAACCACAGATGCTTTCTCGATGATAATCACTGAGCAATGAATGTGTCTTATAGGTTAATAAATACACTAGAGACTATGCTGGTTGACAACTTCTGGGAGGTTGAGGCACTCAGGACTAGTGGGATGATACCACCTGATGGTAGTTCCATAGAGTTAGGATGAGAACACAGGTGGAAGTTCCATTGAGAATTTGCTGGAGAGTGAACTCTTATTCCTTCAAGAGTCACACAACTGATAAAATCTCCTTACTATTAACTATATCTCTCTCTCTAAGGCTGAACTGAGACTCTCTGTGCTCTGCATGAACCTACGCACTGATTTGTAGCCACTATGGTGTAGAAATTAGGAGTTGTTGAGATTACCTGATAAATGGCCTTTGTCAATGAGTGATATGCAGCCACTGTGGTGTAAAAATGAGGAGTTGTTGAGAACACTTGATAAATAGGATTTATTAGTCATTGATTTGTGGCCACTGTGGTGTAACATTGAGGAGTTGTTGAGAACATTTGATAAATGATAATTGTTATAGACATGTGTGTGAATGGCCAAGAAATCATTCAAAGGAAAAGACAAGAGGTATAATTTAAATTTTTTCAACTTGTTTATGATGAATCTCATGAGAGATTGTATGCCATGTTATAGGAAATCATGGGAATTTCCCGGTTTGGGTGAATGAAGATGACTAAAAATAGTACTGCAAAAACTTGAAGCCTTATCAGAGTGCATAAAAAAAGCACCAAGAAGACTACAAAGGATCCATAAAAAGTGGTTGATCCAAGGATAATTTTTATGTTTATTTAGTTGTAGGGAAAACAAATGTATATGCAAACTGCAATTGTAATCGAGCTGTAAATATAAAGCTCTAAATATTTTATGGTTATTTTAAGCACGTTTTCTTTGTATTTGGGAATGTGAACACCAAAGACAATGTTCCTCTAATGGGGTGGGGATTGTGACATCCCTCGTGGGTTAATTCCCCTTGTAAGGATTGTAAATAATTCCCTTGTAATTATGCAACCATAAAATTTAAAAAAAATGGGCTATAGAGGGACATGGATTCCATCGCTCGAGGAGGGAGATTTCTTGAGGAAGTTGATTGTTTTAAATATAAATCATGGGTTGACTGAGTGATTTTAATGGACTTGACTGTGTTATTAAATCTACTGAAAGAAAGGACAAACCGACGCTCTTGTTTGGAAAATACTACAAGAAAGAAAAGGACAAACGTTTAATGCAAAGTATGGGTTATGATGTCAAGGGTGGTTGGTATGCATAAAACACTCAAAAAAGGACAAAACCATTGCGGCTGAGAAGAGAAGAGATACTCCATTTAGAGACAATAATAATGACCATGGGGAGGAGAGGAAAAACATTCTCGATTCACATTCTCATGTGTCGAGGAGGAGGACCTTATGTGCATAGAGGAAAAGAGGAATCCGGGAGGTTCTTGTTGAAATGAATAGATGAGGTCAAGAGGCTCTCATTGAAGAAATAAGTGGAGGCCAAGAGGCTCCTGTGGGGAAAAATTATTGTTCATGAATCATATGAACATGTAGAGAATTAAGGGAACATTAAAAATGGGAGGCCGAGAGGATCTTGGTGAGAAAGTTGATTTGCTGAGAGGGAAGGAAAGTATATGAGGATTGAAATAATTCAAGGAGGAGAGAAGTTCTAATGATAGACCAACGGAAAAACCCACGAGGTTTGTTGAATGATAATCATAGAGCATAACTATTATGATATCTATTTGAGAAACCCATGAGGCTTGCTAACTGATAATTTTCAGAGCATAACTATAATGATAGCCAACTGAGAAACCCATGAGGCTTGCTAATTGATAACCACAAAGAAGTGGTTGTGCCTTATAGGACTCATAAATCCATTGGGGACTATCCTGATTGATAGCCTTTGAGAGATGGGGGCACCCATGGCCAGTGGGATGATAACACCTGATGGTATTTCCATGAGATTGGGCCGAGAACAGAGGTGGAAGATTCTACTAAGTTGTTGGAAAGTTCACTCTTATTCCTTCAAAGGTAACATAGACGATAAACCCTCCGTGTTATTAACTATATATATATCTATTTCTTTCTCCATATCTGAATTGAAACTTTGTGTCTGAATCCCCAACTATGTTAGGATGTTGTAATATAAGTCTCTCTGTATAAAATAAAGCATTCCTCACCTGATGTGAAATGGTTGAATAACTGGCAAGAGAAGGCAAGGTAGCCTTGAGACACCCTGTTTGAGCTAATGGTATTAATTTAATCTCCTGAGTATATGATGGTTATATGCCAGTGAAGTGGTTGACTGTGTTTATTTGATTTTGATAGTTGGTGGTTGGAGGTGAGGTAGCCTTGAGACGCCCTATTTCAGCTAATAATATTTGTTTAAAACTCTTATGAAAGCACTCCACCTCAAGCACTAGAATCTGACTCGAGGGTGACATAACAAGTAAATGTGGTTGTAGCTTGTCTAAGGTTGGGTGGAGAGTTAGAGTCCTAATATCAATTTATAGATCTATTATAAGATAAATAATCTATTATGTGTTTGCATATGTGATTATTATGTCTTTGTTTATTGTGAAACATTTCCATGTTAGTGCTAAGGAGCATTTTTTTCTTGCATGAGAAAGGAATGTCACTATCTTGTATAAAGATTTTATGGAATGATTCATTTCTTGTGCATATTCTAAGATTGAGAGTAACCTAAGACTGCATAAGCATAAAGAGATGGAAATATCTATAATGAAAAGTTATTTGTACTGACCTATTGGTATCTAGTCATTGTATTGACAACTTTCTCATGTTAACAATAAGGAAGGTGAATCCCCATGTTGAAGTGCTCTTGAATTTTTCCTTAGGACATGGTTTATTCTCGTATTTATCCCGAGTTTATAGATTAGTCTAAATGACCGGTGTATGAAGAGGTAGACAATCTCTGTTAATTAGTTGAATTATCGTGTGAAAATAATGAGGCTAGTAGGCCTTTGATTATAACTTGTAAGCTCAAGAGAATTAACAATCACAAACACACACACACACATACACACACACATGTCAAGATTTTTCTAAGCTAAGAAGAGACAAGTGTGTTATATATATATGCTTGCAGGTTACATGCTGAGTTGGGTCAAGATTTTTCTAAGCTCAGAAGAGACAACGTTTTGTTATATGTGTGTGTGTGTGTTTACATAGGTCTATTGCCATTGCCAAGATTCAACAAAAATCAAGAAGGATAGCCTAGACGAGCATGTATAATCGTAGTAAATATATAAAGTTGCCTACACTTGGAGCTTGGTAAATGACTCTTAGTTTTGCACCGTTAATTGATGAAGAATGTGGGGGTTGGAAACCTTAAGTTTTAAGCATAGGAATTCGAATGGAAATGAAATAAACTCACTTCTCTCCTATGATCAAGTGCTTAGACAAGAGATAATAGGGTTTTCAATGGGTGAGTGCTAATGGTTGTTGGATAACACTAGAGGTTTGGTACCCCAGGGTTTCAAGTGGAGCACCAAGGGAAAATCTTGGGATCAAATCCTCAGGATGATGCGGTAGTGGGGTTGGTTGAATGCCCAATAAAAAACGACAAAGAGAAGACCCCTAGTTAAATAATACAGGATACCTCTACGGTGGTATCCACAATTATGCAGCACACGGCGTGGAGGATGTGATGAGGGATGATGTATCTCCAACATTTAGGACTTGTGACATCACCACAGGCCTCGAACCTAGAAATTTTGGATGGAGCACATAGTAAAACACTTGGGATTTAAGCCCTGGGGTGATTTAGTGGTCTTATAGTTATTTTGTGGCTTCATTTTGAGTTTAGGTGGGGTGTCAACATAAAGGTGAAAATCAAATATTTCATGTCTCTAGGGCTTATCTATTCATAATTGGAATTTTGACAGTTTTAAAAGTTTTCATAGCAACTCCAGTTAGAAAGTATTTGCTACAAAAGTTCCTGAAACTTCCACAACAAATCTGTCACATTTGCCACCTGTTTCGCTATGAAACTCTACGACTGTTAGTAACGGTCAAATTTTTAAAACACAATTTAGAGTCTTGATTGGATCATGAGTATGTGTCAAAGTTGACCTTTTTAGTCATTATCCCCTAAAGTTACACAATGCTAAGGCTCATTCTCCATCATTTTTATTCCATTTTGAGTTGGTCTTGCCGTCATAGGGAAGTCTAGCTGTCATTAGGTAAATTTACAGGTGGCAAGAAACAACTCTCAACGTGTTGAAGCCATGGAATAGAAGAAGAAATATATAGGAGAATAATTATTTTCTAGAAAATAGTAAAACAAAAAAATTTGGTAGCAAATTCAGTTATAAAAACAGAGTATTTGCTACAGCAGTTCTGGAAATGATTTTTTTAGTAGTCAACTTAAAGCTCAATTTATGACCAAATGGAAAGGGATTTTCAAAATCTGAAGGAGGTTTTCGTTCATCACAATCTCATCTACAAAATCCTCTCTCAGTTGTTTCACAAATATCAGGGTTTTTAAAATACACACTTATCTTTGAGGCATATTTTACATAATTTTTCCTAGCGAGATTTGTTGCAAAAAATTTGAAATTCGACTTGGTGGAGGTCTAGCTTAGAAAGGTTAGCATCCACGTGGCATGATGACACATCAACAGTCCAACACATTCAGAAAATCAGTTGGGTTTGATAAATTTCACAAACATAATTTTGTTGAGCTATTTAATGATTGAAGAGTCCTATTTGTATTCAAATTCTATGGAAACAAAAATATCCATATAAAGTCTCCATGTTTTTTAATTCAACTAGGATTAGGACTCTTTAATGTGAATCAATTCTAGCCCAGTTGGAAGACTATTGTAATGGAGGCCTCTCTCTATATACGTGAACTTTTTCACTTTGAATGGGTTGAGGGATGTTATGAGAGAATCACCCTTGTAATTTTTTTTCTTCAGTTAATATACATTTGCAGCAGACTATCTTTTTCACCTAAGATTCTATTTGGATTGTTTATCTCCATGTTTTGTACGTATTTATCAGTTTCATATCAATTTGATTACTTGGAATTCATGTTATATGCTCCAACTTTCTTCATTGGTTGTGTTTTACTGTAAAATTTTATTTCACACCACTTTAAAGCCAAATTTGCCTCTACTTTTATAAAATAAGTGATGTTTGTAATTGATTTTACTTAACTGACTCCATTCCCAATGGTGGCTGTCATCATACTCTTTCACTCTAAAAAATCAAATGAAAAGTACAGAATTAACCTTCTGAAGTTTTGAGTTTTATACTAAGAATCTTATAGGTATTTTGAGAGAGCCCTCTCAGACTGGGATGGCTAACTTATAGTTAAAATTTGGTTTGAAATAGTTATGCTAGGTTGGAGTTAAGACAACCCAACTTGTTCCAGCCTAGTGATAACATTTTGGTGCGTCTGCTGGGAACTAAAGCTTTATCTTCCCTAGAGAAGAATGAAAAATATCAACTTTGATTGCTGACGGCGAAAAATAGTTGGACATCAATAGGCTGTATATCTTTCACCTGGAGACTCCACTGTTGAAGAATCCAAAAGTTTAGAGTTTTCATGGGGAATCTAGTCTTCATAGAACAGTAACTTGAAGAAGACGAGTTCAATTCCAAGTATGCCCCTATGAATCAGTCTCACATCCATGGCTTTCCAAATCCTATGCCTAGATTTGTTTGGTTAACTTATTTTCCCATATTTAAATATAAAAAGAAAAATAATGTTGCTCTCCATTTGGTTAGATTCCATATGCATGTACATATGTTTCGAGTTTAGTTTCCTGAGGATTGTATCATGAAAATGTTTATGGCCACCCTCGAGGATGAAGCTAGAACATGGTATGAAGGGTTGCAGTCGGGAAGCTTGTTCTCTCTTAAATATTTCCATAGGACGTTCTTCGAACATTATGAGAAATCTCATTCTTCTTTATAACCATTACAAGAGGGTTGTGATTTTTGTGATGTTTTTATTACATATCTTAAAATTCTTGGTGATAATGGAGAGTCCTTAGATGAGGATATGTTAGAGGAACTTTATGAATTCTCTTCTCAGGTTAGTTGTCATGAAAATTAAGAAAGTTTTCAACAAGAATATGTGTCTTATTTGCTTGAAGATGAAATAGATCAACACTTTGATAGCCAAGTTATATCCCATGAAATTTGTGAAAACTTGTAGTAGCCTTGCCACTCTTTAGGTGATAAAGAGGAACATAAAGATGGTCAGTTATAGGGCTTTTCACTTTTTTCATTTTCTAAACCTTTTCTTCAAGAAGATTATACCCAAGGAATTAATGATAATCCTTGAGCATATGAAAAACTTTCTGAGCATACTGAGAACAAAGAGTTGAATTCCGAGCAACATGAAAATGGACAGGAGCAAGGAGAAGCTTATGTCAATCATGCTTATTTTCATCATGAGGAGGAGGTTGATTCCTTGAGTATGCTTGAAGACTGTCACGAGGAAGCACTTATAGAGAATGATGAGCAACTTTTTGATCCACAAGTTGCTGTCCCAAAATTTCTTGCTACAGATTTAAATGATCAAACATTTCTATTTGTGCATGATGATATACATGAAGTTCCCATTGCAATGCATGAAAAGCAATTTTTAAACATCCATGTAACACATGATATGGTTGCTCCCATTGAAGATTTTCATGAACAGTCATAGTTCTGTCTTGAGAACGATGTTAGAAATGAAGGTATAAAACAGGGACAACCTGTAATTATGAATGAATATTATCCTTTGGATCACAAAGACAAGATAATTTTCAGTGTTTTCAAGGGTCCTTTTGCTGATTTTTTGTTTTCATCAAAAGAGGTGATTTTTCATGGTTTCCAAGATCCAATGGTAAATTTGTTGCAACCACCAGTTAAGAAAATTTTTGTGTTTTTTATGGAGCATGGATTCAATTTTCATTCCGAGTTGACAATAGATGAGACACTTCCATGGTTTCCAAGATCCAATGGTAAATCTGTCGCAACCATCAGTCAATAACTTTTTTGTGTTTTTTATGGAGCATGGATTCAAGTTTCATTCCAAGTTGACAATAGATGAGACACTTCCATGGTTTCCAAGATCCAATGGTAAATCTGTTACAACCATCAGTCAATAATTTATTTTATTTTATTTTTATGGAGCATGGATTCAATTTTCATTCCGAGTTGACAATAGAAAAATTCAAACTGAATTCCTTGTCAAAGAAAAAGTGCTAGCCCCAAGGACACCAACATATTAAAAAGAACATGTATTTTCATTTGATGCACAACAGATTCATCCAATTGACCAAATGTATATGCATAAGCAAACCAGTGAGATTATGTATTCCACTCTAACTAATGCTGCCATGTCAGCCTCTGGATTGCAGGTATCATTCAACAACACACAAACATAGCTAAATTTTGAAATGATTTCATCCTTAGCCAAGGATACTGAAATCAAGTCATTTGAAGACTTTGTGATCAAACTAGGATATAATCCTAGTGAAGTGAAGGAAACAAAAGAAATTGTGAAAAATAAAAAGGTTGACATAGCAACATTGGGGAAGTAGCTCAAGCTTCCAACCACATAGGATCCACATGCTAAGGAAGTTGGAGAGATGGAGAAGGTAAAAGAGGATATGGTCAAGATAATAATTGAACACAAGATCCATATCTGAGACATGGAGGTGGAACTAGAGAAAATGCTCAAAGAAAAAGAGCAGGCATCACACTTGGCCATAGTTCCACTCACAACAGTCCCAATTTTAGTGGCAAAAACCCCAGGGGAACCTACGTCAATTTCAACCCCAACACAAACATCAGATCCGTCAAGTGAGCTAATTAAGGCCATGGACAATCTATCCATTCAAGAGCAAGAAATTTCTAAGTTAAAATATCAGCTCAAAACGCTGCAAGAAAATAAATTAAGAATAGACACTTCTTATGTTTTAGAATTGAAAAAATATCACCAGCTCGCTCTGCAAGTTCAACCGTTACAAAGTGAATGAGAAATGGCACAAAATATAGCACAAGAAAAGGAAAGTATATGGATAGAGAAAAATGAAGACATCACTGAGATATGGCCTTCAATTCAATTTTTTTTTGAACAACAAGAATTAATACAGAGGTCTAAAGAAGCAGTGAAGGAAATTAAAATAGATTTGGGACAGAAGCCTCAAGAAGAAACAACAATTATCAAAATATTGAATTCTAAAAACAGAAAAGAATTAGAGTAGCTTGGAATTCTAGACAGAACATAAACCATTTTGGAGGTGAAGAGAATGCATACTAAAAGGAACCTGATGCTGCAACTAGAGAATAAATTCCAAAATATGGAATCCAACATTCAAAGATTCCATAAGAAGATGCATGTGATAAATAGAAAAGGGTTTCAAGGATTGGATGACACAGGAAACAAGTTGATTAGCTTGAAATATTATTAGGAGAAATTATGCACTATTGCCGGAGATAAATCAAGATTTTCATGTATAAAAGGAAATATCATAGGGAAGGCATTCATGGAGGCCATAGAATTTTACTTGTTTATCAACCATGGAATTAGAAACTTGTTCATCATCAAACTTACCTTCCAGAAATACATGGATGTGGATGAGACATATAGAAAATTAATAAAATTTTCTATCCCAAGTGAAGAAACATGGGAGAAGTTGTGTGAATTTATAGAGTAAAACAATTTTCATCTTTAACAACAAGGCAAACAACACGGAAAATTTTGAGGACCAATCATCAACAATCAACCTGAATAATAGAGCCAACAACCACATCAGTTTCATATTGCCTATTTTCTTGCTCTATTTTCGTAAACAATTTTTGATATTTTGTAAAAATCTTGAGATTTTCACTCAATATATTTTTTGATAATTTTTGTATAAATACTTCCAAATTCTGTTGAGATTGCAACAAGATGATGAGCTTAGTGAAAAGAAGTCGCCTTCATTAAGTGGGCCCGCAGGCTATTTTTGGCGCAAAGTCTATTTTTAGACATATGGATCATGTTCTATGAGTTGCAGGATGCTATTTGTGGATGGTTGGTCAAGTCGGAAAAAATAGATGGAATTATATTTTTAGACATACTGGGCGGAATCTATTTTTAGATTGCCAGTCTAAAAATAGATATGTCGAATATTATTAGCTCTTAATAATATTTGGACTCTAAACATTATCTTATTCTCTTGGAGCACTTTAGTTAAGTGCATAGATGTGGCACAGGAGCTGACAAAAGGAATTACACTATTCCTAAGGGTTAAGTGGAGCTATTGCATGGATACTTCAGTTAGAACTCATGTGACAGAGTTTGGTGGAGTTGATTGAGGAAGTTAGTGGAGTTGTATTCAGTTTAACTAATCTAAACATAGTTGAGCTATTTGTATCTAGTTTAATTGATTGATACAATTAGTGAGAGTGGTGTGAATTAATTATTAATTAATTCAATAATTATAAACTCATTAATCAACTAAAGAATACATCAGTTAACTTCAGTGCATGGATAGTTTCAGTGGAGACCAGTGCAGAGATAGGTGAAAGAGAAGGTTAACTATCAGTTGTAACTATACTGTTGCATATTTGAAACAACCAGTGATTGGAGAAGCCCATGAGGATTGTGCAGTACAATCCAGGTGGTTCAAGCTATTTAATGAGCCATCCTACAACATTTATTACGCAATAGAGGCTGGCTATCAGGTGGCAGAGATTGGAGCATGTGTTTTTCTAGATCTAGCTTGATTAGTGTGTAGCAATTGGAGGTTGTGTTGAGAACTTGTGAGAAGCTTTGTACAATGATTGTTACATGATCTCTATGACATATAATATAAATATAGTAGGGGGTTTTCATCTTTAAGCTTTCCCATGAAATATTGTGTTCATATGTGTGATTGTTTATGGTTTTAATGTGCGCATGCAATTGTTTTTATTTCCGCAATTAATGATTAATGGTAGAAGAGATTCTGTATTGTGCATGAAGTTAAAATAGTGTGTGATCAGGAGAATCTCGGTGAATAATATATCAGTTATTCAAATTTCTACAAATTCGAAGTATTAGTGTTGGGATTTGTAGCAATAAATTGACTATTGAATGTAAAGTTGTTCATTGAGCTCAAGTGGACAAATTTCAGAAATACAGAAAGCTTTTCAGGATTTTTGTGTCAAATTTGTTGGTGATGTTACTCTTCTTTTGTTAGTGTGTTTTATTCTCTGTTAATTCACATATTTATTTTATTTGTTTTGTTCTAAGAAAAATAAGAATTTGAATTTGTTTAAATACACTCAATTCTAGCTTATTGAACAAAATTTATGTTTTCCACTAAAGTTCAACAATATAATTATTAACTCCTCTATGTTTGATGGACTCTTAATATTTCTTTATTTACCATATCATAAATATTTTTAGATCCAAGAAGTATGCCTACCTCACCCTGATCAATTTATCTGTCATTGCTACAATTAATCTACTGAAAGTTTAACTGACTCCATTTCTCAATGGATTTCCAATGTTGTTCGAACCAAAACAGTTCAAAAATCAAACTCTAAACTTCACAGCTAGCCTAAAATTTTAAAATCAACAAAGCTAAATTTAACAGAGAGATCCCTCTCTGAAGCTGGCAGGGCTAGATCCCAGCTTCCAAAGCGGTTCTATGGTTACCTCTAGAATTTCTTTCACAACCTTAGGAAATTACGGAGTGATAACAATGTCCATGCTTGTGTTTTCCTAGTGATTATGTGTAGATCATGGTAAAGCCAGTTATGAAATGCTTATTGTGTTGGCCCAGTGATCCAGGATGGATCATGGTAAAGCACAATTTCTATTTGATGAGGGTGAGGTGGTTTAGCCTCGGGATGCCTCAGTTGATTCTTTTAGTTTGAGTCCCACATTCATGCTTGGAATATGGCACGGGGGTGATTGGTTGAAGAGAGATTTGGCTTAGTCAATCTATGGTTGGGTGGAACGCGAAAGTCCCATCTCCGATTGGTTTTTACACTCATTATTGAGAAGCTCATTCCTTTGGTATTTGATGTATAATTGCACTGGTTATTGTGTGGATTCTATTTTTGTTGTATCCATGGTATTTCTATTGTTATTATGCTGGTTATAAGCATGTATTTTATCAGTGATGATGTATGGATTTATTCATGTTTTTACTTGTAAATGAATGCATAATGTATCGATGGTAAAATAGATTGCATTGCAGCATATGATGTAAGGGAGCAATGCTTCTTAGTGATTCTCAGATAAGTATGAGACCTTTATGTTTAAATCTGTTGTTTACACCTATAGATTCAATGTTTGTGACATGTTTGACAAAATTCTTGCCATGGCTAGGAGGTGTCTAGATGAGTTCTTGTTGATGTAATTGCTTTCGTATCATGGTTCCAATGGTATTTATCATCCCCTAAGTTTTCATGAAGTTCTTGATAGTGAACTAGACTACGGGCCTAAAATGGTGGCTCAAATCTCGTAGTTACATGCATATAACTTAGAAATTGGGCCCCTCGCTGCATGCTTGATGTGTTGTGCCTGCAACTAAGGCTCAATATGGTCAGAAAGTCAGCCTAACCCAGGGGTAAGATACCTGGAGGATTGGGATACCTCTTGGGGATGTTGTTGATGTTGTGTAATGTTTGTTTTGTTAGGTTTATGTTGATTCCACTTCCTCAAGGTAATCTAGGAGGTTGAATATCATATTAGTAGCCTCTTGTCACATGTTTACCCCTAGTTGGCTGGTTACTTGGATAGATGTGGGAAGAGGGTTGGTCGTTTAATTGGATAGATGTGGGAAGAGGGTGTTACTGATCCAGATGGATATTGGTGGCCACCCACCTATTCCACTTGGACTCCCACCATTGTTTCTTTCAATTTTTTGTTTCCTTAATTGTTACAATTTACTATTTTTAGCAGTTTTTCGAGTCCTGAACTTCCGGATTCGTTTTGAGGCCCTAAATGACGTATTTTGGAGAAACCAGGAGCAACATGGAGCTCGTTTGATGTTTCCCACATCAAAATTTGTAGTCCTTGGATATATTTTTATAACGAGGTATTTTTCATGTCAAACAGAGATCATATGCCAAAGTTACGTCCCCAGGAAGATTGATGTACCAATTTACCCAAACGAGGCCCATAGTTTTGGCGCTTCATCTCCTAGGATTACGTTTTTGGATGTTTAGGGTTTTCCATTATTTCTCAATAATAAATATACCCTCGAGCCTCATTGTAACATAGTTCAGAGGCTTGTAGCCGTCACATCTCTTCTCAGAGATAAGCTACTAGTTATGTAAGCATATTTCAGTCATTTGTTATTAATTAAATGAAGTTTTATTTCTGCTGCATCTCTGATTTTAAGTGTATTTTGGTATTTCATTCATTGTTCTTGAATAAATCCAGATCAGTGGTATCAGAGCGGTCTGCTATTTCTCGGTCCTTCTTTGCATGTCCCCAACGAGGTCATGGTATAAGGAGTTAGGGCTCGATCTGGTTGAACCTTTGCAAGATCAACCTCGCAAACTTGGAGGATCGCCCACGGGGGAAGAAAATAAATATGAGGGAGTAGGATATCCTATCAAAATATTGCTTGAAGAGGCCCTCAAGAAACAAAGGAACGTGATGATGGATAACTTTTCCCATATCCTTCAACGACTGCCCATCGACGACGCATCTACATCCAAAAATCACTCTAGAGGAACCACTCCTTTTAAGGTACAAGTAAAATTTGAAATTCCCATATTTGAGGGCCAAATAGATGTAGATTCCATAGATAGATGATTGAATCTATTAGAAGGATATTTCTTGGTTCATGACTTTTCCGACCGGGAGAAGATTATTTTTTCACTCCTCAAAGTCATCCCCCATGTCAAGGACTAGTGGGAAACCTACTGTGAGAAAAAGGACTAGGGGGAACCCTCTCTGTTCTCATCCATACCCACTTGGATTTATTTCCAAGACACCATTAAGGAACAATATTATCCCATGGGGAGCTATGAGGACAAGTACATACAATGGACTACGTCGCGGCAACAAAGGGATAAAGATGTGCATGAGATGACGAATCTGTTCCATACCCTGCGCACAAAGTTGGGTATCAAATATTTAAAGAAACATTTGGTGATTAAGTACCGTAGTTTTCTGCAAATATACATTCAGGAGGAAATGGAGTTCCTCGACATCTCCTCTCTTGGTACGACATACCAGTATGTTTCCAAGGTTGAGCAGAAATTCAAACAGAAGAAGCGAGACATTGAATATACGAACCAAAAGCAAGGGAAAGGTGCCCCCAAACCGCAGAATAAAGGACAAAGCCAAGGCATGGCAGCCCAAGAAAAATTTCCAAAGGCGCAAGAAAATAACAACACCGCGAAGCCGAAGAAGGACACGGGAAAGTGGTGTGAGTTCCATAAGATCTTTACTCACAACACAAGTGAGTGTTGGGCCAAGTAGTCATTGGTGGCCGAGATGAAGGCTTATGAATCATATGCATGCTTCGATGCTGAATCAAAACCTAACAATGGGAATGAAAAAGGGAAGCATATTATCGATGTGGAGCCCAATTCCACCGTTGCCACCACGAATATCCAGAAGGAGGAACAAGAAGATCCAGAGGAGGAGGAGCGTCTCTTCCACTCCCATATGTGGGTAAAGGGTTCCCCGCTATAGTTCATTGTCAATAGTTGGAGCCAAAATAACCTCATTTCAGTAGAGATTGTGAAGCAGTTGGGCTTGCCAACCAAATAACACCCACAACCGTACACCATCGGGTGGATTCACCAAGGACGAGATCTCCTCATCAGCCAAGAATGCCGCCTTCCCTACAATATCAAGCCCTTCACAGATGAGGTGTTATGTGACATTGATCCTCTTGATGTTTGTGATTTATTATTAGGCCTACCATACTTGTGGAAGCGACATGATATGTATGAGTCCCGACCTCGCGTTGTTATTGTTACTTTGGGAAATAAGTTGTACATGATACAAGAGGTACCACCGCCTACCGCTATCTCTTTGATTACTGCAAAACAATGCAGTAAGCTCATTTCCAAAACTAGGAAATTTTTTTTCCTGATGATCCGCCCTCAGGGAAAGAATACAACTGTGGCCACAACCTCTAGATGGGGCTCCTCTAGAGGTGGGTGCACTTTGGGTTCTTATAGTCTATCATCTCAAATCATGACAGCAGGTTCCTCAACACATTTTGGTCTAGCCTTTGGTCGATGCTAGACACCAAGCTCACCAAGTCCACAAATTTCCATCCCCAAACTGATAGCCAGACAGAGGTTGTCAACAGGATGATCATACACATTTTGCGCATGTACAATTCAAAGCATCGACACACATGGGATGAGAGCCTTACCTATGTACAACATAGTTATAACCATGCTCTCCACAACTCAACCGAACACAACGCCTTCCAGGTGGGTTTGGGATTCCAACCACTATGTCCCATTGACATAGCCATGCCATTTGCTGCTACTCAGGCCAATTTGGCTCATGTCCAATTTGAAGCTGACAAGGTGAACAACTTCATTGAGTGCATTCATCACATCCGCCAACATTTTCATGACATATTGGATAGAGCCAATGCTAAGTATAAGCAACGAAATGATCAACATAGAGTGCCACACAACTTCTAGGTGGGCGACAAAGTGTGGCTACATATTCAGAAGGAGCTCCTCGCTGAACCCCAATGCAAGCTTTTTCCATTTTATATGGGCCGTACACCATCCCCAAGTTTGTAGGGGCCAATTCCTTCGAGCTTAGTATTCCACCATTATTTGGTTTCAATCGAATTTTCAATGTGGACTGCCTTTGACCCTAGTTCACATCTCTACTGGACACCTCCGACATTGTAGAACAACTCACACCAACAGAGTTAAAAAAAGACCGCATGGAACAGGCCACCAAGAATCATATCATGGAAATTTAAATCAAGAACACTCACCAGCAGAAGATCCAACTGTATCGGGTTTTGAAAGCTGGCCAACTCCTGCACCAAGGGAAATGGTTCAGGGACCAAGTTCAGAAGAAGTTTCCTCATCTCATAGAGGAACTCAACACAATGGGGACCATTGCTTCCTAAGGGGAGAGGAATGATCCAGGTGGATATTGGTGACCACCCACCTATTCCACTTGGGCCCCCACCATTGGTTCTTTCAGTTTTTCAGTTTCCTTAATTGTAGCACAATTTACTATTTTTAGCAGTTTTTCAAGTCCTGAACTTCCGGAGTCGTTTTAAGGCCCTAATCGACGTTTTTTGGAAAAAATAGGAGAAACATGGAAGTCCCTTTAATGGTGCTCACATCAAAGGTTTTAATCCTCGAATATATCTTTCTAACGAGGTATTGTGCACATCAAACAAAGATCACATGCCAAAGTTACGTCCTCGGGAAGGTTGATGTACCAATTTACCCAAACAGGGCCCAAAGTTTTGGCGCTTCATCTCCTAGGGTTAGGTTTTTGGATGTTTAGGGTTTTCCATTATTTCTAAATAATAAATAGGCCCTTGAGCCTCATTGTAACACAATTCAGAGGCCTGTATCCACCACATCTCTTCTCTGAGATAAGCTACCAACACCCTATCTAGTTTATTTCCATTCTTTCTGTAAGCATATTTCAGTCATTTGTTATTAATGAAATGAAGTTTTATTTTTTCCGCATCTCTGCTTTTATGTGTATTTCTGTATTTCATTGTGTTCATGAATAAATCCAGATCAGTTACATCATACCTTTTGTTAGTCATCAGTAATTTTTGCTGATTCTGAAGATGACTAAGTAATGGTCCTAGATTTCTAAAAACAAGATTTGTGAAATATTTTGAGTTTTAGAAATATCACTGCCTTCATTATCCTAAGTCAAACTATTTCACTATCTTTTCCCTCTCTGCCCTCTAAGTTTCACCTCATTGTTCCAAAAAGACTTCATTATTGGGCCTATTAACCTCATTTTCACTCCCCTACCCACACTCATTCATTACCTTTTTCCTCTGAAAAAATAAATTTTCCCTTTCCTAAACCATCATAAATCACCCCCCTATTCCTCATTTCCCTTTACATGTATTAAAAAATGTAAAATTCCACTTTTAAATTGTTTAAAACCCAAACTTAAGCCTTTCGGGTATTTTTTTTTTTATAAAACTCTGTTTTATATCATAAACCCGCCCTTATATAAAACAGGCCTAAGCCCCTTTTCTTCTAAACCTCAGCCCCCTCACACTCATAAGACCCCTACCCCTGTCTATCTATAAGCCCTTTCCCCCATGCAAAATACACCTCCCCCTTTCATTTCATAGACCTCGAAAATACCTTATAAAAGGGCTCCTTAACCCTTTGAATTATTGAAATATGGGCCCCGCCTCCCACTATACCCAGCACCCTGCCAAACCTTATAACTTAATGCGTTTTGGTTAAAATTATTAAGGCCCTAGGCCACATCCTCCACTTAACCCAGCCATCCAACGAGACCTTGCCACCTGTCCTCCACTTCCGCTGGCTCGATCACCTGCTCGCCGCATCCCAAATGCGTGATAACCGTTGATCTCCCATCCCGAGATCTGACGGTCCCTGGCACGTATTACATATATAATTGTGCCAGGGTTAACCTTTTCTGACCCGTGTGAAATAGGTGGTTTTTCCCCGCCATGTGTCGAGTCCTGGACTATATTGCATGCCTCCCGCAAAAAACTACTTACCGCTCATTTTTCGTGTGATAAACCACTTCTGGTTTTCAAAACGGCTTGCCCTCCGCGCCATCTTTCAAAAAATTCCTGCCTCATTCAAATTTATACCGGTTCGCCTTGGATGACGATCTAGGAGCTTAAAACAAATCAATGATGGCCATAAGGCTTGTACTAATGTTTTCCATCGATGAAACATGATCATCGATGGATAAAAACCCTCCTGCCATGAAGAAGAGCCTCCCCTGCACACAGAAGATAAACACTGTCAAAGGAAACAATGAGGAGAAGGATATTGAAAGATTAAAGGGCTAATCTTTAATCAAAAGCCAAAACAGGAGATTGGCCAGTCAAAGAAAAAGTTAAAGAAAGAAAAGCAGACAGTTAACAAAGATTGAAGGATAAAGGCAAGATCAAAAGGATAAATAAAAAAATTAAATAAACAAACAGTTAGAGTATAAAGAAAAAGTTTAAAGGTCTAATATAGAGTTTAAAGATGAAACAGAGGCAGATTAATCCCAGAAATGCATTTGAATGACTAAGCCTATGGTAGTTACTTCTTCCAAAGATATTTCTGCCACCTAGTGCTTTGCTTCCATTAATAAAGCATTTGGCAGTTATTGAACCCAGTCAGAGATATTTTCTATCTACCAAGAAGTTATTGTAAAATTATGCATAGGCCTTAAAGTAAAAAATTTCACGTATATTCCCTTAGGAGTTAAGATAGAAGTTATTATTTAGAGAAATATCTGCAGATATTCCTCCCTTGAGCCTTGCATGGTCTTCAAGGTAAGGAATTCATTAACTCTATAGTAAATGACACCTCAAACCCTAACTTAGCTTCACCTCCTCATTTGCAGATAAATACTGAATTTGAACTCATTATCTTCTTGGAATTTGATGACTCTTTGAAGTAATACATAGTCTCTTGGAGGTTGAAAAGAAATTGATGTCTTGGAACTTGTGAATGCCCTGAATTGTTTGTTGATGGAGGAGGCTTGATTGCAGGATCCCTGAGCTTGGTTGATGGTGAAGTGATTCTATTATGTTATTTTTATTTCCTGTTTCATTATGTTTCCATATTTCTATTTTGCAGTAGAATAAAATATTTAGACTAAGGAATGTTTCTGAAGGCACCTTAGTTCTGTTTGTTCTTCACTGCCTTGTAGAAATTTCCTGTTTTCCCACCCTGGTTTTTAGTTTCACCTTATTTCTCCAAATATTTAAATGCCCTTTCCCATGTCCTTACATTCAACAAACTGGAAAATAAATTTTTGCTGAAAACACAAATTCTGGAAAATTTACAGAATGCTGGAAAATGCAAAAATAAAAATCAGCAAGCTTAAAACAGTCATTCACACATTTTAACACAGATAATTTTGGTGAACATGACCCTGGAAAAACCCCCTACAACTCTTGGGGAAAACCAGTTTGAGAGCTCCTTCTTATTTCTGAAAAATGTTTTTTATAGTGAGAGAAATATTCAGAAAAACCAGCAAGTAAACTTATACAACTTATCTCGTTTTCCGTGCTTAACCATCGCCTCAGAAAATGTGCAAACAGTAAAACTGAACCAACAATAAATGCTGTGCGTATTTCCTTGAAAAATGTGCCCAAAAATTACAGCATTAATTTATGCTGTACGACCTCCTCTTTTTGTGTGTAGAACAACAATAAATTCTACTGTACGGCCTCCTTGGAATGCGTGTAGCTGTATTAAATGCCACTGTATGGAAATCTGCCTCGATTTTTGTGCCAACAATCAACTACAGGCTGTACGGCCTGCCTGGAAAAGCGTGCAACAAAAACAACAACCTCTCCCTCGAAATATGTGCCTAGAAAATGGTACGGCTGCCTAGGAAAACGTGCCACAAGCTGTTGTACGGATTCTGCCTTGGAAATCGTGCCAAATATGCCTTGAACTATGTGCAAACTATGTTGTACGAACTTGCTGAAATAATGCCTTGGAATGTGTGCCAAGCTGCTGCCTCCTTCTCCTCACTGCTCAGAAATCTCCCTTGCTCTCTTGCTCTCCTTCTCTCAATCTGCTCATGAAAGAAAATGAATGATCTTTTCCCTCCTTTTCCTCCTTTAACCTAACCCTAAGTGACTTTTGGAGAATCCCTAAATCCAATGGCTGAAATAGATTGAGATCTAAGGCTGAGATTAAATGCTCATTTAAATCTCACTTTCTATTTTTTAATTCACCCCACTTTAATAAAGACCCACTTAGTCATTTATTTCCAAAGTGACTTTTCCTTTCTAATTTTACATTGACTTTATTAAAGTCACTTTAAAATTAGACTTTAGTAACTTTATCACTTAAAGTCACTTTTGAATTAGACTTTAGTAACTTTATCACTTAAAGTCACTTTTAAATTAGATTTGACTTTATAAAAATTATAAAGTCACTTTAGGAGAAAAATTAAAATTTTTGGACACTTTTCCCTAGGCCAAAGATCAAAGCCTTAGGGAACCACCTGTCCTCCGGTAACCAAATTTCAACACTCCCTCTTACCGAGGAAGGTGTTCCTCACCACACCCATCTTGTCTCTGAAGTAGACATGCTTGCCCCATGGTAAGGCTTTGGTAAGAATATCTGCAACCTGCTCATCAGTGGGAATATACTCAAGCTTCACAGCTCCTTTCTGAACATAGTCTCTGATGAAATGATATTTGATCCCGATATGATTTGACCTGTCATGAAACACTAGATTCTCCGTGAGTTTAATGCAACTTTTATTATCACATTAAATCACTGAAGGTCTCAACGGCTGACCAAATAAACCAAACAACATCTTGCGAAGCCAGATGGCCTCACAACTAGCTAGACTGGCTGCCATATACTCTGCTTCCGTTGAACTCAATGCTACTGACTGCTGCTTTCGGCTGAACCATGATACCACTGCCGAACCCAACCCAAAACAACACCCTAAAGTGCTCTTCTTATCAGAAGCACAACCTGCCCAATCAGAACTAGTGTAACCTGCCAATCTCACTCCATCCCCCTACCTATAGTCCAGACCATAATCCACTGTCCCCTGCAAGTACCGCAAAATGTGTTTTGCAGCCACCCAGTGAACCTTCCTAGGCTCACACATAAAATGACTCATCGTGTTGACTGCAAAACAAATATCTGGTCTAGTGTTGACTAAATATATCAAGGAATCAATCAGCTGTCTGTACAATGTGGGATCCACCAACTCGGAATCCGAAGCATGGAGCTTCTTCCAGTTGGTGATCATCAGTTTCGACATGGGTTTACAATCCTCCATGTGGAATCTGCCAAGGATGTCCACAATATACTTCCCCTGCCCCAGGAAGAAATGCCCCTCCTCCTGCCACACCTCAAAACCCAAAAAGTAATGCATCAAGCCGATGTCCTTCATCTCAAACTCCGCCGCAAGATCTCTCTTGCAGTGCTCTATGAGTCTCTCTGCACCTGTAATGACTAATTCATCCACATACAACACCAGAATGAGAGGCTCCTCACCTATCACAATATAGTAAAGGTTTGGATCTGCCTCACTCTTTGTGAAACCCATCCCCTGCAAGTATGTATCTATCCTGGAGTACCAAGCTTTGGGAGCTTGCTTCAGGCCATAAAGGGCCTTCTTCAGTCTGCACACATGGGAATCCTTCCCATGCACCTCAAAGCCCTGTGGTTTCTCAATGTACACCTCCTCCTGTATGAAGCCATTGAGAAATGCGGTCTTCACATCCATCTGGTGGATCTTCCAACCCATCTTTGCTGCTATCGATATAATGGAGCAGATCGAAGTATATCGAGCCACGGGAGCAAAGGTCTCCTCATAATTAACTCCCTCTACCTGGGAGAACCCTATAGCCACAAACCTTGCTTTGAATTTCTCAATGCTACCATCTGCAACATGCTTTACCTTGTAAAGCCATTTGGAAGTAACCATGGATTTTCCCTCAGGCCTCGACACCACCTCCCAAACATCATTCTTCATGATAGAAGAATACTCCTCCTGCATGGCCTCTCTTCAGACCTGCTGGCTAGCTGCCTCCTCATAGCTAGAAGGCTCAGAGTCAAGGATGCTGGTAGCCATTGCCATATAGCTACAAAACTTCTCAGGTGGTCTGCTCTCTCTGACCGGCCTTTTAGGCCCAGCAACAGATGTGGCCTCTCTCAAGGTGTCCTGAAGCCACTTGGGCTTCCTCTTCCCTGAGCATACTTCTCCCATTGGAGAATGAAACTCCTCCTCCTCATCATCATCGAGAGCCTGAACTCTGGTAATCTTTCTTGTCCTCTTACACTTTTTGACCACAGCTAGAAGGCGAGAATGCAGGTCATTGGCCTCCATCAGTGGACTCCCTAGTGAACTGCTCTGTGGACTGCTCTGCATGCTGCCCGAAGCACCACCCCTCTGACTCTGTGAGCCACTGCTCACTGATGGACCTGACATCGTCATAGATGTACCTCCGGATCCTCCTGATCCTTGCCCACTGGATCCCTGCGACTGACTCAACTGCTGCTGAGGGTCTGGCTGATCCAGATACTCTAATTCCCGTGACCTCCTAAAGGCCCTATCCTCCTCGAACTTCACATCCCGCCTGACAACAACTCTCCTCTGTGCGGGAATGTAAATCCGAAATGCCTTTGAGGTCTCACTGTAGCCCACAAAGATACCCAAAGATACGAAGATGACCAATATCAGGCTTCTTCCCAGAAAAAGCCTCCTCTGGAGTCATATGCCCCAAGGCACGATGCAGACTCCTGTTCTGCAAATAAACAGCAGTGTTGCAGGCCTCTGCCCACAAAAACAATGGCAACCCCTGATCATGTAACATGGCTTTGGCAACCCCTCCGATGGATCTGTTCTTCCTCTCCGCAACCCCGTTCTGTTGGGGGTTGTAAGGAACAGTGAACTCCCTCCTAATGCCTGCCTCCGCACAATAGTCAACAAACTCTCCAAGGGTGTACTCTCCTCCATTGTCCGACCTCAGGGACTTGATCTTCCGACCTGTCTGTGTCTCCATAAGAGCTCTGAACTCCTGAAACCGCTTGAAGACCTCACTCTTGGTCTTCAAGAAATAAATCCAGGTCCTCATGGAGTGATCATCAATGAATAAAACATAGTACTCATATCCACTCAAGGAAACATGAGACATCCGACCGCTCACATCAGAATGAATCAAATCAAGTATCCCAGTCGCTCTACTGTCACTGCTGGGAAAAGGGGATTTGGAAAAATTTCCCATCGCACATCCTCTGCAAGTATCAAAGTGATCAGTACTGAAATCTGGCACACCTGTAGTGATCTCCCACAAAGTCCTCAAGGCTCCATGATACATGTGCCCCATCCTGCGGTGCCAAATCTCACACAGGTCAGAACTTCTAGCTCTGCTATCGGTACTACTGCTCAATGCCAAAAGGGGCTGAAATGCAAACTTGTACACCTTTGCATGGCGTACACCTATCACTCTAGCTGAATCAGCTGGAGCGCCCCTGGGATACATCAGCACCTGTCCACCCCTGAACAATATCTCATATCCTCTGTCCTCCAAAGCTAAGACGGATATGAGGTTCTTCCTCATCCCTGGCACGTAAAGAACATCTGACACCTTTAAGGGAGGTTTAGACTCCCTCTGAAATTTCAGTGTTCCCACACCGACTGCTCTAACAACTCTGTCATCACCGAGTACTACCTCTATATCAGTGCCACTCTCTGAAATCTCTGAGAAGTACTCACGGGCTCCTGTCATATGACGTGAAGCCCCACTGTCCACATACCAAATACCCAAAGATGCTCCACTAGTCGAGGGAAATGCATGCTCCCTCAAAACCTCTGTGGCAGGTAATCCTGCACTAGAGGACTCACACGCAATGAACCCAAACTCCCGGTCAAAGCGATCTGCAAAGTCCTCAACCTCTGCTGATGCTGCCATGCTCTAGTTCTTCCCCTTCTTCTTCTTCTTCTCCGGACACACAACTGCATAGTGTCCCATCTTCTGACAATTCCAACACTTCACCTTGGAATAGTCCTTCTGTGTGTTACCCTGTTTACCTTTACCTTTGCCTTTGCCCCCACCATTGCTTGTGGAAGCTTGCTTCTTCCCTTTGCCTTTCTTGCCTCCTACCAACAGTGCTACATCCTCATCCTGCTCAACTGGCTTGGCTGCCCCAAGCTGACCTTTCCTGATCTCTGTCTGAATGCAATCATCCCAAAAACTCTCCCATGTGGGAAGGGTCTCACGTGCACAAACCCCATCAGCAAAGTTCATCCATGAACTGGGGAGGCCATTCACTGCTATCCGCACCAACTCAGTGGGTGGAATGATCTCTCCAATCGCTGCCAAATCATCTCTCACATTAGTAATCTTTGTGAGATATCCAACTGCACTATCAGTCTTACCCATCTTAATGGTCTTCAGCTTCTCCTTCAAGACCATTTTCTAGTTCTCATTGGTACTCTGGTAGAGATTGGACAATGTTGTCCACATCTCATGAGCATTTCTCTTTCTTCTCACATGAGGAATGCAATGGTCTTTGATTCCGTCTAGAATCAGTCTCTTACCCTTGTTGTTCTTCCTATTATATGCTGCCAACTGAGTAGCATCAGTAGGCACATTAACAGGCTGCTGTGTGGTATGACGCATGATATCCCAGACTTCTGCCTCCTCAAAGGTACTCTGCATTCTCTCCTTCCAAACGCTGTAATTGGTATGCCCATCCAACCTATCCTCCACCCTCAATCCCAATGACATCTTGCTGTCCTAAAACTGAAAAATAGCACTGCTGTAGTAAAGATACAAATTCTGTTTGTGAAAAAATCAGCTTGTTGGAATTTTCTGAGTGAAAAATCAGCAGGCTGTATTTTTCTCCTTGCTGTCCCAAACTGCACTTTCAGCACTCAAGCTTCGATACCATGTAGAAATTTCCTGTTTTCCCACCCTGGTTTTTAGTTTCACCTTATTTCTCCAAATAGTTAAATGCTCTTTCCCATATCCTTACATTCAACAAACTGGACAATAAATTTTTGCTGAGAACACAAATTCTGGAAAATTTACAGAATGCTGGAAAATGCAGAAATAAAAATCAGCAAGCTTAAAATAATCATTCACACATTTTAACACAGATATTTTTGGTCAACATGACCCTGGAAAAACCCCCTACAACTCTTGGGGAAAACCAGTTTGAGAGCTCCTTCTTATTTCTGAAAAATGCTTTTTACAGTGAGAGAAATATTCAGAAAAAGCAGCAAGTAAACTTATACAACTTATCTCGTTTTCCGTGCTTAACCACTGCCTCGGAAAATGTGCAAACAGTAAAATTGAACCAACAATAAATGTTGTGCATTTTTCCTTGAAAAATGTGCCCAAAATTTACAGCATTAATTTCTGCTGTACAACCTCCTCTTTTTGCGTGCAGAACAACAATAAATGCTGTTGTACGGCCTCCTTGGAATGCGTGCAGCTATATTAAATGCTTCTGTATGGAAATCTGCCTCAATTTTTGTGTCAGCAATCAGCTACAAGTTGTACGGCCTGCCTGGAAAAGCGTGCAGCAAAAACAACAACCTCTCCCTCAAAATCTGTGCCTAGAAAATGGTACGGCTGCCTAGGAAAACGTGCCACAAGCTGCTATACAAATTCTTCCTTGGAAATCGTGCCAAATATGCCTTGAACTGTGTGCAAACTCTGCTGTATGGACTTGCTGAAATACTGCTTTGGAATGTGTGCCAAGCTGCTGCCTCCTTCTTCTCACTGCTCAGAAATCTCCCTTGCTCTCTTGCTCTCCTTCTCTCAATCTGCTCATGAAAGAAAATGAATGACCTTTTCCTCCTTTAACCTAACCCTAAGTGACTTTTGGGGAATCCCTAAATCCAATGGTTGAAATTGATTGAGATCTAGGGCTGAGATTAAATGCTCATTTAAATCTCACTTTCTATTTTTTAATTCACCCCACTTTAATATAGACCCACTTAGTCATTTATTTCCAAAGTCACTTTTCCTTTCTAATTTTACATTGACTTTATTAAAGTCACTTTAAAATTAGACTTTAGTAACTTTATCACTTAAAGTAATTTTTAAATTAGACTTTAGTAACTTTATCACTTAAAGTCACTTTTAAATTAGATTTGACTTTATAAAAATTATAAAGTCACTTTAGGAGAAAAATTAAATTCTTTTGGATACTTTTCCCTAGGCCAAAGATCAAAGCCTTAGGGAACCACCTGTCCTCCGGTAACCAAATTTCAACATGGCTTACTGTTTTCCTCTGCTAGGACATTTTAAAGAATTCTTAATTTCTCTCTAGACCCCCTAAGCTTGTTTATTTCATGAATAGTTTAATACAATTGGTATCAATCATGATTTATGGATAGCCCTGCTTATTTGATGTCACTAAAACACTGTTTCTGAAGTCTCTCTCTAAAGTACCATTACTTAAACTCTGCCAAAGAGGTTTTGTTTCTATCATACCCTTTGTACTTGCTTAAATAATTGTTTTAGAGATCTTCATAGCTATGATCAAAGATGTTTAGGCGTTCCCTCTTCTCTGATTATAGTTATATGTGTGTCTTAAATGTTTCTGTCCTTGAAGGTGAAATCACTAGAAGTTAAATGAGTTTCTCGCCTTCTATATTTCATTGGAATGTTTGTCTTGAATAATTATCTTCTTTAGTTGAATCAAAGAATTTATGGTTTGCCCTGTCTATTGATTTCCTCTTTATGCTTATGATATTTAAGTCCCTTTGTTGAAAGTACATGATAAAGGATTCTTAATTCCCCTTTGTCCTAATTTTTATTCTCACAATTGATGTCCATCTCATTACCCCTAAAAAAATCTTGAAGATCCACTGACCAAGTTAATTTTCCCTGTGATGCTCCCCGATCCATTGATGAACCTATCATGAATTTTATAGACTCCATTGCCCAATAACTTAGAGATTTCCTCATTCTATCTATTATGCTTGATCATTATACCCAACCAAAACAAACAACAAACCCTATACTTAACAACTAGCCTAAAATTAACAATTTAAAGAAAACAAGCCCACATCCTTTACAAACAAATAGAGAGAGCCCTCTCTGAGTCCAAGAAGGCTAGGTCCTAGGACTCTAAAGACTGGTCTGATGTTACCCTGTGCATTTAGTCTACCAATCTGTTAAATCACGGGATACTAACATAATGGCGATCATGGTGGGACCTTCTGAGTAAGTCATAAGCTGAAATCACTTTGTATCCATTCATTCATCACCACCTCATCACCATTACTAACATAATGGCAATCACAGTGGGACCTTGAGTACATAGTAGCCTAAAAACTCTTATACACTCATTTAAAACCCTTAGTTAAGCTTAAGAAAATCAGCTGATAGCCAAGAGTATACTCTGTTTGTTTCACCATCTTAGCTAAATGATGATTCAAGTATGGGACACTCATACAAACCTTAGGGCTACCATAAAGAAACTTAGAAAACCCCCAAAAAAATCCTAGATTGGTTTTTATCAATTATTGGTGGTGGACCATACTCATTTATCTTCAAAATAACCAAAAACATCCACCTGGCGACTCCACTAGCCTCCAGTAGGCCTATTACTTCACTGGTTCTCATTAAAATCCCTTAGGACTGTGTCAAATCAGCCCTGAGAAGTTTAGAAGCCTAGTCACATCTTATAGAAGTTTACCATGCACTGAGAGAGGTCAACCTTCTGAAAATAGTCCTAAACTTTCAGCCTCTCCAAATTTTGAGTTTGAAATCTGGCTTCACAAAGGATCAATACCAGATCTCATCCACACCCAAATCCCCCTACTATAGTTGATGATCCAGGATAGATTTTGTGGCAAACTTCTAGATCTGGAAACTTAACTACTGATAAGACCATTCATAGAGAAAGATCTGTCCCTGAACACCTTATAGACTTGCAAGATCCTCAATTTTACTTGTACCATTCAAAGAACATATTTAGAACCAAGTCACATAGTGATATTGACTAGACTAACTTTGAGCCCATTAATTTGCAGCAGATTTCTAGTAGAGAAGCCTCTCCTTCCACTCCTCCTGATTTCCAGCTTCTACATCACTTCAGCTCTTTCCATAACAAATCTGCTCAAAATCTGTTTGGGGTCCAAGTATTTCCCCCACACCCATCCACACATCCACTGTTCAAAACACTCCATTTCAGCCCACATTCCCTCTCACAAACCGTCCTCTTGTAAATCCTCCATTTTCTCCCATCATGGTAGCATGGTATGCCCCCCAAGTGTTAACTCAATCCTCACAAAACTATAGAAGCCCTGAAAAACCCCATGATGATAAAACCAGATTTGATTTTCTGCAAACTGAAAATGAAATTTCAGAACCAAAAATCAGTTTAGAATATGAATTAGGTTGCTCAAATGAAGGACAAACCTCAAAAACACAACTTTTCCCTTTTGCCAATCCAGAAGTGCTGAAATACCCTCACTTGATAGAAATCTTTAGTAATCTGGATCAAAATAATCTTATGTTTTTTCCTTCATCATCAAAGAGTTTTTTCCCTTCAGAAGAATTTTTTACTCTTACTAATGTTGCTATTGACCTTAAAGAGGTATCTACTGGAACTGATATAGAGGAGTATAATATAGGTAGCCTAGGAAGACCCAAAATGATTAAGTTATCCAGAACCTTGTCATTACACACAAAACTGAAATACATAAGACTATGCAAGAAGTTTCAAGATGCTTTTGTATATAGGAATGAAAGCTTAAAGCCTTGTAACCCTGACATTATTCAAAAGAGGCCTCTTCCCAAGAAAGACCATGAAACCCTTGGGAAAATTGTGTCATTAACAAAGAAAGCCAAAGGTTGTAGGTTGTGTATAGACTTTAGATACCTAGGCAAAACCTCCATGAAGTACAAATACCCTTTTCCCAAGATAAATCATCCTATGCCAAGGGTAGGAGTTTCTAACAATATGTCATTACATGATAATGTATTAGGTTACCATCAGATGATACCACTTCAGATCAATCAACATAAAGCCATTTCAAAGTTCCTTGGAGCAACTACATGTTTGACCAAATGCTTCCTGGGCTAAGGAGTGCTAAAGACAACTTCCAGAGAGCCTTGGACCCTGTTTTCAAATTCTTCACTATGATATACATTGATGACATCATCTTCTATTTTGAAGCTGATAAAGAATACCTTTTCCACCTAAGAAGGATCTTTGACAGAGACAATTTTTGGAAGCAAAACTCAAAGAGGAAATACCAAGGAGATCATGGTCTGTTTGAATATTTTTGGAAAAATCCTTACACCATGCCCTCAAATGAAGGTCATAATGCTTTTTTTTTTACAAGGGCTAAATGGAGAGGAGTTATTTGAAGGTCCTGTCAATGGCAGGATGCTCAAACACTATTTTTGTCAGGAGTCCCAGCTTCGAAGTTTTCATTCATTATACATAACATTGCATGATAAGAGATCATAAGAGACAAAAAATTCATAAAACAAAAAAAGAAAAAGAGGGTATATTTAAAAGAGGTATAGCCCCATACCCAAAAAACAGTACTGCTGAAAGTGTGCAAGCCTACATGCCACTGCTGTTTCAAAAAGAATATCTTGTTCAGTCATCTAGCCTAATCATGGCTGAACATGCTTTAAATTTATGTTGATAAGTTAGTGTAAACAATGATTGTCAAAAATATTCAATCTTGACTTATCCAAAAGAATAGAATAGGGAATGAAAGATACTGGTTCCACATGCTCAAAACAGAAACAAAGAGAAATATGAGGATGCATAACAAATGATAGATCACAACCCTTATCTTTCTAGTTACTTTTTATGCAAGATAATGTTTTTGTGCAGCTTGTTCCCATGCCTCAAACCATGGTAAGTCAGATTGCCTAATCCTGATTTGAACCATGATTTCAATTTTATGTCAATATTTTAGAGAATCAAGACTGCCAAACAGCTTTATCTTGGCAGTCAAATAGTCTAGGTAGAGAATAAAAGAGTTCACTAGCTTAATCTGAACTCTTGGAAGCAATAAGGATAGAAGTAGATAGTTTATTTCTGTTTTTCAAAATAAAAATGTCAAGAGTTTGCCAGTTCAAGTGCACTCAAGGAAGAAAAAATGCTAGGCCAAGTAGGTTGGGCAGGTAGAAATGAAATTGAAGAAATCATGTGTTGCAGATTATTGAGATCACCACTTCAAAGAAATATCAGCAAATGAAAAGAATGAAAAATCTGCCCAATGAAAGATGCACTAGTCTTTAAAAAATCAGAGATTCGATAAATTGAAAGTTCTGGACACCTCCAAAGGAAGGAGCTGCCCTCCCCAAGTGGAGCCACTATTAGTCATCAGTAATTTTTGCTGATTTTGAAGATGACTAAGTAATGGTCCTAGATTTCTAAAAACAAGATTTGTGAAATATTGTGAGTTTTAGAAATCTCATTGCCTTCATTATCCTAAGTCAAACTATTTCACTATATTTTCCCTCTCTGCCCTCTAAGTTTCACCTCACTATTCCAAAAAGACTTCATTATTGGGCCTATTAACCTCATTTTCACTCCCCTACCCACACTCTCATTCATTACCTTTTTCCTTTGAAAAAAATCATTTTTCCCTTTCCTAAACCCTCATAAAGCACCCCCCTATTCCTTATTTCCCTTTACATGTATTAAAAAATGTAAAAGTCCACTTTTACATTGTTTAAAACCCAAACTTAAGCCTTTTGGGTATTTTTTTTTTTATAAAACTCTGTTTTATATCATAAACTTGCCCTTATATAAAACAGGCCTAAGCCCCTTTTCTTCTAAACCTCAGCCCCTTGACACTCATAAGACCCCGACCCCCGCCTATCTATAAGTCCTTTCCCCCATGGAAAATATGCCTCCCCCTTTCATTTCATAAACCCCCGAAAATACCTTATAAAAGGGCTCCTTAACCATTTGAATTATTGAAATATGGGCCCCACCTCCCACTATTCCCAGCACCCTGCCAAAACTTATAACTTAATGCATTTTGGTTAAAATTAATAAGGCCCCGGGCCCCATCCTCCACTTAACACAGCCATCCAACGAGACCTCACCACCTGTCCTCCACTTCTGTTGGCCCGATCACCTACTCACCGCCTCCCGAATGCGCAATAACCGTTGATCTCCCATCCCGAGTTCTGACGGTCCCCGACGCGTATTGCATATATAAATGCGTCGGGGTTAATATTTTCCGACCCACGCGAAATAGGTAGTTTGGCCCCTCCACGTGTCGAGTCCTGGGCTATATCGCATGCCTCTCGCCAAAAACTGCTTACCGCTCATTTTTCGCGCAATAAACCGCTTCTGGTTTTCAAAACCGCCTGCCCTCCGCGCCATCTTTCAAAAACTTCCTACCTCATTCAAATTCCTATTGGTTCCGCCTTCGGAACCTTGCCCCCCCTATGTTAGGCCTCTGTAATTTTAGCAGATTGGTAAGACTAAAGCTGCAGAGACAAAATTGGAACCACTTTGGGATTCTAGGATCTAGCGCTCCTGAATCCAGAGAGGGATCTCTCTATAAGTGCAAAGATTAATTTATCTTTAAGGCTTTTTAGGTGTGATATTAGGCTAGTTATGAAGACCAAGGGTTTTTGTTTGTTTTGGATGGTTGAGCATGATTTTATTTGAGTGGAAAAGTCCTAAAATGAAAGAGTTTCAAAGGGGTGAAGATGTGAGCAATCAGAACAAGATTTGGCTGATAGGATAGATATGAAACTGGTTTTAGTCCATTGGGCTATGGAGTCATAAAAGGGTTTAATTGTGTAACAATTTCAAGAGTGATCCAAGGGGCAAGTCATCTATATCAAAATATCTTTTAGATTAAATGATGGAATGGAACATTAAAAGTGTTAGGAAGGTGGAAAAATTCAATAATTTCAACAAGTATTTATCAACTTTCCAAACAAGAAAATCCTTTTAAGCAACTATTTGAAACCAACCAAAGGACAGGGCTAACCATAAACTTCTTTGGACAAGCTTGTATTAAAGCTAACTTATCAGACAAACAATCCAACAATCCACATGACTACTTTCAGAAAAGATGAGAACAGATAAGAAAAAAAAGAGCAACTTAAGATCAAGCAAGATACTTTTAAATCTAAACTTGCTTCAACATCTTAGGGAAACTTTCAGAACAACCTTTGGAGAAAGAAACTAGAAGACAGGGAAAACCATAAACTTTTCTAGTCTAACTCTACTTAGCATATAATGAAAATATCATTCAAGAACTTCCTTTCAAGCTTTGCACATCAAGACAGGGACAAACCAACATTCCTTGATAATGTTTACACTTAACTTAAGTCATTCTTAAACACACAATTGGAGGAAAACATAAAGATAAAGCTTATCAGTGAGAGTAGGGTACTTTTGACAGTAAATCCTAGCCCTATATTTGTTGTTATTTATCAAAGAATAAGTGAACAAAATGGTATACATGAAAGGAAAACAATAATAAAGTAAGAAGTACTTCACCAATGATATAGACCAAGATCCCAAGAATCAGCTTGTATATTGATGTCAATCCAGTTACATACTTCAAGTCCAATGTTTCAGTACAACAATCATATTTTCTTCTCAGCCTAACTTATTTGATCACTAACAGAGCTTCAAGAGCCTCTGAAAACTATTTACATGTATGAAGTTTCGAGCACAAGTATTACATCAAAGTTCAGCAACCAACCCTTTACAATGTGCTCCTCAAGAAGATTTTATAGGAAAAATGAGGAGGTGGAAGAGTTTCTAGGGTTCAAGTATCATAAATTCTACAGTTAATGCAATTCCTAGCCTTGAAAACCATGCAAGGCATAAGGCAGGAATACATTCGATCTATATCTCTGTTTCATAACTCTGTTCTGCTTTCGAGGCTTAGTGGATTAAAATATTTGACTTCAAGGGTATTTCTTATCCTTGTAATAACTCTGCTGACAGTTGTAATAAGTTTCTTTGATTTGAAATAACTATTCAGCGGTCTTTATGCTAATATATTCTTTCTAGAAATAACTAGGCCTTCTTTGATTGCTTTGAGGCTGCAGGTGTCTTTTTGGCAGCTGGAGAGGATTCACTTAGCCTCTGATGTGTCAGTGGAGGCTTCTCAGACTGATATATCTGATTGTTCTTCCCTAAAATATTGTTAATTTGCTTTAATCCTGTGGTATAGGCTTAATTAGGCCTAATTTCTGTCTTCTGGTCTTCATACTATCTTCAATTGAGTGGATTAGGCTTTAGATAGTCGAATTTAGGCCTTGATCCCTCAAAACTGTGTTAACAATCTTTAATTCTTCATCTTTGCTGTGATTTTATCCTTTAACACTGATACTCTTTGTGTGATTAATGTTTGATGTGTTTTGTTGCTACGCAGGCGTTACAGAGGGTTTTATAATGTCACCAGTGTTCATGAGCCACTGGTAAATCATGATGTGAAACCCTGCAGAATGATCCTCTTTATGAATAGTGGCCAGAGGGATCGTCATCCCCAACCTTTGATTTTCTTTTAAAGCAGTAGAGAAACCTTTTAAAACCTGCACAAACACAGAAAAATTAAGAAAATCCTGCGGAAAATAGGTTAAGGCTACTTTGGAGGTTAGGTTAGATCATGAATGTTGGATGAAATCCACCAACGACGAGGATTGCTCGCTGGGGTTAGATGGGCAGGCAGTTGGATAAATGGTGGTGGAGATTAAGTCTGGATCGTTGATCTGCAAAGATCAACAGTCGAGATCAATTGGGTTTTTATAATGTAGAGGGGGTGATATTATAATGAAATGGAGGAAATTTCAAAAGAAATGGGAGAAAACCTTTATCGACAGCGAAAAAGGGGTTAAATGAAATTTGGGGTTGCAGAACGATTCTGGGCCATTGGATTAGATTGATCAACGGAGATCAATGACGGAGATTCTTTGATGAAAATCTCTTGGAAGAAAAATGAAGGGCGATGAGCTAACGACAAGATTAAATTGAGATCGTCAGATCTTAGAGATCAATGATAGAGATTTAAAAATAATAAAATGTAATGCAAATGGGAAAGGTGGTTTCGGCTGTAAAAACCACTAGTGTCGCGCTGCTCCAAAGAAGTTTTCAAAATTTCTAAAAAAAAACGCGATATAGGTTGCCTCTTGACACGTGTCTTTTAAAAACTGCCCATATCGCGTAAATTTTTGGCATTAACTTTCAGACTCAAAATCACGCGATATGGAGTCTTATCCATCAGATCAAAGGCGGAGAGATCCGACGGTGGAGATGAGAGAGCAATAAGATAAGATGCGTGGGCAGAAGATGGTGGACAGGGCCAAGGCGGTTTTGATCTTGACCGTCGGATCACAGGAATGGACGGTCAGGATTTATCGATGAGGGAGGTAGGTTCCAAAGGGGTTGGGCCTACAGGGTTTAATCTAGACCGTTAGATGTTCAGAATGAACGGCCCCAATTGAAAGATGGAGCATCGAAAGGAATATGAGGCAGGGGTTTGGGTGGAGATCGGGTAGATGTGGACCATTGATCTGCAGAGATCATCGGTGGATCTTCGCCGAAGAGTTTAAACTGCAGGATTTATGAAATAACAAAGGGAAACCGGGTTTGATTTGGACAGTTGGATCTTGGTGAATGGACGGCCCAGATCCAATCGCAGGATCGCAAATCGGCAGAGTAAAGAGGAAGGCACAAAGAGAATGGGTCGATGAAATTAAGCGCAGGTCATTAGATCTTAGAGAGATCAATGGTCAGGATGAATATGTGAGTTTTACTGTCAGAGGGCTATGGCGAAGGGTGATTAAATCTGGGTTGTCGGTTCTTGTGGATTTGACGGTCCAGATTGAATCGCAGGATCGCAATCGGAGGAGGCAAAGGGATGGCACTTTAGATTTTGCGCGGTGCGATTAAGCGCAAGCTGTTAGATCTGGGAGTAATACCGACGGTGGAGATTTAATCGGAGGGGTGATGGAGGAAGATTATGGGCGTGATGTGACTTTAGCATTGGCTGTCAGATTTATAAATATCAACGGCGGAGATTGGATCTGCGTTTGAAAAAGGAAAAAACTCATCGCATCGGGGATTTTTAGAAAAACAAAGGGAAAACATTAATAGAAAACTCTGATTTGTGATTTTGCGATTGGGCCTTAGCGTTGGTCGCGGCTCCGGGTTTTATGCGGAAAAAATGGGCTGGGGGCTAGGGCCAAAGGGGCTTAAAGCCTTAGTGCAAAAACATTGTTTGTAATGATTTTTGAAGGATTTTTTGAGGATTTTGAGAGTTGCGATAAGGTTTAAAAAGGAGTTTTAAACCTTATTAAAGGGAATTTCTGAAGGAAAGGAAGGAAAATGAGGGAAATGGAGGAATTTTATGAGGAAAAGGGGATGTAAAATGGAGGCTAATTATGAGTAAAAAGAGGAGTAAAATGAAGGGGAAAATGAGTTTTTTGAGCAGTCTTTCTCTTTGTAAACAACAATTTTTTCAGGATTATGAGGGAAACAACAGTGAAGATTAACTAAAAGATAAGTTATCTTCATAAGACTTCAAGAACTAACAATTTGGCAATAAAATTGTTTCTTGAATGCTTTTTAAAAATGATTTAGCCACCATTTTATATAACAATTTTTTATAGGTGGCTAACACCTTGAACCATTTCTTCCTCTGTAAAACCCTCCGACATCCCAAAACCACAGAAAATGTGTTTATGTGCCCTCCTTGTAGGTTTTCAATTAACAAATTGTGTTTTGTGCAAGTTTTAATGGTGGAAATGTATGAAATACATTCCACAGGGCCAAATTCAGTTACAGAGAAGGCTTGGATGATGATCTAGGAGCTTAAAACAAATCAATGATGGCTAGAAGGCTTGTACCAATGTTTTCCATCGATGAAACATGATCATCGATGGATAAAAACCCTCCTGCCACGAAGAAGAGCCTCCCTTGCACAAAGAAGATAAACACAGTCAAAGGAAACAGTGAAGAGAAGGATATTGAAAGATTAAAGGGCTAATCTTTTATCAAAAGCCAAAATAGGAGATTAGCCAGTCAAAGCAGAAGTTAAAGAAAGAAAGGCAGACAGTTAACAAAGATTAAAGGATAAAGGCAAAAGATCAGAAGGATAAATCAAAAAATTAAATAAACAGACAATCAGAGTATAGAGACAGAGTTTAAAGGCCTAATACAAAGTTTAAAGATGAAACATAGGCAAATTAATTCCAGAAATGCATTCAAATGACTAAGCATATGGCAGTTACTTCTTCCAAAGATATTTCTGCCACCTAGTGCTTTGTTTCCTTTAATAAAGCATTTGGCAGTTATTGAACCTAGTCAGAGATATTTTCTATCTGCCAAGCAGTTATTGTAAAGTTATGAATAGGCCTTAAAGTCAAATATTTCACCTATATTCCCTTAGGAGTTAAGATAGAAGTTATTATTCAGATAAATATCTGTAGATATTCCTGCCTTGAGCTTTGCATGGTCTTGAAGGTAAGGAATTCATTAAATCTGTAATAAATGACACCTCAAACCCTAACTTAGCTTCACCTCCTCATTTGTAGATAAATAATACATTTGAACTCATTATCTTGTTGGCATTTGATGAGTCTTTGAAGTAATACATAGTCTCTTGGAGGTTGAAAAGAAATTGATGTCTTGGAACTTGTGAATGCCCTGATTTGTTTATAGATGGAGGAGGCTTGCTTGCAGGATCCCTGAGCTTGGTTTATGGTGAAGTGATTCTATTCTGTTATTGTTATTTTCTGTTTCATTATGTTTCCATACTTTTATGTTGCAGTAGAATAAAATATTTAGAATAAGAAATGCTTCTGAAGGCACCTTAGTTCTGTTTGTTCTTCATTGCCTTAATGTTTTCCTCTGCTAGGACATTTTAGAGAATTCTTAATTGCTTTCTAGACCCCCTAAGCTTGTTTATTTCATGAATATTTTAATACAGTTTGTATCAAGCATGATTTATGGCTAGCCCTGCTTATTTGATGTCACTAAAACACTGTTTCTGAAGTCTCTCTCTAAAGTACCATTACTTAAAGTCTGCCAAAGAGGTTTTGTTTTGATCATACCCTTTGTACTTGCTTAAATAATTGTTTTAGAGATCTTCATAGCTATGATCAAAGATGTTTAGGCATTCCCTCTTCTCTGATTACAGTTACATGTGTGTCTTAAATGTTTCTGTCCTTGAAGGTGAAATCACTAGAAGTTAAATGAGTTTCTCGCCTTCTATATTTCATTGAAATGTTTGTCTTGAATAATTATCTGCTTTAGTTGAATCAAAGAATTTATGGTTTGCCCTGTCTATTGATTGCCTCTTTATGCTTATGATAGTTAAGTCCCTTTGTTGAAAGTACATGATAAAGGATTCTTAATTTCCCTTTGTCCTACTTTTTATTCTCACAATTGAGGTCCATCTCATTACCCCTAAAAAACCTTGAATATCCACTGACCAAGTTAGATTTTCCCTGTGATGCTCCCCGATCCATTGATGAACCTATCATGACTTTTATAGACTCCACTGCCCAATAATTAGAGATTTCCTCATTCTATCTAGTCTGCTTGATCATCATACCCAACCAAAACAAACAACAAACCCTATACTTAACAACTAGCCTAAAATTAGCAATCTAAAGCAAACAAGCCCACATCCTTTGCAAACAAATAGAGAGAGCCTTCTCTGAGTCTAGGAAGGCTAGGTCGTAGGACTTGAAAGATGGTTTGATGTTACCCTGTGCATTTGGTCTACCAATCTGCTAAATCATGAGATACTAGCACCTTCACTATCCATATCTTTGGGACTTGACATCCCTCAATATTTTTGGTTTTAAGAATTCCTATTAGACCAAAAGCTTGCATTTTGAAGCTTTATATTTTATAGGGTGTCGTTCCTGGTTATTAGTGTCTAATTAGCTATCGGTTGATTGTTTTTATCTTAGATAAAATGTATTTTTTCACCATGTTTGACCAAAATATTCATTGATATAGTAGACAATGAGGAATTATTCCTGACATAGAGGAAATTCTCACCACCAAATGGTGATGCTTGTCACCAAATTTCTCATTTTTATAATCAATAAATAGCTCCACAACTTACCTTATTTTACAACTATTTTTTTCTACATGATAGGTGTTTGGATTCGTAATACCATCATTCTCATTTTCCTAAGATCAAAAAATGTGCATTCACACTATGTACACCAAATCCCTAAGCAATGAAATATCAAGTACTAAAATCTAGTTGAAAGGGGGGGATAATATGTTCACATTGGCATGTTACAAGCCATCAATCTGCTAACTAATTCTCTCATTCGACGGAATGTAGGCACAAAAAAAAATGTACCTGTCAGAACTGTCTTCATTGAGCGAGGGAAGTTTAGGTAGAGTGGAGGAAAGTTAGAGATCTAGTACATCTAATAGACAAATATCATCAACTAGAGGTGAGAAGATCAAAAGAAAATTTTATAGACACGTAGAATTTCTTCTTGCTGAAGGGGGATCATGTTCTTATGATGTTGAGAGCGTAGGAAACATCGAGGTGCCTTTGAGGTACAAAAATCTAGTGAAATTACCCCTCAAGCCAAAAGATGGTTCCGTTGCTGGGACCAGGATCATAATTTTGAGGGAGATTTGATGTTGTGGCATCCGTCACGCATCGAATTACAGGACTGGTTAGATATAAAAATCCTTGAATGTGCGCTGCAAGAGAATAAAAGCACTAAATTGTCTGACAAACAGTGGGTACATAAGTATATTTATATAGAAATGCATGAAATTTTCTTTTGTTCCTTTGCGCACGAACTACAGGAGTGGTTGTCGCGCTTAGCCAAGTTCCATCACTATATCAAGGATGACGTAGTTACTGAGTGGAATCCTAAATTGATCCAACAAGTAGAGAAGTTTGACAATAAGATCACTAGCGCGATAGATCATTGGATCGATTGCCTTCTGGGCGGATTTGTGACTGAATCTGCTGTGGACCAATTTGTGTCATATTCTGAAGTAGAAAGAAAGTTCTTCAAAGGTCCTAGAGGTAAGTTTCTGCGCTCATTGAAATTATTAATGAAAATGCTATTATGTGAACGGGGTTTTCTATGCAAACATACTGCTTGAATGCATCAAAGAAGTTTAGTTACGCGTAGTGGAAGAATTTATCGAGAAGACTCTAAAAAATTCCTTTATAGCCCTCTGAAGCCTAGATCTGATAGTGAACCTGAACCAGAAACTGACTCTGAAGAAGAAATATCATCATATCAAAGGAACTTGAATCTATTTCCCACTCCATCCAATCCACTTCTGAGCTCGCATCACAGATCACCAACCCCACCACGCAGTCCATCTTCACCTCCACCTCCACCCCCTCCTGAAGTAGATATAGCTGCATCCATGAAGTTGCCTAATTTCAGAGGCACTGGAAATGAGGAAACTAATCACTTCTAGTTTGTAACTGAGACTGTATGGAAAAATCAACAAGTAAAAAATATTGATATCAGAAAAGCACAGCTGGCTACTGCATTTCAATATTGTGCTCTAGACTGGTACATTAGGTATGCACAGACAAACCTTAATGCTACCATAAAGCAGAAAGAGCAGTTTAAGAAAATTAAGTCATATGTGCAGATGGTGAGAGAGATGAAGGATATCCATAAAGAACCTAATGAATATTTATGGGAGGATGATCAAATATTGAAGCACGCCATCATATATGGTGGGTTTGTGATTGATGATACTCAACATAAATAATGGTTCATTTCTATGTTGCTCTTGCACCTACGCTAGCCATTAGGTCAACAAAATATTTCTACACAAGCTGAGGCCGTAGAAGTTTTTATGAAACTAGAAGCTACCCCAACACCTATTTCACTGGGAACACATCAAATTCAGAGCCAGCTGGAACTATGCATTTGGAAATTCAAAATATGCGCAAGGACAAAGGAAAGCAGGTATGCACAGAGGTATGGTATATCAAATGAAAATATTCTAGGCATCATAAAGACCAGTGTTCTATCTTCAACAACTATATGAATGCTGGAGGTCCTAGTCCATTGAAGAACCTTGTATGGTGTACTATATGCTAGATTGTTGGACTACATGACACAGATTCTTGCCCAAGGATTGGAAAATATCAACCCGAATTAAAGCAACCATTTTGAAATATCTGTTCGTAATTAGGGCATGATTAGCAACATTTTCGGACCTATGATATGATGTTGGATAAAGCTGATATCTATAGAATGAAGGTTTAACATACATCACCAAAATTCTCTTTTGGGCGAGGAGGATTCCAAGGCAGAGGAAGAGGTCGAGGATGTGGATCAGCTGGTCAAGAAAGAGGACAAGTGATTTGCTACAACTGTGGTGATGCTGGTCATTATGTGTGCAGATGTCCGAATCCAGCGCGAAAATCCTGCAGGTACTGTAGATAATTTGATCATGTTATAGAATATTGTCCTATATTGATTGCTAAAATGCAAGAAAATAAGACCCCTACGCAGAATATCCAAATGGTTCACGCAGAGACTCGTGAAGAAGACCCTTGTGTGAATGTAGTTACTAGGAGTGGTGTAGCTACCAATGAGGATAAGGGAAAGCAACCTGCCACTGATGTATGGATCCAAAAAGCACCTGAAGACAGAGAAGGCCTTAATCTTCAGCGCACAAAAGAAAATTTTATTGAAGCAAGGAAATAATTTGCAGAAGGAGATACTTCAACAAGTGGTTGAAAATTGAAGGAAGCCGAAGGAGAAGAAGAGATTAAGCCATTCTTACAAGCATGCATAAAGTTGCTGCACAACAAAAAGTTTGTTGAAAATTTATAGGCATTGATAGATAATTGCATAGAAAAAGAACAACCCATGGTAGAACATCAAGAAGTCAAAAAAATCTATAAAAACAAGAAGAGAATGGGTAGAGAGATGCGTATGATTGATCATATTGGTGCTTATGAAATGGACCAAGTCATTCTAGATTTGGGATCATATGTTAATGTTATACCTAAACAAACATGGCAACACATGGGAGAACCAAAGTTGGAATGGTCCACTATCCAACTGCGATGGCTAACTAGTAGAAGATCATTCCCTTGGGAATATTGTCAAAATTTGTGGTCAATATAGAAGGTGTTAAGGTGTTGACAGAGTTTGAGGTCATATATATTGTAGATGATACCGATCCCTATCTCGCACTGCTAGGATTGGGTTGGGCCATTGACATGGATGGTGTTATCAATTTGAAGAAAAGGATAATGTAATTTGAGAGAAATGGAGTTAGGGTCATCATTAATCTGGATCCTACAAAAGGTCAAAGGTATACAGAAAGAGTGTGCGCTGAGGACGATATTGACCAAATAAAACTAAATTTGCGCGAGGAAGACTGGATTAATCCAACCGCAGATGGGAACCTTAAATGGGAGAGGGATAGTTCTTGTGTTTCAGATTCTAATGAAGAAATAGAGAATTGACAGAACCAACTGCATGAGGTGTCTGCGCCGCACTGTCATCGTGTGACCTGCACTCTGCGTTGTATAAAATTTGAGGTACGTGATTTCCCCCATTATGATGGCTCAACTGATGTAAACATGTTCCTAGGAGAATTGGAAAGGTCTGTGCCGACAGGACAAAGGTTCCATGCTTTGGGTCTTGGCTTGCGCACTACTCCAGCAAGGTGGTGGGAAAATATAAGGAGAATATGGGATATTGGGAGGAATGTGTGCAAATGATGCAGTTACGATTTGAAATCCCAGTAATTAAAGAGGAGGATTTATATTCTGGAAAAGAGGATCCGAATAGACATCTGGTCAAGTGGAATCAGGTAAGGGGTGTAGAACCAAGACCTGAATGGGTTAATATGTTTATTAATACATTGGGAAAGGTGCCAACTGAATGGTATTTGGAAACATAGTTGCACAGAGGCACTAGCGAGTGGTCTGTGCTGGTAGACAATTTTATTCTTACCTTTAGCATTGAAAGTAGGTTTGATACAATTTCTGACGCTTTGATCCCATAGATCATTAATGCACCGATAAAAGAGACTGTGCACTGCAGACAATTGGCACTAGTGGAATTTAGGGAACCATACGCACTCACATGACCCTCTATCCCCTCAAATATCATAAAAATGGGCTCCATGCCGAGCCTTGTGGGATATTCCAGAAAGTGCATTCCCCAGTATGAATTGATCATTGCGCCCATGACCCGGTTACTTAGAAGAGGTGCGACATTCTATTGGGATGATGAATGTCAGCGAAGTTTGCAGTTATTAAGGGATATGATAGATAATACTCTATATGCTTTGAATTACCTGGTCCACAAGCCTGTGTTGGTGGGGTCGGTTTATAGATGGTTATCCTTAGCTATGGATTATATGCACAAAAGGTGCGGCACACACACGGTATCTACGCCAGGAGATCGACTGGTGCGTAGAAGTGTAAAAAACTAGCCGTTGGAACAGTAAAACTGGATAAAACAGAATTATTATCATTTTTTGGAGCATCCAAGATGCATTTAATGAAGGGATTTTTCCATATTTGAGACCATTTTGTCAGTAATGGAACCTCATTAACGCCCAAGGAGCTGTTGCAAATACGCCACAAGTATAAATATGACCTATGGGGTCACAATATTTCCCTTTGCGTTCTAAGAAATTTTTATGCTTTGAGCTCTTTATTTGTCATTACCTTTGCTGCATCCATGTCCAGATTGGATCCCGTGTTTGAAGACTCATTGCGCTGAACTGGTATAGGGTATGTGATCCAGAACAAGATGATAACCACCAGACCAAGTGAAGACCCTGTTGTGCTAGAAGTACCCATTGTATAAACCCCTGCACCATCCAAAACAAAGAAGGGTCAAACATCTGGAACACGCAAGTCCCTAAGAGAAAAGACCCCATTAGGGGAATTTTGAGGTCTAAAATGGGCCTCCTAAGGAAATTATAAAATAATAGTGGAAAAAATCTAATAAGATTTGATGACATCATCAAATTTTAGAGGGAAAAATGAAAAAACTACTTTTTCAATTCATATTTTAAACTTATCTCCCAAAGTTTTTACTCAAATTTCGAGCGGGAGTACTCATTGGATGCGGAATTTAATTCCCCATCCAAGGAGTACCCATGTTGCATACTTTCGATGGGTCCTACTACACGAAAAATGAGAAATACATAAAAAAATGTGATTACAATCACATTTTTTATGTATTTCTCATTTTTCGTGTAGTAGAGTTCATCGAAAGTATGCAACATGGGTACTCCTTGGATGAGGAATTAAATTTCGCATCCAACGAGTACTCCCGCTCGAAATTTGAGTAAAATTTTTGGGAGATAAGTTTAAAATACGAGTTGAAAAAGTAGTTTTATTATTTTATTATTTTTTAATATTTTTACTTTTTTACTCCAAAAATGGTGAATCATCCATTATGGATGACATCATCATCTTGAATCCTATTGGTTGTTATAAAGTTTATTTTTGTTGTACATTTTTCTTATGAGGCCCATTTTAGACCTCAAAATTCCCCTAATGCCCAGACCACGCCATTCTACAGGAGAGAAGATAAAGAAACCTATGAATGAAATCCCAGAGACTATTGAGGAAGGTGATGATGAAGTGGTAGAAGTCACCCCCTTGCGACTGGCCAGTTATATTGCACCACTAAAACCTACTCTTAAAGCACTAAAGGACTTGGATAAGGTGCATGTAGGTATCCAAGTGCCTATGATCCTAGAGAACGTCCCAATGGAGGGGGACATGCTTGAAAAAATCTCTCAACTACAATTTGATGACTGGGACATTGCAGACGTTGAAAAGTTTCCCGAGCTTGCGCCAGAGCTCTATCTTGATCCAGTTCCCTATGCAGGAGGTCTGGTGCGCCTCAAACCAAAGAGGTAAATGCTCGGTTTGCATAAGGCAGGCTTGCTCAATCTCTTATAGATCCCTCATTGTGGGCAAGGTCCCGTTAATGATATACACATTATGCAACTGTTGGCATTGGTGAATGACGATGTGCTCTAGCTAGGAGAGTGCATCCAAATTGATGCAGAACTAATTCACCGAATCCAAGGTCTGCTGAATAAGGGGGCCAACCCTATGATAGATTTTGGAGGGAAAGCACAGGAGAAGACGTTGGTCGATCAACTAAAGAAAAATTATGATGTCAAGTGAAAATCTCGGGGATTTGTGATGGAGGAAATTAATGGACCATAGTCCATTTGGGCATGCTCCTCTTGGCTTGCAATATTATGCGCAAGTGTCGGCTAAAGGAAGTACCCATGCACGTGATTGCGCTAGCTGGAAGGTGTGAAAAAAGAGTTATATACAATTGGTGCACATATCTCTGCAAAGAGTTTCTTGAAAATGTGCGTGAGGTCCAGGAGGAGGGAAAACACTTTCAATATGCTTGGATATTGTTACTAATCACATTGATTAGATGGAAAAATCTCAAAGAAACGCAGTTCCCTGAGCTAGAAGCAACGATGTGTGAAGCTACGCGCTATGCCACACTCTGGAACTCATCTGACAAAGTGTGTGTGTAGGAGAAAAATATCTTCTGGATTTTGTATGATGCAAGCTTATACCAAGTAGTACAGTTGAAGCCACGACTGTCCCCGACTCTGTACTACTAATACAAGATGGTAGCCGACTTTATGGCTACATTCCACAATATCCACATCCACACGAAGGGCCTTGTGGAGGGAGTATGGTATGAGTTACCCTACTTGGTCACTGAATATGATTTTATCAGAGTAACAACAGAGTGGTTTCTGGTTTGGTTGACTCCAAAAACACAACTGCACACTTTGACGGGAAAATCAACAGAGAAGGCTACTGAAAATGCTGCAGAAACCGTGCCATCAACAGTCATAGAAAAACCTAGTGAGAAGGAACCCACCTCAACAACAATAGTAGAAACCACTGATACCACCACTGTGCCAGAGAAAAATGGATTTGCGCCTAAGGAGGTTGAAGCAACAACAACATACAAAGGCATAAAGTGTGGTGCGCAGGCCATAGGTGGGTAGCGAAAAAAATAGAAGGGTTCTAAGCAAACAGGACAGGAGTCCTGACCCTTACAGAGGACGATCTGAATGAGATCACAAATACAGTCACCATGGCACAGGAAGATCAATGGATGGAAATGGAGGTCCAATATAAATCAGCCTTGGAGATTATGTAGGTTGGGCTACAAGAATTGAAAGTTCAAGCGAGCCAGATATAGGAGAGCATGATCCAGGCGAGCCAGATTAGTGCACAACCATTGGATGTTGCCTTGCCACCATCAGGGGATGCACACTTTGTTCACATCCCCTTGCTAGCCTAAAAAATGTGCGTTAATCAACATGTTTAGTTTACAGGAACATGTGATATGCACATTAACCTTTTAGTGTTGCCGGCAAGAAAACTTCACTTGCTAAATTTAGTAATTGTAGATGAACTACAATTTCGCGAAGAAAATGCGCAGAAAAATATTGGATATGCGCAAAAACAAGCTGCTCAAGAGCATCAGCACCAGTAATAGGCCAAAGCAGCATGTAGAGAAGCATAGGCCCAATGCACAGTGCTAAAGGCGAAAATTAATCAGGTATGCCAAGACATTTCCGCTGTCTTGGCCATAGTCGAACCTGCAGAAAAGTTAGAGGGATTGGATATTGCAGTCAAATTAGCACGTGCATAAGTTCAGATAGTTCGGACGACGTATGAGAAGTAGATCACAGACCTCCAAACTAAATTACAACTGAAGACACCCCCCGAGTTTCGCGTGAAGAGGGCAGCCGAAGTAAAACAAGCCCAAGAAAGCATTGTTGCTGCGGTAACTCGGTGTGACACATATTTGAATGAAGCCATGGACATTTGAACTTTTGTCTAGAATATTCTGGTCGTGCAGCAGTTGTGTGACACACTCAGTACAAAGGAGAAAAAGTTCAAAGAAATCTGCCCAATAGAACCTACGTTGGTGATCACAGGGAGACTTGCTCGTCCACAAGAAGGTTGCAGACTCCAGGCAGAAATTGTAGACTTGCTTCGCAAGGAATAGTTTCTCAAAGAACTTATGAAAACATGGGCAGAGGAAGTGCCTCAACTCTCTCAGATGCTAGACAACACCCTGAAGATTATTCAGCAGACCCAACACAGTGTGGAGATGGTCGCTGAAGGGCCTACAACAGAAAAAATGGTTCAACAAGTGCCGGGTAAAACAACGCAGAGCCTCAATTTATTTCTCCCTCTCCAGACTTCTATTAAGATGCTCAAGGATAAAACCAAGGAGACAACGACAATGCCTCAGTGACTCGGGATGAGTCACATGTTTGTGTTGGAGGCGTGTTGGAGCGGGGTATCCTGAGGCACAAGTTCCAAAGGGATTTTTTATATGTTTGTATGTGCGTGCTACGCAGATGAATTCAAAGGGATTTTGGCCCCAATTTTGAATGTAATCAAGATTAAATGTAAAATATGGGCCTCAAACCATGGTTTGAGACCATAGTATATGCATGTTAGGCGTATTATAAATAGATGGAGTATGTCTAAGCTAAGTAGTAAGTCATATATAAGTCGATGAATGTTATGAGATATTGATAGCATTTTGTGTCTGTAAGGGTTTTGGGTTGGGTGAAAGGTTCCTGTAGGCTGTGTGTGCAAAGACCTAGTCTTGGTTATGTGCGGATTCCACTGGCTATGTGCGCAGAAGGGTTTGTAAAGGATTGTAAGGGTTTTTGCAAGAAGGAAAGTTGATGTATTGACAGACCTGAAAGACTAATAGAAAGAAAAATTTTGGCGAACTCTCTATGTTATTTGTATATTTGTTATTTATGCTTTGATGAGATCACATTGTGCGTTTACTTATTGATGAATGCGCAGAGCTAATTTATATGTTTATGCAAGAGTATTGACATATGTTAAGTATTGAATTGATTAAGATCAATATCTGGTTATGATTTGTTATGTGCACTAAGTTAAGACAAACATTTCTATGTTACTCTGTTGATCTGTAATTCCGCTATAAAATGATTGCGCGCATTTGTAGAAGATCACTTAGGTTTTTTCTGAGGACCACTTCATTAAATTCTCTCTCAGGGTGCGAAAACCTGGTTCCAACACCCCCCATACTGCTTCGGGCAAGAGTTTGGTCTGCGCAAGCAGATCATTGCTGGAAGGGCCAGTAGTTGGAGGGATTTTTGGTTTATCCATAAACTCCAAACCTGGGTTGGGACCCCTCAAGCCAACAATACTCCTAGAAAATCATCCTCCATCTCCACCTGCAGAGGTTTAGGAAGAAAAGGAAGAGAGAAATACTTAGACCAATCAACTTTATTTTCTTGAGTGCCTAATCCACCCTAGTCAACACACCCCAAAAGAGACCGAACTTCTGGGAGCCAAAAAATTTGTGTGAAAATACCCCTTCTCCAGGTCATTAAGGATGTTCCTATTTACAATAGACTCATCAAAGAAAAGTGCTTTAAGAAACCTGGGAGAAAGAAGAAAGACACCTCCACCATCAATTTTGTGGGATAACTGTCTGACCTAATGTTGGGAAGGGTGATCTTCCAGAAGTACCTAGACCTTGGAAGTCCAGTAGTAGATGTACACATTGATGGTTTCATAGTCCCGCATACTCTGATTGATCTCGGGGCTGCAATCAATGTGATGAACAAGGAAACTATGCTTAAAATCAACCTCCAAGGAGCTTTGAGAAAGACCACCACTATTTTGCAACTTGCAGACAAGTCCACAGTAGCTTCGGAAGGAATTTTTGAGGATGTTATGGTCTCAATCGACTCCTCAGAGTACCCCACATATTTTTTGGTCCTCCATCCAAAAACCAATTTTAATGGATACCCTCTTATCTTAATAAGACCTTGGTTTGCCACTGCCGATAATTATATCAGCTACAGGGCAAGCCGATGATTATATCAGCTATAGGGCAGGAAACCTGAATATAAAGAATGGGCCCTTGTCCAAACAACTGGTATTTTATCCTCCTGCCTAGCCTTCCATTGACCATGACCTATATTTTTGGTTGGAGGATGAAGAAGATGAAGATGAAGTGTACAATACCATACCCTACCCCATCCGTACTATATATATGGTACTTAGAGGGGGGCAACCCGATGAGGATGATCTCATCGAATACATCTGTTATCACAAAATTTCACATGATATGCTGCTAATCAGACAATCTCATGTAATTGTTTCAAACCAATCTTTTGACTGAAGCTTAGCCTCTTCAGTCTGAGAGGGCTCTCTCAAAGGGTTAATGATATTGAATAAAGACGTATTTAGATGGCTAATACTACTTGGAAAAAAATTTGCTTAAGATGAATGTAGGTTGAGAATAGTATTAGTATGCAAACATTGGGCTTATGGAGTCAACACTTTCAGTGCTTCAGTAATGAGTTCACTTGACATGGAAGCTGAGGTAGGTAAGAGTTTTTAGCAGTAGTACACACACACATGAAACAAGAAAATACATAGTCAATTCATCTATAAAGAAAGTCAGAGCATTACATGAATGAATTATGAGTATTATAAATGAAAACCACTGTAAATGGGATACATAAAATATATATATAAGATAGGTAGGCACTAAAAAATCAATCAGAATCTCAGGTTGGTCAAGAAACAAATCTCTGTATTGCTGAAATAGTCAAATTACATAAAGCTGTATTTTTGCCAAAAAATCTCCAACCCTTGAAAAATTCGACTCTATGGCCTTCAATATACTTGTTACATCATGAGATGATCTGCCTCCTGGCTAGATTCATCAAATTTTTTCCTAATGACACCTTGCATAACAATACAACATCTACTTAATGACAAAATGACATCCATCCTACTTGACAATCCTTTTCCTAATAGGAATCAAACTACTCATTATTACATTTAACAACCTTATCTTCTAAATCAATTACATCTTTGACAAGTATGCTTTCACATGTTCAAAATGGGGTGATGGGACTCATCACTACATGACCACTTAATTGACCTCCTCTAAAACTGGAAACAAGACCTTGTTTTTTAGGAAAATGGTCTTCTTCTTCCACGAATGATTTGGATGCTAATTTATCTTCATTTCATGGTATTTCAGTGATGAATGAATGTTGTCATGATCCTCTAACACTTGGATAATACTCAACTGTCCATAAATGCCCAAAATTCTGGTTAAAATTCTCCCACACAGTACGCTACGAAAGTAAGGCAATTTTGTAGCGTACTTTCATAGCGCTTCAAAAATGCCATTTACCCTCAAAAAATTTTATTCTTTCCTTTGGCATGGTCTTCATAATCCTTAGACACATCTCCCACACCAATTTCACCTCTTGACAGCTGCCAAAACTGTTTCAAAAAGAAAGAAGAAAAGCTAAAGTAGTTTCGTAGCGTTTTGTTTTCCTTCAAGCTCACGCACGCTACGAAACTACTGAAAAGTGTTGAAATTCCATATTTTGTATAACTTGAAAAATAAACCTCATAAGTGCCAAAACATTGTTACTAACATGCCATTAGCTTTAAAAAAACATAAATTAGCTCACCTTATGATCCTTGAGGCATTTCTTCCTCATTCATGATTGGTTGAGCTATTGGCTCTTCAAGCACTGTCATTTTGAGGCCTTTTTTCTCCAACTCTTCATGAATTAGTTCAATTTTCTCCTCGAGGTCCTTAACCTGATCTTTCAGTATTTTTTTGGTAGCTTTCAAATGTGTGTTCATCCTCCTGACATGTTTGGCCTCTTTCCTTGCTGGAATGGTCCATTTGATACGCTGCTGTGTGTTATCCAAAGTCTTGGAAACAGTGTCAACAGGTTCTTCCCAAATTGCCTTCATCTTTTCAAAATAAATCTTATCTACACTGTGTTTCCTTGCTTCTCTTTTCATAACAAAAATTTCATGATTGACCAATTTCAATTGTTCTTCAAGGAGCTGCAACTCTGTTTTTTCCATCACCTTCTCTTTTCCTTTCTTTATTTTGCTAATTTTATCTTTCTCTACAGGTGATGAAAGGTCAATGACCTCCTGTGGTGGCTGGAATGTGTCAGTAGTTGGTGGGAGTTCTTTACTGCTCTCTAAAAGCTTCCTAGCATGCCTTGTCATAGGCTTTATTGCTTGAAACATAAATCCTGCATCTTCTCCCTCAAATTCTAATTTCTTTGCATATTTCGCCTTTTTTAACTTCTGTCCACCTTCCTCTATGTCCTCAGCCTGGAATATAGGAGTTTCTTCTATGTCAATGGCATATAAGATATATTCAAGATTTCCTTTAGCTACTGCTATGTCTTCTATGGCCACTTTTTTCTCAGCTAAAGCCACTGTTTGGCTCCTTGTCCTCCTTTATGTTTCTTGTTTACTCACATCTTGTTTTTGTTTTGCAATTTTGACCACCTTTGACTTCTGTTTTGCAGGTGGGAAATTTGGTGTGTCAAAACTATGCAATCGCTCTGGCTCCATCGTAATTGGCTCACTTGGTTCTACTCTTGCAGGTTCACTTGGTTTTGCTACCAATGGTTCCCTTTGTTCTGCTGCTAATGGTGATGGAATTATCCTAGGTTTAGGAGTTCTTGAAGGAGTAAGAGCATCCAACTCAAAACCACTAACAAATAAGAATGAGGACCAGTCTCTACCTAACCTTTGAAGTTCAGCTAAAACCAAGAGCGTCATTAAACCATGATGAAACAATTAAGTCTCACTCCCTTTAGACTTTGCTTGGACCTTATCTGCCATTTTTGACAAAATTCTATGTAAATATAAAGGTAGATCAAGGGAAATCTTACCAGTAAAGTGCAAAAGTAACTTGAAATGATATGAATAGAATTTGTGGTATCTCCCTTCACAACTAAAGTACTTTTGGATGATGAGAAACATTTTTGAGTAATTTTCCTTTATGCAGTTTCTTGGAATAGCATTGGTGAGATCCATTTCAGTATGCTCAGGCTTCATAAACTCTTTGCACTGCTCCATGTTAAACTTGAAACCTTTGAACCACTTATCTTGCCCTCTTGGAATCTCTGTAGTAGCTGCAATAACCTCTAGTGTGATGGAAAAATTGAGCATTCCCACTTTGGTGGCTGTTCCACTAAAATTCAAAGCAAACTCTTTGGAAACTTGTGTATGACAACCTTGTAATTTCTCACAAAACCGTAGGAAACCTGTCCTTCTGAAGAATTCCACTACTGTTGGGTCTTCATTGATCAAATTCATGTCTGCTGGTTCATATCTCAAGCATTGGACACCCTTGTTTGTCCTTATTTTCTCTGCCATGGTTTCATTAATGTCTTCATAGCCTTGCTTGATGATGCTCAATGTCAACCTTTGAAAACACCAACCACATCTTTGGCTTAGTGCAATAGCTCTCCAGAGCTCAATATCACGCAATAAGGAATGCGAAATGAGAAATGAATGAATTAGGAAAGTTTTTGAAGTTTTGATGTCATCTCATGACTTAATGATGACTCATACATACCTAAACTGATCATGATGATTGCAGAACTGAGCATGTACCTTAATTTTATCCCTCCATGACTCGAATGGAATCTAACTTACCCTTTCCCAATGATTTTCTAACACCTAACAGCTAGACTAATAAGACAGACAAGAAACCGCGCTTTCGTAGCGTATCTAGTGTAAATTTGACTGTTGTCGCTACAAAACTATCAACAGTTTCGTAGCGAAAAGTGACTTTTCACTGTGTATTTCGCTACAAAATTGTGGTTTCTTGGCTAAAATGGCATTTTCGGTACAAAAAACTTGGAAATTGAAATCAGTCAGAATGATGAGTGATGTGACATGAGGGAGTTTAAAAATGAGTGGGTTTAGACCTTAGGGTAAACTTAAACAAGAAAAAATTAATATTTCCCTTGACCATGCATAAAAATGAATCCTACAACCCTATTTTTGACACATTAACCTATTTAACCTTGTCAAATGATGCTTCAATTTTTTGGGTGATAACAGTGGCTCCACTTGGGATGGTGTGCCCTAGTGATACACCAAAGAAATAGTAGTTCCAGTGCTGCTATCCATCTTCTTGAAAAATAGGAAAACTTTGAAACTGCCAAGCTTTCTCTTCAAACTCTAATGGCATTCACCTCGGGCTCAACCTTGATGATTCAGCTTGTCATTATTAGCAGAAAAACACATAAAATGGAATATATACAATAGAATGAATGATCAACATATTTTAAGAAGAGTAGTGCTTTAAAGACTTGCCATTGACAGGCCCTCTAGCACATGGTTGTCCATCTATCTCCTGTAGAATGTAAGTGTTGTTCCCATGGAATGCAACTACTTTGAATGGAACCTTCCAAATGTTCTCAAACTTACCATGTTTCCCATTCTCTTCAATCCTGGCCTCCCATTTCAAAACCAGATCTTGGATTTGAAAATTTTATTCCTTGACCTTCTTGTCAAATGTCTTCCTGATTTTGTTTTGAGATTGTTGATTACTTTTATAGACTTCCTCCCTCTTCTCTTGCAAAGATATCAGCTAATTGATCCTTCTCTGAATTTCATTTGGCTCCTCCTCCAACCCTTGTAGCAACTTCATGAAAAGTACTCCTAAGAATGTAGGAAAGATGGCTTCAGCTCCATATATCAGCTCATAAGGTGAAGTTCCATTTGATCTCTTTGTGCACACTCTATCAGCCCATAGAGCATACTTTAGCTTCAAATGCCATGACTTCTTATTTTCCTACAATACCTTCTTTATAATCCTCACAATGATCTTGTTATAATATTAAGCAAGACCATTCCCTTGTGGATAATATGCAGTAGAATGCCCAAGAGTAATATGATATTGATGACAAAAACTAATTAGATTCTTAGACTTAAATGCCTGAGCATTATCAGTGATGATCTTCATAGGACAACCAAATCCATACAATATATTATTTTGCAAAAATGAAATGATAACATAATCATTGCTTGCCTAGTTGGATTGCTTCAATCCATTTGGTGAAATAATCAGTTGCTGTCAGAATCCAGTGATGCTGACCTGATGATGATGGATGAATCTCACCAATAAAATCTAGCCCCCACTACTGAAATGTTGCCTCAACATAGATAGGCATCAATGGTAAAGTTACAAGCTTCTTCTTACCATAAAAAATTTGGCATTCATGGTAGGCATCAATATTTTTGTAAACATCTTTAAACATTGTAGGCCAATAATACACTGGTCTAAGAATATTGTTTGTTGTAGCCTTCCAATAATGATGACCTCCACAATCTCTTTTGTGGAACTCCTCAATCACTTTATCAGCCTCCTCTTCCAGCAAACAATTCAACAAAATACCACCAGTATCCTTCCAATAGAGATTTTTGTCAATGATTCAATACCTTAAGGATTTTAGCTTCACAAATCTTGTCTTGGAATTTGTCAGCTTAGCAGGTGCTCTATGATGATGTAATGCAAAAAGTATGTCCTTATTCCAATATGAAATGATGTACTTTTTTTCAATAGGTATCAAATCTTCCCCTTCATCTTAAATTTCTGAAATTTACACAATTAAATTCATGTTAAGACAATCAAAGTTTGACTGTTCCATCAGCTTTGCTAGACCTTGTCCTTTAACCAATTTTGTTGGCTTTATCTCTATGTCATATTCCAGCAAGTTAGCAATCCATTTCCCCCTCTTACCATCAGGGTCAGCTTGAGTTGGGATGTATTTCACAACAACATTAGGAACAAAAGCTATAATATGAGAATGCAGAATGTAAATTCTAAAATTTTTGATGGCCTTAACCAAGGCATAAGATTGCTTCTCTAAGATGTTGTAATTCAACTCTGAGTTAGCTAATGTCCTACTAAAAAATGAAATGGACTGTTGAGTACCTTGTTGTCCTTTTTGCAACAAAACTCCATGAATTATATTTTCTGATGCAAAGGTAAAAACCAGAAATTATTTTGAGAAATCCGGGTTGATCAACACTAGTGTTGGGTGAGTTCCTTTTTAATCTCCTCAAATGAGTGCTTTGCTTCTACTTTCCACTTGATGTCAACTCCTTTCTTCAAAATCCTTGTTATGTCTTTTACAATTTCAACAAAAATAGGCATAAACCTCCTCACAAAACTTAGCTTTCCAAGAAAAGACTGAATCTCCTTTCTGCTCCTAGGAAAATCCCCTTTCTGAATTGCATTAACCTTGTTTGGATCAATCTTAATCGCATATTTAGAAATAATGTGTCCAAGTAATATACCTGAAGTTAAAGAAAAAATAGTTTTGGTGGGATTGAGAGAAATGCCAAACCTTCTACACTTTAGCAGAATTATTTCTAGGTGATTCAAGTGATCTTCTTCCCTCCTTGAGAAGACTGCTATGTCATCTAAATAGACAACTGCCATCTTGTCCTTCTCCTCAGCAAAATCAATTTCCATTGATCTCTGAAAGGTAGTTCTTGCATTCATTAGACCAAAAGGCATCTTGGCATACATGAATGTGCCCCATTGTGTGGTAAAGGCTGTTTTTTCCTGATCATCCAGATGCATAAGTATCTGATTGTAACCTGAAAAACATCAAGCATAGAAATCCTTTGGGAACCAATAATGTTATACAAAATTTGGTCCATCTTTGGGAGAGGTTAGTTGTCTTTCAGAGAGACTTTGTTCATATTTTTGAAGTCAATGTATATTCTGATTTCTCCATTCTTTTTTCTGACTAGAACCAAGTTTGCAAGCCACTTTGAGAATCTGATTAGAACAATAATTTTGGCATCAAAGATCTTCTTGATTTCCTTCTCAATCAGAGGCATGAGGAGGGGATTAATCCTCCTCAACTTCTGCTTGAAAGGCTTTTCATTTTCTTTAATGGGAATAATATGCTGAATGATAGTAGGGTCATACTTCTTCAAATTAGCATAACTCCAAGCAAAAACATCTATGAATATTTTCATCATCTCAATATATTTGTGCTTCATATCAGCTGAAAGAAACTTTGAAAGTTTAATCCTTTTTGGCATAGCTACTGTACCAAGGTTACAACTCTCTACATCTTCATCATCAGCTTGTATCCTAGGATATTTGGATACATCATTCTCATCAAAAATATTCTCAAGGGGTATGAGGCCTTTGGGTATAGAGTTATTCTTCAGCTGTAACACTTCGGAACTTCCCGTAGATTCAACAAGCATGTTTTTCTGATCTACTTGTATATTTTCAAACTCTTCTTTCAGCTCAAAAAATTTCTTTACTTGTTGGTCATCCTCAAAGACTTGCCAATGGATAATGTTGTCAGCGATAGCCGGTCTATGGCGAACCTCAACCTCATATTTTTCAGTGGAATGTATGGGAATGATGAAAAGACTTGCAGAGACAAATAGGGAGTCAACAATGCAGTTTTGATCCTTGGTCTTAACAATGAATGAATGTTCTTGGAAAATTTCCAACATGTCCATGAATAATTTTCTGTATGCCCTCATTCTCACATCCTTTGTTTGATACACACCTTCAACTTGTTTAATGACTAATTCAGAATCTCCACAAACAAAAATATTTTGAGCACCCATTCTTTTCAAAATTTCTAAGCCCAAAATCAAATATTCATACTCGGCCATGTTATTTTTGCAATCAGAGTTCAGTTTGTAAGAAAATAACTTACTTTCATCATTTGGACTTGTGATCCAAATCCCTGCTTCTGCCCCCTCTCTTCCTGCTGATCCATCAAAGTGAAAAAACCACCAACCTTCCGCCTTCTCCTCACTGATTTGTTGATCTTCTGCTTGCTGATTTTCTTTCTGCTGAATCGCAAATTGCTGATTTTCTGCCTTATTTTCATCCTCTGCTTCATCAGTCAACACATTGAAAAGAATAGCAGATCCAAGTTCAATATCAAGAGCATAAATTGGAAAGTTCTAAGTTTTATCTTTACTACTCACCATTGTAAGCCATTCTTGTCTCTCTATAAAGTCTCCTTTGCTCACCAAAAACATGAATGATGGCATAAGTAAGGTCCATCAGCATTGTACCTTTGATTTTTTCTGCCCATGACCTTGATAATAGCATACCAAACTTTGGTGGAATGTCTGATACCAAAATATCAATGACCACTGTCTTGGCAGGGATTTGTGTAAGATCAAAAATCACATCTTTAGTTAAACCAATGCACTGAACCCTTTTTGAATCAAAGGAAAACAAATCCTTATATGGTCTAGTAATTTCGAACCCCATCCTCTCCATGATTACTTTGGGCATAAGATTGTGAGAGACCCCTGAATCTAACATGGCATTATGCAATGTCATGTCATGAATGCTAAGCCTAAAATAAAAAGGAGGCACCTCCTCATTCTGCTCATCTTCTAATCTTGGACCCAAGTATATGGTTGGATGATCCTCTTGAATATTTAAGATATCAGCAGCCCCTGGTTGCAAATTCAACATTTTCACAATCTTACTTCTGTATTCATTTACCTTAAGAATTTATCCAAAAGGTACTGGTATTTTGATCTTAGAAATTTCAGTCTCCAAACTGAAAACAGAGACAAATTTTTCAGTCTCTTTGATAGGAGGAGGAGGTGGTGTATCTTTCTTACCTTTGGCAGCTTTGGGAGCATCTTTCTTAGACTGTGTTTTGTTTGCAATGATTGGCACATTTCTGCTTCTGAGTTTGTATTGTTTCTTCATCTCAAATATTGCATGTTGATACCCTTTAAAATAATCAGATGGTTCCTCTCCATTATTCACTTCATGGTTTGACTCATCATGTTCCTCCTTAGTCATGAAAATTCCAGACATGTCTTCATCTAGACTATGAATGGAATCTTCTGGAATTTCAACTCCATCATCTTCATCAACTAAGTTCTGCTGAAAAGGAGGTCTCACTAGAGGGTCAGGTTGCTGATTTCTATTTTCCCTTGGCCTTTGCTTGTTTTTTGTCTTCTGAATTGAGGATTTCTAAACTAAGGCTCATGTTGTGCAGGAGGAGCAGAGGTATTCCCAAGGGTAAGCCTATCCATCAAATTTTCCATTTTCTTCATCATTGAATCAAATTTTTCATTAGAGGTGGAAGACTTATCTTCTTCTTTCAACTTCGTCTTACCCATCTTGGACTTTTTTGCTGCTATCATATTGACCTCCACCTTCACTGCATCATTCTGCATTTAAGAAAGTGAAGGGGATTATCTCTATCTTAGTAGTATTGAAAAGTCATAATCAAAAGCTTCATCATATCTCATTTGAGCTAAGGCTTGTGGAGGTTTTAAATGGGTAGGGATTGAGCCATAAACTTTATTAAATCTCTTTGAAATTTTTTGGATAGTTTCATCAACAACTCTTCTTAAAATATTGTACTCAGTGAGGGCTTGTACATGATTAGTTATATTTCCCTATTTCCTCAAAAAGTTATCTTCAAGTTCATTCCAATTATGAATGCTTCCAGGAGTAAGAGCTTTGAACCACTTCCTAACTTCACCAATAAATATCTGAGCAAACAATCTCATCTTGACATTCTCGTGGTCAACCTCCTCCCTGTCTATAAAGTCATTAAACTGATCTACATGTTCTTTAGCAGTAATCTCTTCATCACTTCCCCAAGTTTTGATTCTAGCAGAGTATTTTCTAGGAAGGGCATGTAGGACAGCTGGAAGAACAAGAGGGGCATATCTAGCAGGTGAAACAGGTGGAGGAGGTACATTTCCTCCAATGATGAATGGGACTGTGGTAGTTTTAGGGACAACAATGGTGGAGGAAGAGGAACTGTTAGGAGGAGGTTGTTTGGTCTTTGTTGTCCACTGAAAATTGAACTCCAATCAGGGAGTGGAAGACCAGTTTTCCTTCTCAACAAAATTTCAAAAGGGTCAAGCTCCTTCAACCTATCCAAAGACTCTCTTTCTAACAGTAACTCAGAAGTGACTGCTTCCCAAAACTACTCTTTATCTTTTTGTGTCACTAAGGTTGAGGTATCAATACCTCTTCTATGTAGGTCTAAGAAAATTTAAGTTAATTCTTTTTCACTTTCAGACCTAAACAAGACTTCCTGAATTTTATCATCAAATATTTTGTCTTCAGGACTTCTTAAAATTTCAGAGGACAAGGATTCTATATGTGATGGAGTACTTGAAATTGAAGAAATGCCTTGACTGCCTTTGGAGATGGTGTTTGGATTGTCCACAATGGTAGGTGGATCTGGGTCAGGATTACTCCTCGTGTATCTCCTTCTCGAAGCCACCTTTGATCATATGAATTTTGAATGGAGTCGCCAAGGTATATACAACCTCAAACAACTTCCTGAGCTCCTACTACCTTCAGAAGTTCAGCTTCAAAATTTAAAGAAAGTATAATATTTAGGCTCCCAACAGACGCACCAAAATGTTATCACAAAATTGCACCTGATAGGCTTCTAATTAGACAATCTCATGTAACTGTTTTAAACCAATATTTTTACTGAAGCTTAGCCTCTTCAGTCTGAGAGGGCTCTCTCAAAGGGTTAATGATATTGAAAAAAGATGTATTTAGATGGCTAACTCTACTTGGAAAACAATTTGATTAAGATGAATGTAGGTTGAAAATAGTATCAGTATGCAAACATTGGACTTATGGAGTCAACACTTTCAGTGATTCAGTAATGAGTTCACTTGACATGGAAGCTGAGGCAGGTAAGATTTTTTAGTAGCAGTAGACACACACATTAAACAGGAAAATACACAGTCAATTCATTTATAAAGGAAGTCAGAGCATTACATGAATGAATTCTAAGTATTATAAATGAAAGCCACTGCAAATGGGATAAATAAAAGATATAGATAAGATAGATACACACTAAAAACTCAATCAGAATCTCAGGTTGGCCAAGAAACAAATCTTTGTATTGTTGAAACAGTCAAATTATATAAAGCTGTATTTTTGCCAAAAAATCTCCAACCCTTGACAAATTTGAATCTATGGCCTTTAATAGACTTGTTACATCATGAGATGATCTGCCTTCCAAGCTAGATACATCTAATTGTTTCCTAATGGCCTTGCATAACCATAAAACATCAAATTAATGACAAGCAGAGACACTATCCTACTTCGGTCTATTCCTACTAGGACTCAAACTACTCCTTATTGCCTTTAACAACCTTATCTACTAAACAATTACATTCTTTGACAATTATAATCACATGTTCAAATTTCGTTAGGTTATTATTTTGTATTCACCTATTTATGTCAAAACTAGAAACAAAACCTATTTTTGAGAAATGGTCTTCCTATTCTTCCATGAATACTTTTGGCTGTATGCAGTTTATCTTCAATTCATGATCCTTGAGTGTTGAATAACTTCTTTTCATGGTCTTCACTCTTCATAATATCTAGATGTCCAAGGTACTCCAAAACCTACTAAAAAGGCTGAATAAAATTGCACTACGAAAATGGAAATTTCGTAGCACACTTTCATAACAGCACCAAAACATGCCTTAAACCTCAAGGTTCTTGATTCTTTCCATTATCATAGTGTTCATCATCATTAAACACATATCTGTCTACATTTCCACCTCTTGATAGCATTCAAAATTGGTCCAAAAACTCAAAAGAACAACTACGATAGTTTCGTACCATTTTGTTGCCTTCAAGCCTAGAGGTGCTAAATGGCGAAAAGAGATGTTGAAAATGTTTGGAGTTTTTTGTGTAATTGAAAATTGAACCCTATTAGTGAAAAATCTTGTCTCTAGTATTTCATTAGCCTCGATCAACCATAAAACAACATTCCTTATGCTCCTTGAGGCATTCCCTCCTCATTTACAATTGGTTGAGCTATTGGCTCTTCAATTACGGTCATTTTAAGACCTTTTTTCTCTAATTTTTCATGAATCAATTCAAGTTTCTCTTGAAGATCTTTAACACAGTCTTTCAATCTTCTATTGGAGGCTTTCAGTAATGTTTTCATCCTCCTGACTTGTGTTTGGCTTCTTTCACTTCTTTGAATTGTCCATTTGATGGGTTGTTGTGTGTTGTACAAAGTCTTAGAGATATCCACTTGTTCTTCCCAAATTGCCTTCATTTTTTCAAATTGAGTATTTTATACTGTGTTTTTCTTGCTTCTTTTTTCATGACAACAATTTCATCATTTTCCACTTTCAATTTTTCTTGAGAGATGCAACTTTCATTTTTTCCATCATAACTTCTCTTTTCCCTTCTTAGATTCTTTGGCTTGTATCCTTATAAGGAGGTGATGAAAGGTAAATAACCTCTTAAGGTGAGCAGGCTGTGGTCGAGTGGTTGGAATTCTTTACTACTCTCACAATAGCTTCCTATCATGTAACTTGTCATAGGCTTTCTTGCTTGGAACATGAAGCCTACATCTTCTCCCTCAAACTCTAATTTCTTTGTATATTTAGCCTTATTTAACCACCTTCACCTTCCTCTATAAACTCGACTTGAACCAATAGGAGTTTCCTCTATGTCGATGGCATGTAAAATATCTTCTAGATTTCCACATGGCTTACCGCTCTATCTTCTACGATACTTATCTTATATTCTAAAACCATTGTTTGGCTCACGAGATTTATCCTTTTTGGTTCCTTGTCTGCCGATAATTTGTTTGTTTGCGGTTTGACCACATTTGACTTGTTTTGCGGTGGAAATTTGGTGTGTCGAAACTCTGCATTTCTCTCACTCTTTTTTTTTTACAGTTCTCTTTCGGGACTCATTTGAACTTTTGCTACCAATGGGTGGCTGTTCTATGCTTTGCTAGTGGTGATGGAAATTTCCTAGGTTTAGGAGTTCTTGAAGGTGTAAGAACGTCCCAGATTTCAAAATACTAACAAACAAGAATGAGGACTAGTCTCTCCTAACCTTTGAATTTCATCTAATACCAATAATTTCTTTAAACCATGATGAAATAAATAAGTCTCACTCATGAGACTTTACTGGATCTTATTTGCCATTTTTGCCAAACTTATGCAAATAAAAGGTACATTCAGAAATCCCACTTGTTGTGAAGATATAGTGGAAATGATATGGATACACTTTTTAAGAATCTCCCTTCATGTAAGTAATTTTGGATGATGAGAAACAATTTTGAATAGTTATCTTTGTGACTTCTTGGAACGGCATTCGTAGGGTCCGACTGAGAATATTAAATACCCAAAGCTCTTTGCATGGCTCCATGTTAAACTTGAAACCTTTGAACCAGGTCTCTGACCTCTTGGAATCTGTAGCAACAACAATAACCTGCGGTGTTGTGGAGAAATTAAGTATTCACTTTAGTGGTTGTTCCGGAAGAAATTCATAGAAAATGCCTTGGACACTGCGTATGACGACCACGTAATTTCTCACAAAGCATGAGCAACCCTGCTCTTCTGAAAGCTTCTACTATTGTTGGGTCTTCATTAATCAAATTCATGTACGCATGTTCTACTCTTTAAAACTGCTGCGTCACCCTTGTGTTCTTTCTTTTCTACGCCATACTTTCTCCTAAAGAATTGCTCGACCTCTCTTGATGAGTTTGCGGGCTTGCTTGAAGATGTTCAAAGTAAACCATTGAAGAAACCGAGCCACAACTTTGGCTTAGTACAATAGCTCTCGAGCTCAAATATTACGTAAGGAGGAAAAGGAAGTGAGAATGGCTTGAATTAGGAAAGTGTTTTAAGTTTAAATGTCTTCTCATGACTCGATGATGACTTATACATTATCTAGAATTGGCCATGATGAGCACGGACTAAACGAAGTACCTTGATTTTATCCCTCCATGACTCGAAAGCATCTAACACCCTTTGCAAATGATTAGAGCACCTAACGGTTAGAATGACAAGACAAAACGGAAAATAGCACTTTTGTAGTGATTTTAGTGTTAATTTGACTATTTTTTTCTACAAAACTATCGGCGGTTTCGTAGCGAAAAGTGACTTTTTGCGAGTGCGATATGCTACGAGCGTGGTTTTTGGCTAATTTGACATTTTTAGAATTTTGCTTTGGGTAATGAAATAAGTTAGAGAATGATGAATGATGTGACATGAAGGAGTTTGAACAAAAGTGGGTTTTAGACCTTAGGGTAAACTTAAACCATAAAAATTTAATATTTCCCTTTTAAAAACTTAAAAATGAAACCTACAACCCTATTTTGACACATGAACTTATTTAACCTTGTCAAAATGATGTTTCAAATTTTTTGGTGATGGCATGCTCTGTGGGGTCGAAGATCCCCTTGGTACTACAGTGAATTGTGGTCTATTGTTGAATCTAAGCTCTTAGTCTTTATTACAACATCTTCCCATTGCGAAGGGGATTGTGATGGTTTTCCCACCATCTTCTTGGTGTGGATTGTAGTGATACATCCATAAGAGGACTGTGTTCTATTAGTACCTTTTCTTCTACATTTGTAATAAATGTATTTATAGCATAGAATATTCATATGATAGGATATCCTCTATAATTGTCAGTTGACTCCTGGAATTTTAGCACATCTTCTAGTGTTGGTTTCATATCCTCCCTATTGATAATCATCCCAAGCTATTTACGAGCCCAAATCGAGGAACTACGAACACTTCTCCGACTTATAGTTCCCTCACAGTTTTTCTAATTGATATATTCTCCTCTCTTTCCTGTATCATATGGTAAAGATGATATAGAAGTTAGTGTCCTCTCCATTACATTGCCGGTCTCTATATATCGGGTCATGATATGGGTGTAATTAGTTGAATTACCACGACTTCCGCATCTTCGAATATCATCAATTCCTCTTCCAAATCAATTATTGCATAATTCTCGAAGGCCCCAATCTATCCCCGGTAAATCGAGGATAGGGATCCTTGTCCCCCATGATGTTTATCACCTCAAAATCTATATGTGTTTTCAATCTCATGAAAACAACTTTGAATTCCCTCTCTTAGTTCCTATGGGGACATCACAGTACTCATTTTCCATTCGGTACGTATTGGTGAGTATGTAAACTTTGGCCTCCCTAGTGCTTCCCATGTCTTTCGAGTAGAATGTTGACATCGATCCCTAGATCGATCATTGTATATTTCATTTGAAATCCCGACTTGAGTATTCACCCAGAATTCCTTTCGAGTTCTTCTCTTATTTCTTTTATCCTTCTTATGTACTTTTCTATTGAATTTATTGACTCTCCCGATTCTGCATTTTTCTTGCATCACCAACTCTATATTTTGCTTTAATTGTTCCGGCATTGGTCATTGGTTACAATTTTTAGGAGTGATCAGAACCATTCCTCAATCAATGTAATTTTACTGATTCTCCTTCTCTTTTTCAAAGGTAGGTACATGGAATTTCAATACTTCTCCCCCTATAGGAAAAGGCTGCACCACCTCCTTAAAATGTTATTACCAATATGCTTTCTAGTCTGAAATCATTCTTTGGATATGTAGGCTTGATCATGTTGTCCAGTCCATCTTGTGCTTCTTTATCCTCCCCTATTTTTCTTCCCTCCCTAGGTTACTATAGCTATGCTTTGTAGGTTGAGCTTCTACTATTCTCATTTACGAATTAACCACGGTTCCTGTCCTCTTCTTAGCTCTTTTCTGCCTTTCTCGTCAATTTGGGCGGGTCTTGGGTTGTGTATGTTTCTTTCTGCATTGAGAGAACCATGGTCTTCTAGGTAGCATAAATTCCCTGCCTACATGCCCTTCTTGATACAATTATAGCACATATTGATCCTCTTCCTCACAATTCTGCCACCTCTCATTCATCTGTAGAAATTTGAATAGCGAGATATTATTCACGAGATTCTCCCCGATCACACACTATTTTGACTTCATGCATAATACGGGGAATCTCTTCTACCATTGATCATCACATGTGGAAATAAAATCAATTGCATGCACACATTAAAACCAAATCACACATATGAACACGATGTTTAATGGGAAAGCTTAAAGTGAAAACCCCAACTATACATGTATTATATGTCATGGATATCATGTAACAATAATAGTACAAAGCTCTCCTAGCTCTCGGCCTGCCTCCAATTGCTACACCCTATCAAGCTAGATCTGTAAAACACATGTAATATTTTTCCACTTGATAGCTAGCCTGTTGCGTAATTAATGTATGGGATGGCTTCATTAAATAGATAAACCACGGCTTGAATTGTGAAATCCTCATGGGCTTCTCCACCTATATGTGTGTTGCAAATAGCAACTATATAGTAACAAATGATAGTTAACACGCTCTTTCACTTTATCTACTGCCTTGGTCTCCAGCAAGCTGTGTCCTTATACAAATTCTTTCTTATGTTATTTATTTGGTTAATGAGTTTGCATAATTAGTGAATTAATTAATAATTAATTCACACCACTCTATCTGGTGTATCAATTAGTTAAACTGAATACAAATAGCTCAACTATGTTTAGATTAGTTAAGCCGAATACAACTCCACTAACTTCCTCAATCAACTCCACAAACTGCGTCACATGAGTTCCTAGCGAAGTCTTCATGCAATAGCTCACATAACCCTCGAGAATAGCGTAATTCATACATCGGCTCTGTGCCACATATCAGCACGCAAGCGGGAGTGTTCCAAAGAAGACTAAGATAATGTTTAGAGTCCAAATATTATTAAGAGCTAATAATATTCGACATATCTATTTTTAGGCCCCGGCAATCTAAAAAATAGATTCGTATGTAAGGCGAAGTGTTGCGCCAATAGCTGCGAGCCTTAAGTACAGGCGACTCCCTTTCCACTAAGCTCATCATCTTGTTTCAATCTCAACACTCCCTCTCAACAAGATAAGGATTCTTGCAGCCCCTATCCACCTTTTTATTGATGGTCGAATTTTGCTCTGGTCGGCGCCTTCTTCAAGATATCGACATCCCACGATCCTCCCGTTGGAATGTGAAAGTAACATGATCTTCTGTGCACACAATCTACGATATGATGATACCAAATTTCAATGTGTTTAGATCTATCATGAAATGTTTTGGATTAACGAGACTTTGATGCAACTCGGTTATCACAATAAATCACGGTAGGATCCAAGTGTGAACCGAACAACTGAACCGAGGATCTTCCTCCTTCATATAGCCTCGCATGCGACCAAACTTACAACGCCATATACTAGGACTCTCTTGGTATTTGAGTGCCATGGATCTCTGCTTCTGTTTGTACCAAAAGCGCTGTCGACCCGATGCGAAATCCTCTAGATGTGCTCTTTGTTCATTGGGCTCCACCTTGTCCCATTAAACAGAGCACACGAGCTTCACCTCATCACGACCTTCTGCCATAATCCATGTCACGATGTGCCTGCGAGATATCTCAATACATGCTTGCACACATTCCGGTGAAACGGTAGCTTAACCATAGCTTGTGAAAGCTAGTTCATAGCATAACATATGTCGGGTCGACTGCTAGGCCCGATACATAAGTGACCCCAACGAATGTCGATAAGCGATGGCATCCCCTACCTCCCGAATTTGAAGTAGCATCCTTCTTCCTCCTTCTGAGAGAAGTTATAAACGAGCTTGTGACCAGCCATGTTGAACTTCTCCGGTATCTCAGGAAACATACTTGCCTTGAAAACAAACTGAGTCCATCTTGCCATTTCAATCCCGGGGAAATAATGAAGGAGGCCCAAGTCCTTCATCTCAAACTCCTTTTCAAGATCATCCTTGCATGAGAGTATCAATAGTTCATCTTTGTCAAAATCAAATCATCTACATAAAGTACAATGATCGACAACTTACCCTCCACAATCTGGTATAGGTTAGGATCAACCTCACTCTTGGAGAATCCAAGTTCGGTGAAATATTTGTCTATACATGTGTACCAAGCACGAGGTGATTGTTTCAACCCATACAACGCTCTCTTGAGCACGCACACATGCGAATCACTACTAAAGATCTCGAAACCTTAGAACACTCTGTGTTACCTCCTCCTCAATGACTTTATTAAAGGAGAACATTCTTCATCATCGATGAATGTGCCACCCCATACGCGGCGAGAGAAAGAATCGTCCGTATGGAAGAATGCCTTGCGACGGCTGCAAGGTCTCCTCATAATCAATCCCCTCAATCTGTGAAAAGCCTCGGGCAACAAATCTTGCCTTGTACTTCTCACACTCCCATTAGTGCCGCACCTTCTTTGTAGATCCATCTTAGACCCACCAGCGATTTCCCCCTCCCGGCCCCTTGGGACAATCTCCCATGCCTTGTTCGACCAATCGGAATCCTTCTCTTCCACCGTACTCTGTTTAGTAAATTTAGTGTGTTGTTCTAAGTTGCTACATTGTTGTCGATCGAGTTAATGGTAGCGAAGTGTGGCGCACTATATGTGCAAGATAACCTATCTCTTACTTTTTTGTCGTTTTTGGATTTTTGTGAAATTCTAAAAGACAAGTATGGAGAGACAATATTCGAATATGATGTCTTTCTAATGATTTTCAAACTTCAAAAGAATTTTAACTACAGTGAAAAAATTAATTCTTCAAGGAAAATGAAATTGCATCCCTTCTCTAGTCAAACAAACAATGAACTACGCAGTCATGAAACTCATTATTCTTCTTCTTTGTTCAAACATAAAAAAAAACTATCTTTGAAAAGAAATCCAAAGTTGCAACAAAGTAAATCTAAATCAAATTACATCAACTTATCTTCGATTATATCATTAGATCAATTTATGATTTTCGGAGGTAACCATAAAGAACTTGAGTAACACGATATCTAACTTGCAGAAAGTAAACTAATATCAAACTACACATTCATAATTCAATCCCTCACCATCGGTCCGGTTGTGGCTAGAATGGCAGAAGATGTCATGAGCAATTTAATATATCTAACGAATACATGTGTATCAAACTCCATTCTGCCCAATCCCTCACCATCAATCCATTTGTGGCTTTCGAATGCTTGAAAATGACATGAACAATTTGATATCTAATCTAACTGCGAAACAAATGTGCAAGATTGAAATAAACAAAGCGATGCGAAATTAAACGAGAAACTAAGAAAAGTAAATTAGCGACGGAACAATAGTAATTCCATGTCATTAGTCGAAAAGTTATGCAAATGCCAAGGGCTACCTATTTATAACTTTGAAACAAGAACAACGATCGATTAACAATAACATAAGACATGAAAAGGTGTGGACGAAGCAAGATGTAAAGCATGAAAGATTATAAACGAAATGAAGCATATATACCATGAAAGATGCAATGTATAAACACATGAATAGATTATGGCACAATGAGCTTAAAGAAATAAAACAAGAACTATACAATAATGCACAAAACCTCGGCGTGTCGAGGGGCCCTCTACACCGGCTTTGGCAACGGAAGAATTCCGTGAGGTCGCTTGGAAACGGAAGTCTTCTTATATATTAAAATGCGGTCATAACGAAGAAGGTGATATTACGGCACGGTGGCAACGTAATTACATTACGAAACTGTCGAAAGCTAATGGAGACTAATAAAAACTAACTCTTATGCGTATGCAAACGCATTATTTATCTTTTGAAGGTGATATAACTAATTTCCTAAAGTTTATCTTTGATAGAGAACACGTAAACCTTTACGTCCGGAGATCTAGGATCATGGCCGCGTTGAGGAGTAAATCTATGAAGGAGTGGATGTTTAAATTTAAACATGGAGCCATGTACGAGGGTATTTGATTTGTCTCTCTGCATGATTCAGAAATGGCCATATAAATCTCCACGTGACGAGAAGCAGTCACATCCATGGTAAGGACTCTCTGATTGACTTCCACTTGGCCACCTTTGGCCGTGGCCTCCTTGGGTGAATTTTCTCGAGCCAATAGGACACGATCCATGTCCACATCATTTACGACTTGCCCATGTGGCTCGTTTTACTTTGAAGACACATGTAACATAGAGTTTCACAAAATAGGCTATGAGAGGATTGCGGCAGTGCGGAAAGTGCAGCAAAATTCATATTCAACGAAAAAATCTAAATCAAACGACGGAACACAAAATATAGTTAAAACCATTTTAGATGCTCTTTTGCAATTAACATACAATGATATTTAAACCTGCTTGGGAGGTTCGGTGAATGAAAAAGGTCTAGGAAGATGTATAAGAACAATGCGATTTGAGACTCAGCAACATCTGCCCATGCGGGATCTCATCTTCTCGAAGAGGATGGCTGCGTAACGATACACTTGCTCGCCAGAGCCATGTATCTAATGTATTAGTCGAGGAGGTGACTTCATATCTCTTGTCTGTGACTGTGATGTATGTGCTCCTACAACCTTCTCTGCATCTTGAACGGTCGCTCATTTGCTTAGTGCACTTAGCTCTGATGGTTGGCTGCTGGTGGTCTCTTCCACTCCATGAACCTCATCTTGTGGCTGATCCACATCTGAGACTCATCCCTAGGAACTAATAACTCCTCATATACATGCAAATATGGCTCACTCTGTCGACAACATGGCTTTCTCCTCTACGAAATTTGATATCTGATAACTGTGATCTTGCGGCTGTTTTGGAAAAAATACACATGATAGTTATGGGGGTATCAGTGTACCCCACAAATATCCCAACCTACTGTGATCGGCTCATTCTTCTGGCATCCTTCATCACATGAATGTAAACGAGGTGAACCAAAAATCCTCAAATGGGAAATATCGAGGCCTCTTGCAAAAAATGCCTCCTCGTTTGCTCATGCCAAGTATCTGACGAGGACAACGGTTACACACATATGCGCAATATTGCATGCCTCGATACAAGTGTATGGGTAGGCCCACGATCATGCAACATCGCACATGCGACACCCATGATCATTTTTTTCTTGGGCGAGCAACCCTTACTGCTTGTGGGTTATGAGGTGTTATGAGCTCTCTTTGAATTCCTTAACATTGCGCAAAAGTCCTTGAATTCACCATAGATGAATTCACCACCATTGTCGCTCCTAAAAGCCTTCACCTATTTTGATTCTTTCTCCAACTAGTGCCTTGAACTCTGAGAACTTTGAGTATGTCTCTTCTTGCATGAAGAAGATCTAACACTTACGAGAAAATCATCGAAAAATATCACATAATACATGCTTTGCTATCAAAGCTACTGAAAATTCCACACACGGCATTGTGGAATTCTCCTACGAAGATCATCGTGGCGTGACTATCCTTCTCGTGAAAAGGTGGCTTTCACAAAATTTTCCCAGTACACCTTACCCAGTAGAAGCTGGCAAGAGTACCCTTGGAAGCCCGGTAGAAATCTCTTGCGGTTTCTTCGAGCTCTATGGTGAGAGTGGCCCAATCTCTGGTGCCACAACTCGCCATCATCCCGGCTCACCACTCCTTCTACCTTGCACATGCATTCTTTTCTGACCATCTACCTACAATTGATAAATATTTCTGCTCGAACCCCTATCTCGAGTCTCACCAATTGCCCTTGCGAGCGAGGAAAGCCTTTCCCTCGCTAAAGAAAACATCATATCCCTTGTCTTCTAACATGTACGGAAGATAATATTCTTCTTCAATCTTGGAACGCATCACTTCCTTCAATACGAAGGGTTACGAGACTCCCTCTCAAAGGAAATGGTATCGATACTAGTACTGCTGTATCTACCATCATCACCATCTCGATGTGCACTCCAAAGATCTTTCTCATCTAAGATCGATGGCATAAATCTCGATCTCTGTCCATGTGAAAAGACACACCAGCATCCCAAAAACCACCTTTGATCCCATCATAATTGAGACCAAGCATTCAGTCAACGAAAAATCCAGCTCAAGCTATGAGGCTAAGGCCCCTCGCAAGCTGCCGGTCCCAACAACTTTGCTTATTTTCTTCTTCGTGGACAATTAGTGGCGTAATGTCCCTGGTGGTGACGGTGAAAGCACTTAACCTTGGACATGTCTTGCTTTAACACCTTTCGCACTAGAATAGAAGCTTTCTTGCTCTTCCCCCTTCTTTTTCTTTGGCGACCAAAGTGTGATTCTCTTCATCGAGATTTCTTTGATGAAGATTCGTCCACAGTACTGCGCCTTATCTCCTCTTGCTGAATCCGACCAAAGTCGCTCCCATCCTGGAAATTTCTCACGACCATTGATTCTGATAGGAATGCCAACTCTTCGGAAGCCCAAGGAGAGCCAAGCTCACCAAGTCCTCGTCATCAACGGTAACCCCCACATAGCGACTTATCCTTTTGCATTGGATGAACTTCGTGAGGTACTTGGGCATACTGTCGCCTTTCTCCATCTTTATGTTCACGAGTTTTCCTTGAGTGCTGACTTCCTGCGAGTCGCTCTTGCTTTGGAATAAATGCGTAAAGAAGCTTTCCACATCAAGAATGGAGAAAGATTTCCCTGAAGGTGGATACTATGTGATACTTCACACCTTCCAACAGAATCCTTCGACACTTTCTTTGTCTTCTTTTTCCATGCATCAAGTATCATCACTAGAAGTATTTGGAATTTACGCATCTATGAACTCCTTCAACACATTGTCATCCGGCCACCGCCTCCATCATGTCCTTCCATGCAATAATTGAGCTGCCCTCAAGGGAATACTCCAATTGCAATCCCAGTTGAAAGACATCTCAACTTCGACACCAATAAAGTGCTCTAAACTCCAAATTCACATTTCAGCACCTCAGCAGCCAATGTTTTGCAATTGTTCCAATGATCGATATCACTGCGATACCATGTATAAATTTGAATAAGCGAGATATTATTCATGAGATTCTCCACAGTCACACACTATTTTAGCTTCATGCATAATACAAAATCTCTTCTACCATTGATCATCATTTGGAAATAAAATCAATTTCATGCACACATTAAAACCACAAAAAATCACACATATGAACACGGTATTTAATGGGAAAAATTAAAGCTGAAAACCCCAAATATCTATATATTATATGTCATGGAGATCATGTAACAATCATAGTACAAAGCTCCTCACAAGCTCTCAACACCACCTCCAATTGCTACACCCTATCAAGCTAGATCTAGCAAAACATACATGCTCCGATCTTTTGCCACTTGATAGCCGTACTCTGTTACGTGGTATGCTATGGGATGACATATTCATCAGATAAATCACTGGCTTGAAATGCGCAATCCTCATGAAGCTTCTCCACCTATCTGTGTGTTGCAAATATGCTTGTATAGTCACAACTAATAGTTAACTTTTGCTCTTTCACCTATCTGCAACTTGGTCTCCTTTGGCTTGTCCATGCAGGAAGTTAGCGTGTATTCTTTAGTTGATTAATGAGTTTATAATTAGTGAATTAATTAAAAATTAATTCACACCACTCTCACTAATTGTATCAATTAGTAATTTGAATACAAATAGCTCAACTATGTTTAGATTAGTTAAGCCGAATACAACTCACTAACTTCCCCTCAATCAACTCCACCAAACTACTGTCACATGAGTTCTAACTAAAGTCTTCATGTGATAGCGCTACATAACCCTCAAGAATAGCGTAATTCCTTACGCCAAACCATTTTGTCATGCACATAGCGGGGGGGATGCTCCAAGAGAATAAGATAATATTTAGAGTCCAAATATTATTAAGAGTTAATAATATTCGACATGCTATTTTAGAGTGGCAATCCTAAAAATAGATTAAAACAATATGTCTAAAAATAAGTTTGCGCTGCAAAAATAACATAAATTTGCCAGTGAAGCGGCTCTTTTCAACTCATCATCCCACCGTCTCAACATCCTCCTCGTCATCCCCTTGGAGTTTCATTCACTCTATAAGATGGTCTATCTAGTCATTCTACTAGCGCATCGAAGGCTCTACATTCCTTTATTATACATTGTAGAAGCACAAAATTCACAATGTATATTGTTTGGAACATTAGAATATTTTTGCAAAATTGGACATAGTTGTGGAGGATGACCAATACCTTTGCATATTTTCATAGTAGTCGGTTGTTGTCTAATTTTGCTGAGTGGGGAACACGGAAAGTGGGGTTGCGGTTGGTATAATCCTTGGGTATTTATCTGGAAAACTCCCCGACTATTGGAGCCCTTGTTCCCCCATTGCTGAAGTTCCTACATTTTTTCCTTGCAACCTCGGGCATTGCAGCAGCTGTGTCCTTCCATCGGGCAATGGGTGCCACATGTTGGGCCTTGCGGGTCATATCGGTTGAATGTATTTCATCTTCTCCATTAAGCGCTATATGATGTTGTAGCCCTATTATGGAAGGATATTGTACTATTTCTCCTCCTGCGAACTCTTGCGGGTACCCCACCATAGCTTCTATTTTCATGGCTTGCTCGAGGCATCTTGTAGGGTATGTCCGCTTTTGTTCGTCGGTGGGTCCTTGTCAACAGGAGGAGTGCCTTAATAAACCAACCTCATTGGTGATTTGAATCAATTGATACAACTTATCTTAGTATCATGAATCTTCTCATAAGGTCCCAAGAAGTTTCTCCTTCCTGTGGGTTGATTTCCCACAACTCGGACAATCTCTTGTTGATGTTTGAGATAATTTAAATTCTTTGAAATTTTTTTCTTCACATTATCTATTGTTGGGTTTGGGTAAGTTTGCAAAACATTTTAATGAACCGGTGAAGAGCTATTTCTCTTAGAGTGATGCAGGAACTCAATCAACATAACTTCCTCTAGTGTCTGTCAAAGTTCTCCAATTCTTATGCAAAGATACTGATATTCCTCCCCATCATACGTTACCTCTCCACAGAAATTTTGGGTATCGGTAATGACTCATTGTCTCTTGTATGGGTGGTACTAAAATAAAGCCTCTGCTTCTTTAAAACAGAATGTGTACTACTAACACTTTGGGCAGAGTAGATATATATATATAAACTTAACACTACTCAACATAAACTCCACCATAACTTAACAAAACATTTATTAGGTGGATGATAAGTACCACGGGGAAGGTGGGGACTAGAACTGCCAGAGAATTTTGGTTAGCATTACCTTGTGTTATGGGTGTGGCCTCTCTCGAAATAGTTGCTCCATCACAACATGCAACTCACATTAGAGGTCTCCTCGGGAGCACGCATCCTCCTCATTGACTTTCTCCCTTTTCTCTTTGGGTTGGGCTCCTATACACTTGCCTAACTTCCTTAATGGACCCTCCTATTCCATGGAATCCCATGCGGCCTTCCCCTTCCTTTGTCATATGTGGCTCCTTTTCCTTGTCTATCGATTGCTCTCCTTTACTTCTCAAACTCTTTCATCACCCTTTCTGCCACTTTTTAGAAATACGCGCCCTCAGATGTGCTCGTCCGCTCTCAATCTACTAGAGGTTTCAACATCCATATCCTATACCCCTTCTCACCTACTTGTATACTCCTTTCCCCCCGATTCCTTCCCCGATCTTTTGGAGAGCTTAAGTTTTCCATCTTAGAATTTGAAATGCCATCAAACCCTCGTCACCATTAAAGCTTTGATCCACAACAAGGATTTCCTTCAACGGTTCTCACCGCAATCCCGGATACGAATATATCTTGGTTGCTAAGTAACTGGTAACACTTTCATTTGCAAATTCATGATATCTCTTCAAGGTAGATTTTTTAAAAATCTGACTCGGAGAGTGCGTCGATGTCTAGCAGGTAAGGTGCTACCGAATCCGTGCGTTCACTTGCGACGAGAATCTATGCAATCCTCCTAGGAGTGACTTCGGTTGGAGTCTCCACAACCAATTATAAATCTCTTCAAGAAAATTTCCTAGAAAATTTCATACGAGGTCACTACGCCAGTTAAGAAAAAGCTAAGACTCTGATCTTAACAATATTTTCCTACGTTGTCGAAGCTGCTTGTTGCAACATGGTCGTTAAATGATTATACCACCGGCTTCGTAGTTCCCTCTCGGATATCACGATACATGATATAATGTTGAGGAAAAAATGCGAGAGGGGGGTGAATCGATGTTACGCATATTCAAAATTTTTACTTTTTCATTCCTTAAAACCATACGCTACTTTCCTTTACGTAAACTCGCATTGTCTTACACGCAGATATCCTTCATAAAACTCGCGTATACACAGAGATCTAATTATGCCATTGATTCTTCACTTATATCATTCCATCATTCATTCATTAGATGTTCTATAAAGAGTAAACATGTGCAGTAAGAACAGAATAAACCATCACACATAAGCATCACACATGAACACCAGGATTTTAGGTGGAAACCCAAGTCGGGAGAAAACCACCGCTGCAGTTGCTCAGCCTTCAATATTTTATTATAGAGAAAACATCTTACAACATATGTGCTGGTGTAGACTCCTACCAGCACGCAGACACCCACCTATGCTCGTTTACCAGCCTCTCCTGGAAGGGAGCTACGACCCCCTGCTCTCGTTTACCAGCCTCTCCTGGAAGGGAGCTATGACCTCCTGATCTCGTTTACCAGCCTCACCTAGAAGGGAGCTACAACCCCCTAACTGAAGGCTACAACCCTCAGTACCTCTATGGACCACGTTTCATCAATTTTCACACTAGATCCAAAGCTTCAATAGAGCACAACTTGCAGGCCTCGTTTCATCATATTTTCAGACTGGACCCACTCCATACTTTTAAGCTCAAACATGCAGCACCAACAGATACTTGTCAATTCAGATACCCCAGGCAGATAGCAATAACGCAGCAGAATAGATCAGACATTTTATACCACAAACTTCAGCAAACCCTAGTTTTGCATACACGCTTTCCTTTCACTGATGCCACGTATACACATGCTTCCATTCACATCAACCAGCGTATACATCTGTTTATATTTCAGGGCAGATACGCGCCTTCGCTTTACCAAACCTGTGTATATACGCGCTTCCGCTGTTCCGAACTAGCGTATACATCTTCAGTCATTATAGAGCAGCATACTTCTTCAGATCAGATATTCAGTTCAGATTTAACCCTTTTACTTCAGACAGATGTTCGCCTCATCTCAGATCTAAGCATTCCATAAACAGATCTAGCAGATACAAATACATTCCAGATCTAGATTTTCTTCTTCATCATTTCTTCATTGGTGCATCATACATTCAGATCTTTCATTCAACTGTAACCCTTTCCATTCAGATATAATTCAGAGAGAAGTATTCATTCAAGCTCAGACTCTTGCACCCACACTCATGATTTGCACAATGAATTTCTTCTCTTTATATACGTTTACCCTTTTTCAATACCATGAGCCAAAACCACATTAATTCCGATGGTATTCCTAGACGGGGTCATTTAGACGAATCATTACTCAATACAATGGGTCAATACCATGGTGGTTACCCTTGGTTTTTCACTTTATGAGCGCTTTTACCCATACGCGACTTGGAACATTATTACCCGCGTGCATACGCGACTTCTCCTAGACAAAACCGCGTATGCCTTGAGACATACTCTTTTCATCATAGATCTAGCACATATTGAAATCCTTTCTTCATTACCTTCTGTACTCTCTGTAGATACATCAGATTTACATCTTTAAATAGGTTCATCAAGACATATTCTATCAAGCACAACTTCATCGGGTGGGTTGCCATTCAAGGACAACACTCTATCAAGTGGGTTGTCATCAAGGACAACACCCAGCATCATATTGTCATCAAACATCATATCACATCAGATTTACATCATTTACCAAGTCCATCAAGTCAAGAATAACTTCATCAGGTGGATTGCCATCAAGGACAACACATGCCAACAATCTCATGTCTTCATCTTCATTAAGTGGGTTGCCATCAAGGACAACACTATGCATCATATTGCCAACAATCTCCCCCTTTGGACTTGATGGAAACCACGATGGTGTTTGGTTACCACAACAGATAGGTACATTAAGAATACAATGACACCATTCTTTCTCTTCATTTAAACACCATGTTACTCTCCCCCTTTGACATCAAGGGAAAAGGGCGGATCAAAACCAACACACACTCTCCCCCTTTTCTCCTCATGTAGACGAAGCGTTCTGCAGATATGATATATACTGAAGTGACCAAGCTCCCCCTGAGTTCATGCTGAATCTTCAAAAATATTTTTCAATGAAGTACATGACTCTATGAACTTCCTATCACCAAAGACTCATACTTACATCAAATATCCAACCAAGTGGATTTACATATAAGACTCAAGTACCCAACCAAGTGGGTTTACACATTTCAACTCAGCTACCCAACCAAGTGGGTTTACAAAATTTGACTCAGCTACCCAACCAAGTGATTTTACAAATTTGACAAGTCCTTACATGACTGAATATTACAATTTTACATCATGGGTCTCAACAAGACCTTTTCATCAAATTACAAATATGACCATTTATGACCAATACCAGAAAGTCCTCAAGAAAGAGAACATATTTCAGAACCTTCATAATGCCAATAATGCATTATACTCGGCAAAGAAAATGCTCCCCCTGAATCTGTGCATCCAAGCATCCTTTCCATATGACTAAGGCTCCCCCTTAGTTTGTGCATCCTGAACACTTTCATCAAAAAATCATCAAGGAATCTTTATCAAAACATTAGAAATAGAATTATGAGAACTGAAACACCACCAGAGATACCAAACAGTATCAGAGATACCAAACAGCACTGCAGCTGTGCTGAAGAAAGCTGACCCCAAACAGAAATTTGTCAGCAACCATACATACGCGGTTTTATATGCATGAACTCACGTATATACGCGACTGTGTTTCAGGAAATCCACATATCCAATACCATCTTCTATATTTTAACCAGATCTAATCCTTTGTGAGGAAAAGACAATGTTCAACTTCTTTCTGAGATATTTGAATGCTTCCCTGGAATACAGATAGATAGAACAGTGTAGTTGTGTCTTCAAGCGTCATCCAACGGTTGTAGCATAAGTACATTAGTAACCAAGCCTTCAGATTCTTTGCAGCATCAATACAATCTTTCCAAGAGAGATTATCATACCAAAACAACATCTTCAAATATGTGTCAATCATCCATGTGGTCCAATATCACCATGATCTTTAAGATTTAACATGAAGTAACATATGTAGGGAAAAGATCTCAACCATAGTAACAAACTCTGCATGATCTATTCTTATTTCTGAATCAAATGACTTCCAACTCATCCATGTGTGAGCACCAAAGATAATTTTCAACAAACAGGGCTCAAAATCTCATCATAATAAACCATATACCAAGTCATCATCAGTTGAGCATGAGTATCGCAATAACCAAAGAATAAGCAGTCATAGTGCCAACAATGCAATCATTAGTATTCAACCTGCTGCTCCCCCTGAACCAGTGCTCCTGATCTTTAGTTGCCATCCCAATTCTCTTATCATAAACGCATATGCGACTGTGTCTGATGGAACTCACGTGTATACATGACTTTTGTTCATATAACCCACGTATGGAAAGTGAAGCATAGAAAATTTTCACATTCCTTCATCTCCCCCTAAACTTGTACCTCCTGTACCTATCTTTTCCACATCAGATGCGCTGTCAGAAATAAACATAACCAGAGTAATCAAATCAACCATGAGAGTTATCATACATTGCTCCCCCTGTGACGATACATTACTAAATCTCATAATGTATCCCACATCATTCCTGCAGTCAATAAGAGAAGTAAGCTTCAAAAGCGAATGACTGCAGTAGGGTCAATTTTCCATACGTTTCTGATCGGTCCTCCATCTTTTTCCAGATTTGTTTGAACTTTCTATTTGTGTGCTGGAAGTTATCCAATTTCTCATATCTGTTCATCCTGCATTCCTTTTCCACATGTCCATACTTGTTACAAGAATAACATCTCATGTGTCCAGATAAATAAGTATAAGAATTATAATGAGTATTTCTAATCTTCCTCCTTTTGCAATCAGCTGCTTTATGTCCATACTTGTTACATGAAAAACAATATCCCTTGAAGAAACCAGAGTACCTTTCTATGTAGGAACTGTTTTTTTGAGGCTGAAATGATCTGCTCCTGCAATTCGCTGCAACATGCCCATAATTATGACATTTAAAGCGTTCAACATTATTGACTGATTTCCTTTGAGATTTCATCATTGTTGGTTGAACTTTTGTTTCTTTCAACACTTCAGGTTTTGCATTGACATCCTCTGAATATTTAGCACTTCCTTGTGAACTAGATTCTCCTTTAACAGTTTCATGAAAACCAATACCAAGTTTGATAGCAGGAGACCTTTGATTACTCAGAATATTGTCCAAAATCTTAGTACTATCTTGAAACCTCAAAATTTTAACCTTTTCTTCTAATTTACCTTTGAGAATGTTTACCTCTACCTCCAAGACTTGGCATTGCTTCTTCATGCTTTCTTCAACCATTTTTCCTTCTTCTACTTGATCATTCAAATTTAAGATCTCTTCTTTCAACCCATTTTCTTATTCTTCAAAAGTTTGTAAGAGTTCTTCATTCTTCTTGTTCGATGCTTCGAGATCTGCTTTCAGAGAGATGACTTCTGCTTCAAGTTCTTCATTCTTGTTGTTGGATATTTCCGGGTCTTCTTTGAGAGAGATGACTTCAGCTTCAAGTATTTTATTCTTCTTGTTTGAATCTTCCAGATCTTCTTTGAGGGAGACGATTTCTGCTTCAAGTCTTGCATTCTTCTTGTTTGATTTTTCGAGATCTGCTTTGAGGGAGATGATTTCTGCTTCAAGTTCTTCATTCTTCTTATTTGATTTTTCCAGATCTGCTTCAAGTCGTTTACTTCGATTGGATACATCATCGAACATCCTTTTCAGTCTATAGATCAAATCTTTGGAGGCAGATTCCTTCTCATTAAATATTCTTTGTTGATCTTTGATAACTTGTTCTAGGTCCATAGCATAATTTTCACTATCTTCACCATTGTTTGCACAAAGAAGATTATCACAAGAGCCCCAATCACTTCCTGATTCATCTTCTTCAATTTCTGCTATACAGGTTTTCTGAGACATCTCCTTGCTTCGAGTAGCCTTCTTCTTTTGCTTCTTTCCCATTGCGAAGGATCTCCTTCAAGCGATCAAGCTTCTGCAGAAGAACCTGCTCTGATACCAATTGTTGGGAAAAATATTGAGAGAGGGGGTGAATCAGTATTTAGGGAAAACTAAAACTTTTTAATTTTTCAAGCTCTAAAACCCATACGCTACTTTGCTGAAGCCAACTAGCGTATACACGCGGATATCCTTCATAAAACTCGCGTATAAACAGAGATCTAATTATGCCATTGATTCTTCACTTGTATCATTCCATCATTCATTCATTAGATGTTCTATAAACAGTAAACATGTGCAGTAAGAACAGAATAAACCATCACACATAAGCATCACACATGAACACCAGGATTTTAGGTGGAAACCCAAGTCGGGAGAAAACCACCGCTGCAGTTGCTCAGCCTTCAATATTATATTATAGAGAAAACATCTTACAACATATGTGCTGGCACAGACTCCTACCAGCATGCAGGCACCCACCTGCGCTCGTTTACCAGCCTCTCCTGGAAGGGAGCTACGACCCCCTGCTCTCGTTTACCAGCCTCTCCTGAAAGGGAGCTACGACCCCCTGATCTCGTTTACCAGCCTCACCTGGAAGGGAGCTACAACCCCCTGACTGAAGGCTACATCCCTCAGTACCTCTATGGACCACGTTTCATCAATTTTCACACTAGATCCAAAGCTTCAATAGAGCACAACTTGCAGGCCTCGTTTCATCATATTTTCAGACTAGACCCACTCCATACTTTTAAGCTCAAACATGCAACACCAATAGATACTTGTCAATTCAGATAACCCAGGCGGATAGCAGTAACGTAGCAGAACAGATCAGACATTTTATACCACAAACTTCAGCAAATCCTAGTCTTTCATACACGCTTTCCTTTCACTGATACCGCGTATACACGCGCTTCCGTTCACATCAACCAGCGTATACATTTGTTTATATTTCAGGGCAGATACGCGCTTTTGCTTTACCAAACCTACGTATATATGCGCTTCCACTGTTCCGAACTAGTGTGTACATCTTCAGTCATTATAGAGCAGCATACTTCTTCAGATAAGATATTCAGTTTAGATTTAACCCTTTTACTTCAGATAGATGTTCGCCTCATCTCAGATCTAAGCATTCCATAAACAGATCTAGCAGATACAAATACATTCCAGATCTAGATTTCCTTCTTCATCATTTCTTCATTGGTGCATCATACATTCAGATCTTTCATTCAACTGTAACCCTTTCCATTCAGATATACTTCAGAGAGAAGTATTCATTCAAGCTCAGACTCTTGCACCCACACTCATGATTTGCACAATGAATTTCTTCTCTTTATATAGGTTTACCCTTTTTCAATACCATGAGCCAAAACCACATTACTTCCGATGGTATTCCTGGACGGGGTCATTTAGACGAATCATTACCCAATGCAATGGGTCAATACCATGGTGGTTACCCCTGGTTTTTCACTTTATGAGTGCTTTTGCCCATACGTGACTTGGAACGTTATTACCCGCGTGCATACACGACTTCACAAAACCGCGTATGCCTTGAGACATACTCTTTTCATCATAGATCTAGCACATATTGAAATCCTTTCTTCATTACCTTCTGTACTCTCTGTAGATACATCAGATTTACATCTTTAAACAGGTTCATCAAGACATATTCTATCAAGCACAACTTCATCGGGTGGGTTGCCATTCAAGGACAACACTCTATCAAGTGGGTTGTCATCAAGGACAACACCCAGCATCATATTGTCAGCAAACATCATATCACATCAGATTTACATCATTTACCAAGTCCATCAAGTCAAGAATAACTTCATCAGGTGGATTGCCATCAAGGACAACACATGCCAACAATCTCATGTCTTCATCTTCGTTAAGTGGGTTGCCATCAAGGACAACACTCTGCATCATATTGCCAACACTAAGGAGGGAGTGACAAGGCATGATAGAGTTCTAGGAAAGCATGCCAAGATGTGCCAAGTTCTAGGGTGTGCCAATGTCTGCCAAGGAGTGTTAAAGGAGTGCTATTTAAACACAAGGGATAATTACGTCATAATGCATGTAGAAATTAAGGAATAAGAGTGAGTGACAAATGGAGGCTAACTAGTTCCAAGTCTACTAAGGAGGAGTGACAAGGCATACTTTTCAAATCTGTCGAGGAATGCTAGAGTGTTGGGCAACATGTGGTGAAGGTTTTCCAACACATGCAAGGAAGTGTTAACTGAGGTGCCTAGGGAAGCAAAAGGGAGCACTACTTCAAAATGCATGGAAATGAAAAAATAATAGTTTGTGATTTGGAAGTGTCGTTGAGTTCTATGTGTGAAAAGTAGGTGTGACAAGGTATGTTATGCGTTGTTAAGGCATGCTAGAGACCAAGGCAACATGCCAATATGTCCTAAGTGCTAAGGTGTACCAACACGTGCAAAGGAGTGTCAAGGAATGCTATGGAAACACACTAGGAGAACTATGTAAAAATGCATGGAAATAAATGAATAATATTTGTGACTGGAGTGTTAATGAGAACTAGCTATGCTAAAGAGAGAGTAACAAGGTATGTTAGGTAGTGCCAAGGGATGCTAGGAGTGCTAGGGCGACATGCCAAGATGTGATAGGTGTTAGGGTGTGCCAATGTGTGCTAGGGAGTGTTATGGAGTGTTAAGGAAACACACAAGGAAGCACTAGATCAAAATCCATGGAAATTAATGAATAAGAGTCCGTGGAGAGTTTCAATGAGTTCTAGGTGTATTAAGGAGGGAGTGACAAGGTTATATGCTAGGCAATGCCAAGGTATTCCAAACTAACAAGGCATACGTAAAGTGCTAGGGTGTGTTAGGAGGTAAAATCATGCCAAGTAATGTAGATGCTAGCACATGCCACATATCAGCTAAGGAATTTAAGACATGTCAAAGCAGTGGCATGTCAAGATGTAGATTGTGTTATTTAGTTGTTTTACAACCATAGTTGGATGTAATGAGCCTTTTCGGGTAACTTGTTAATTGGGGTGAGTTGAGATTGGGCATGAGTAACCTAAGATATGTTATAGGTAGTTCTTAAGTGAATAAGGCATATGTTTAATTTCCACAACACATGAGAATCAAGCTTGACTCTTTGAAAATTTTATTCAAACACACTCACCTACCATAGAACATCTACTTTTCACAACTAAATCTACACACATTAGGGAATCAACTAATGCACATGAAAATTTTTAGATTTTACAAAATGTTATTGCTAAATTAAAAACTATAATAATAGCCTAGATCTCTCACTTATTAGGGATCATGGCCCTTTACAATGACACCGATACAAGGAATACAAGTAGGGCTTCGTGTTATTCTCTTTGAAAACCAATATACCTTGAACAAGACAACACTTGCCCCAATTTTTTATTGTAGCCATGTATAGCCCTTACAGCCCGTATATCCCGAACACATCCGGCAGTCCCTTCGCTCCCATTATGCAACTCCTCAACTGCATCTATAAAATGAAATGAAACTCTTTTAGGTTGTTAAACTCGTATAAAAAAATTCTCTATCACCTCTTTTTTCCTTCAAGGTATGAAACACTTACGGCTTCGATCAATTGTTTACAAATCTATCTAGAATAAAGGCATTCATCCACTTTTTCCATACTCTTGCTCCAAGATGACAAGTCTAGGGCTATGGAGGTTTCCCTTATTCTCACCGACTCAATCCTTTACAATATAGTTAACTAGGGCTACTTGGATAGCCCACTTGACTACTACTTTAATCCTTCAAGGTATGCATATCCTTAGGCCCAATACACCTACCCTTATACCAGTCTTGTTTTCCTTCACAAGTAAAAGACTTAGGTTCTTCTTGATATTCACCTAAAAGCCCTCCAATTGTACTTGGAATACCATCAATTTTCCCAACCACCTGCCATTTATTTTACTAATCTAGTCTCTACAACACTACCCTCGCTAGGGGTTCTTCAAATCGCCACCAAATAGGATTTGAGTCCTCTCAAAATCACTATTCTTTGTACCAATTTCTTTGTTGTTCAATATTCTATTAAAAATCAAGAACTTTTTCATTTAATCTTCAACAATTCTAGATGACTCCAATTAGGTCACAAATCATCCATTAATAGTCCACACAATTGTTTATAGGATGCTTCAGACTTATCCAAAACTATAAGGATACTCCACCAAAATCAAATCCTCTTCATGTCAATCCATTCCTCATATGACACATTTCTTCTCCTCAATATTCTTCTGCCCCACCTTCCTTTTCATTTTCTATCTCTCAGACATACTTTTTCAAACCAGATCCAAATATGGTATATATTGGACAGATAAAACTTCTCTATCTAAGTGTCGCGATCCCTCTTCTTCTATGAAGATTTGTCACAGCTAAGGCTACATACCTATGGACCGAACATGGTAGGAAAATTCCCTAACTATGGAATTATACTTCTATTCTAATTTTATTATAACAAACCCTATTCACCCATAGAAAACAACAACTCTTTCATCCATAAGAGACTCGAGCTAGCTCATATGGATCCATAAATTCTGTGATTTTCTTCGACCGAGTCTTGATCTGAAATTTAGATATTCTTACGACCTCAAACTCGCGGTTACCTCAATTAATATTACACATGGGGCTACTTTTGTTCTTGCCCTCAATTCTAGTGCGTACCCTCCTCCATTTGTGTTGGTCTTCTATCACAAACCTTTACAACCTACTAACCACCACAAGATAGGGTCTCAACCCTCTCTAGTATTTCAAAATTTGATGTGTCGTTCACACAAACACCACCGAAATCACATGCATAAATTCCTCATGAGCCGCCTTCTTGAGCTCTATCCCACATAACACCGATAGTATGCCATCCTACTTCCTATCTCGAACCCATTAAGATATGTGGCTTTCTTGTGAACCCTCACATGATGGTCTTCGCTTCTCGTGGATGATAATGACTCTCCCTTTAGCAACCTTTACTCCAAATTTCCCTCTTAACGCTACCTAGTTTAGGACTACCTCTCCCTGCCTCCTTTGATCAAATGATCTCCTTCTCACTTGATGTTCTTTCCCTCATACTAAAGCCTCCTTAAATACATTTTCCTAACTTAGGACGCAGAACCTTCTGTAACTGTAAGAGGATTTATCCACTTAGACATTAGAAAACATTACTTTTCCTTTTAATTTTCTTTTATATTTTAAACCCCATCTTGCATCCAAAACCCCTTCACTGGGTTCTTGTCGAAAAATCCTTTGACCAAACTCACACAAACCCATCTCACTATGCTTGTGGATTACCTCCCAAACTAAAAAAATTCAACAACATAGTCTAGTTGTAGTAATCGCATTCCTGGGTCAAGCTCTCAGAGTCAAGCGAGACTTGGTTGGGTTCCCAAGTTGCAAATTAAGGGTAATTGTGAGGGCATGATAGCTAGTGAGGGTTAGGTCATACCAAGGAATGAAAATGCATGCTAACACATGCCATACCATGTCAATGCATGTTGAGGAGTGTTAAGGAACATCAAGGCATCACAAGGGATAATCAGTGTCAAATGCATGGAAATGAACAAACAAGGAGAGTGTGTGCCATGGAGTGTCAATGTAATCTAATCAGGCGAAGGATGAAGTGTGTTAGAATAAGTTCATAATAGGATTTCCAAAATGCAAGCCTACGATTTTGATAAGGCTCGATAAATAAGTTTTAGACAAAGAGAGACTTTGTGTCAGGCGCAACACCATTTTTCCTTTATCTATTATTTGTATATGAAATGTGCACACTTGGCCGAATGCTCATGTTTTAAACTATTTTTAGGCAATCGCATATTGTACATTGTTGTGTATAATTTTTAGGGCACTTGGATTATGCCAACTTATATCTTGTCCGTCTTGTGCATCTCTGGTGGTTCTTCCAAAACTCTCGCCATCGATCTATTGTTTATATGAATTGGACATACATGTGAAATATTTCCTATGTAACCTATGTTGCTTAGTTGTTTTTACTTCGCCATGGCTAGATGTGATCCTTGTCTTGGTAATTTCTTAAGTGGGAAAATTTTAGATTCAACATGAGTGGCCTAAGATGAGTGAGAAGTAAAGGATAGGTGAACAAGGAACAAGATACTAGAGTATGCGTAATTGGTCAAGTTGTTGGAGCCGAAGGTGGCAATGTCACATGAACCGTAGTAGCTAAGGACCCGATTTAGTTCCAAAGTCTTGAAAAATGTAAGGCTAGTTGTGTAGAGGCATGAGTTCTAAGGCATGCTATGGAATGCTAACATGTGCCAAATAGTTTTAAGGCATGTCAAATATGCTAAGATGTGTCAAGTGCTAAGGTATGCCAAGATGTGCAATGGTGTGACAATATGTGCTGTGGACTATCAAGGCAAAAAATGAGAAAGTTAAACTAAAAGTAAATTAACACATAAGAGGGTTAATAAGTCATAAATTTACCTTCTACAAGAGGGGCATGCTAGGCACACCAACACTAGGTTCCAAGTGTTAGTGTATTTGGCACTAAATCATCCTATGTTAATTCTCATCTACTTTCCAATTATTGATCTCAAATAACATTAATATTAAACCATTCCAAAACATACCAAGGAATGTTAATGAATGCTATATGTCATAATACTTGCCAAGCGGAAACACGTGCCAAGTGCCAATGTGTGTTAGGAGTGATACACATGTTATGAATCGGAAGGGCATGTCGAAGAGTGCCAAGGAGTGACAATGTGTGCTAATGCATGTTGAGGAGTGTTATGGAGTACTAGGGAAATATAAGGGAGAGATTGGTCAAAATGCATGGAAGTGAATGAATATGAGGCTGCCGTAGAGTGCTGCCTGAGTGCTAGCTAGCATGCCAAGGAGGGATCGACAAGGTATGTCAAGCACTAGTAAGACATGCTAGGGAATATCAAAGGCATGTCAAGAAGTGCCGTGAGTGTGCTAGGGAGTTCTAGTGTGTGTTAACATGTGCTAAATATTTCCAAGGCATGCAAGATGCTAAGGCATGCTAGGATGTGTAGGGTTCTAGGGTATGCCAATATGTGTCAAGGAGTATCAAGGAAACAAAAAAGAAGAACCAAGGTAAAAAATGCAAGGAAATGAAAAAATAATAGGGTTAGTAATCCAAGACTTTATCTTTTCAAAAGGGGCATGCTAGGCACACTAATAATAGGTTCCAATACATGCCAAGTTCCAATGTGTGCCAAGTGATCATGTATGTTAGTGCATGTCAAAGTGTTCTAGGGCATACTAGGGACTACAAGAAGTGCACACCAACACCTCGCTAAGAGTGTTATGCTATGCTAGGGATCGGTAAACATGTGCTTGGGTGTCCTAGTCATGGAAAGATGTTCTAGGTACAAATATTTTCTAAGACATCCGAGGTTAAAAGGAATGTTAGTGTGCCAAAGCATGTTAATATGTGCCAAGAGGTTGAGGAGTGTTATATCTCTCTTATTAATGTAACTAACAAATCTTGATTATGTATTAAATAATATAGTTTATACACACACTAGTGGAACTTTTATCTAAAGAGAATTTTGTAGATAATAAACCTAATAGAGATTAATCATAAAGAATTATAGAAAAACTATATTCTCATTACTGAGGGAAATTATACACACTAATTAATTTTAACAAATTGACCGACTCTAACCACTATATGGCCTTAGACACATAATGAAAAAAAACTACACAACAATGGTCTTAAATCATTATATTTTGACAAAAAATATAGTAATATGCACATAACATCAAAACCTATTAGAATGATCAATGATGATGAATGTAGCTTTTGACCGTCACCAAAATTAACCAAAAGAGCATCGGTGAGGGTCAATAAAAGATCAATACTAGAAGTGTCACCAAAGAGAGAATTGTGATGGGCCTTTAACAACCCTCACCAAAATTGTCACCGAAAATGGCTTTGGTGACAAGCCATAAAGGACCACTGCAATTTCTGGGGTCTACTTACAAATAACGCTTTTTAAGTACCGTCTACAGAGACATTATGACGTAACCTTGAAATGGTCCTCATTTTATGCTTGCTGACCTCACGGTCTCTTTTTTCGTGTAGTTGTCTGCGATGTGCATGGGGACATGCGGAAGTGTGATGTTGTAAATGTATCCCGACCGCGTGTAAATCAGCTCGAGTCGTTGGGAATATTTATGGCATCCTCCTCGATGTAGGTTTTGGGTTGATACATCTTTTGAAATATATATGGTGAGAGGTTTTAGGAATAGGTCAAGAAGAAATCAATCGTCGAGTTTGGATTTGCACAAACTACGATGTCGTTGCCATTCATGGAGATGGTCCGAGATATGGACGTCTAGTGTCTCGTCTAAAATGTGTCGTTAATTCCATCCGGAATCATGGTAGATGGGTAACTGAAAATACATGAGGAACGCAAGAGGCGAGGGCGCTAAAGGTTCGATGTGTAGCAAGGTTGCTCCACATACCATTTCAAGTTACTGGTCCCAATAGTGCACTGGGGCCAGTCTCAGCTCTCGGGAGAGTATCAATGATATGTTCACTACCACTACAACTCGGAAATTCATTATGTGATTTCCCGGGTCTTCTCGCTTGCCTCCCTTTGAATTTTCAGTCCGGGCGCGGAGCTGTGGGCATGGGGTCCATGCCGGGTTGTGTGAAATAGGTTCATTCATTAACTTGGTTAGATTGGGTAAGTTCAACAATGCTAATAACGGTGATTGTGGGTTGAGAGCTATTTGCATCTGTGAAGACACAAGACTTGGGCTTAGATATGGGGTTTGTATGTGATGTACCCGTATATGTGTTTAATTGACTTCAAATGGGCAGTGCTCCTCCTCGCCCCTGGGGTTGTGGGAGGAGTGGTATGTGGTGACCTTGTGGGGGTTTCCACTAAGTGTGGTGTTGGGTTACCCTCGAGGGTTCCCAATTAAAGATGCCTCGATAAAGGAAGAACCAATAAGGGTGGCGGGGGTGAGCCATCTTGACGCCTAAATGGCGAAAGACCTAACTCCTCCCCGGTAATGGGGGAGGTCCAAAGATGTCTAGATTGACAAGGTCCTTAATCGGGTCCATTATCTTGTCGAATAGGTATGGTTTTGGAAAAAATATTTAGTTCTATGAGAGGTGAAGTATCAAAGAAAAAATGGTGACCACATACATAAAACAAAGTGAAAATAGAAGTTAATATTCCTTTAAATTATGTGATCAATCAATCAAAAGTGGTTTTGGTTGTTTCGTGATACTAAAAATTTAGAGACCCAAAATGTCCTCACACTCTCAATTGTGAATCGGGCCTTATGAAGATATTTCCGGTGGGTACTAGGGCTAACATTCCAAAAGAACTGCTATGCCTTCCAAATCACCAGCCCAAATAATCGACAAAGGTAATGGGTAGAGGATCTAGTGTTGTCTCACCGTCACCTATAGGGAAGGATGCCCTAGATTTGGCCACTAAATATCATCGTCCCACGTGAGCGTTCGAGTCTTGAGATTCTTGGTAAATCAACTACCAAGACCGAGCATTGCATGGGTCGTGTAGCCCCAAATAATACCGCACACACTCGGGCCTAATCTTAACCCCTCTCAATCAGTCTTTATGGTGCTCGAGTTTTCCTTTCGTGGCCGGATAGACGCATTTTTAAGCTCCCTTTTCAAGAACTTCTATGTCTCAAGATGCAAACTAACCATGGTGACTTATCGATGCCTACTCCCCATGGTCCTAACCTAAACTATAATTTTTCTTTAGCCCTGGTATGGGGAAATTTATTCGCTAAGTTAGCTTGGTTTTAGGATTCTTTTCTTCACCGTGGTGTGGAAGTGTGTGAGAAAAGTGCAGTCCATATTAAGATGTATATGCTATGATCTTTTACACGGCCCCCTATTAATCTATGTTCGATTGTTCCTTACTATAAGCAAATCATGTGCTGATAGTGGGCCACTTTTGGCTAAATACTGCCTAATTAATCTAAGTGATCGACTAAAGGGAGATGGAAAATTATCATAAGAGAGATTTCATATGATTTCTAGTCACCAAAAGGTGCAAAGGCTAAATAGAGATTACTCTTCTTAAGATAATTAATTCTCGGTCCCAACTCCTGAAAGTGAAAAAAAGGCCTAAACTAAATCAATGATCTGAACTAGGAAAAATGAAAACTAGATAAGCATATGTGGATTAGGGCCACTTACTCCAGCCTAATTATTTTATGTGTTTTCCGGTGTCTATTTTCACAAAAATAATTTATTTCAGATTGTAAGTAAATTTTCCTCTACTTAAACTATGTGGTTTTTTGTGAAGATAAACTTTAAAATTTAAAAACAAGAATAACTAGAAATACTAAAACAAGTAGCCAAAATCAAGTTCTAAATAGTCGTGGGACACCACACATAAGGCTGGAAATTTTTCTTTGGGCTACCTTCCACTTTACAATTGGGAAATTGAGGAAAATAGCAGAGAATTTTGGTGTCCGGTTTCCACACTGAAAGCTTTCGCACAAGCGTGCGACTCACACGTAGGCTGTAGGCGAAACTCACGCAACTCTTCATGTCTATCCGAGAAAATAAGCGTGTGGTTTTCCCGTAAATGGAATTTTGGGAACTTCATTTCGAACTCTTCAATGTGGGTCAATGAGAAGAGAAGAAAAGAAGGGAAATTTTCCTGCCATCACTCCGTACGTAGAGAAGGTCCCCGCAACAAGTGCAACCAAGCTAACTAAAAAGTAAATCTAGTGGAGAAGCCAATCATATGGTGGTGGTTTTGTGAACAAGTGTACTAATCGACTGCCATAGGGAGGAGTGGTTGTTTCCTCCAAGCTATGGTCACAAAGTAAAAAAAAATGGTTTGCGGTGTTAGTGAACACATCCTATAAAATAAAGAATACACTTCAAATCATGGTATATTATTCATATATAGAGAGAAAATAAAACTAAAATAAACACAAAAACAAAATCTCATAAAGAGTCAACCGTAACAATAATGAAAATGGTGGAATCAAAGTCCCCTTTTATTGCCGTTGTTAGGAAGGAAGATACGTTACACTCTTGCCAAAGGACCCTTTAACTATGGAGTTCTAAGACCTAGTGTAAGGATGTTTTTACCTCTACCAAGGTCTAAGGTCTCTCTCTCTACTCCAAATGATTGAAGTTGCTCGAGGGCCAAAAACTAAATCATCTCTACTAATCGCTCTAGATTGCACACCGCCGGATTTCATGGGCAATATGGTGAGCATAATAATGTGCTCTCATTTTTCATAGGTGAATTTCACTTTCCTTCCCTCTCTTGGTACCATGGTGGATGGTGATCCACGAGAGGGTTGATTACTTTGTGTGCTCACTTGAGGTCCCAAGATGGCTTAGGTGGTTGTCCTTGGGCAGCCTCAAGTGTAGGATCATTTCTTGAAGTGTGTCAAGTGGTCATGGAAAGTGACTTCGCCACTCCAAGGAACGTGCAACTTTTTGAGGGAAAGTCACGCAAGGGTGCGGTTATCGAAGAAAATGCACACGAAGGGGCATTTTGCCCGAGTATCTTCAGGCACAGCGCTTGATTTTTCGTCCGGACCTTAGAGATTTTTAAAAATTTCGCATCCTCTAATGTACTGTGTCCGAGAATCCTTATTCCCGACATTTAATAATGTCATCTTTTCTTGTCCTATTTTCCAGTTGATAACACCAATATCAAGGTCATGCTCTAGTGGACAAAACATCACTTTAAGGAAAGAGAGGGGTTATACCAATATCAAAATCATGTTCTAAGGGGAAAATATCTCCCTAATCGATTCCTCGAGCCTCGTGCTTCCTCTCGTATGGGTTTCTATCTTAGTGGTATTCATTTTCGTAGAGAATTGGTTCCCTAAACCACGCAAATCTCCCATCTCTTCGGGATGGAAAAATTCGATATGGCCAAAACTCGCCACAGAGGCAACCGGTCAAGATATTATCCTTCGTGAGTTTCCCGTATTGGTCCCTCATCATAAAAGTGTACCCAAATTCTCCACTACTCGAGCCATTTCTTCCTCATACTCCCGTAAATAATCACTCTACAGCTAGAGGGGGCGTATGAGACGACCCCGCCTCATCCGGATGTAATTGGGGGCATGTTGTCATGAGCTTATCCTCATAAGAGAGTTTACATTATATTGTTCCAGAGGCCAAGGAAGGAGTCTTCCTTTTTTCTTGCTCTTTTTGGAATTGTCACTTCTATTCTTTGTTGTTTAGTATCTATGTTATCAATGTTTCTACCGTTAGCGCTCGAATCATCACTTGGAATACTTCAAGTGCTTGACCAGTTACATCCTAAGGTCTAGGGAAATTTAATGATTTGAATTATATAATTGGTAGGTGGTTAAAGCTCCCCAATCACCGAAAAGGTTTCAGATAAATTCACTATCACATCAATGAGGGTATTTAGACCCGATATGGTAGCAAAAGATAAGTTCTCAGAGATCTAAGTGTGAAGAAAGTATGGAATAACAAAAGGGATAGTGGTTTGCAAGGCGTAAACCCACTTCTTTGATGAAAAAAAATACAAGAACCAAATTACAATGTATCAATAAGAGAATGCTATCACATGGCTTACAATAATCTTATTGAATATCATGAAAATTCATTGTCATAAATGAAATGCTCTTTAGCCATTTATCATGCACATGTCATTAAGAAAGCTTACCAAGTAAGAATGATAAAATTTGATAAGGTACATAAACACATCAAGAGGCTCATAAGAACATATAACAACATTTGAAATTACAAACTGAACTCAAGAGATTTATGTATGTAAACACATAAGAAGGATCAACAATACACATATCAAGATTGTAATAAGTCCTCAAAAGTGTCCTTCAATATAATTATCTAAAGAGTACACTTATCACATGACTATAAGATTCAAAAACCAAGAACCTTTTCTCCATTAAATTTCATCATATATATACAAGAGATATTATGTTGATATTTCCACAAAAAGTGTGAATATATTCTAGAGGAGTTATTATATTGCTATACATAAGGTGAAGCTTATCCTTAACCATAATACAAAGTAGTGTAACATAATAAAATAAAAAACATGATGGCATATAGTTCGAAATGGCTAGAGTGATGTGAAAAAATTCGGGAAAATTGATCCTCTTTTCTCGGTATAAACACTTTCTCAAAGTAACTTAACAACAAGATGACATCCGTTCTTTTTCCCCCAAAAGTGCAAGAATTGTCAATCAATCTAACATATGGGAGACAACTTCGATTAATTGACACTTGCCATCAACTTCTTCTATTGATATTTCATACATGAATTACCCCTCGCATCATCCTTCAATATTGAACAAAATACTCCACTTCATTTATACAAAAATTTAGGAAATAATAGCTACCTTTCGTAAACATGTAGCTATTATTGGAAACCCCGTAAATAGTTTCATTTCATAGATTAAGCCAAAAATGTGCTCTCCTTCTTTGATTTTCTTAAGAATTTTAAATAAAATCAAGTGTATAATCAAATATTTGAGGAACTCGCCTTAGAGAGTCTTTTAGCTTTTCCTTTTCCCGCATGTTTTTGTTTTGGGCTCGTCATCTTTGCTTCCTTTCCTTGCTTTCATCAAAATTTATAATTTCATATTTCGCCTAGGATTAGCAATGAGTTTTTTGTTCACTCTTAGTTTGTTTTTAGGCCTACCGTGAGGTATTTTGAGGTATGGGTTGGGAATATCATAAACCCCCTTCTTATTTGCATCATACTCAGATGGACCTACCTCATACTCTATCTCTCGCAAATCCTCTTCAAGATCGTCTTCTTCAAAATATGAATAGGAGGAATGATGTTCTTTTTCTCTTCTCCCGGTGTATGTCTTGGATGTACTAAGAGAAGAAATAATTGAGCTAATGTTGGTTCTCCTTTTGAAGGGGTGTCACTATTTTCTTCTTTCTCTCCTCGCAACTTTTGAAACAGAGTGTTGAATCGTTACCAGTATCGACTTCCTCTCAAGTTTCTTCGCTAGGATCAATTTTATTTTTCCTTTATGTCTTGAGGAAGATGCTATGTTTTCCTCACTTGTAGATTTAACCTCCTTATTAGGCTGATTTTTCCCTTTCTTGAATCCAATTGAATTTTCTCTATGAATGATGCTAAAGTTTGTGGTTCTTTTGAAGTTTTCCTTGTATAAACCTTTTCCGTTGGTTGTGCTTACTGGTATGGGAGGACAGTTCAATTTTGGCTCTTTTAGCTGAACTTCTAGTTTGTCTACTCATTGATGGAATAGACTCAGCTTCAGGAAGTATTTGGCATGTGTGTTGAGCCGCTCTTTTGTTCTTCTTGGACATTTTGCTTCTCGTGTCTCCTTACCCTCCACCTAGAATTGATACTACCAAATGCTTCATCTCGTTAGAAATTTTTCCCAGGTATTTCTCTTTTTCTTAATGTGGTAGACCACCAACATCTTGATTAAGCCTCTATCATAGAGATTATGCAAAGGAATAGTTAGAGATATTTTGTAACTTCAAAGACATTTTTAACAAGGATTTGTAAAGGAATAAATGCAGATTCATAGTTCGACACGTAAGATGTGAGAGAGAAATCTCACTTGATATCGATGAAATGCTTTAGAATCTACCTCGACAAGTGATATAGAATTACACAAAGAGGTTATAACATGTTGCCATTCGTGCCTAAAATAGGTAATATGCACACTTGGAGTCCAATTGACATTTACATGACTAGGTTTGAGGAAAGAACTTACATATGCTCGAGCATTTTATTTTTGAAAAAACATTATCCAAGAGGTTGAAGTCCTATAGCCTTGGCTATAATGGTCTCGCAATTTTGAAAATTTTACTACACTTTATACCCATCAAAACTTTCAAAGAAAAAGGCATGTACAAATGCCTACATCTTCCCCTAAGAGTTTCTATAGAAACATGTACCACTTGTTATTTGAAATTGGGGCTTTTGCTCTAGCATCGAATAATCTAGTATTTTATATCTCGCAGAGGTTAACCTTTCCACCTTTACCCATCCTTCTTAACATCTAAGCTCCTCCTTTACAAACAACATTGTTCAAACTAGAGATCGAAACCCTACAATCTTAGGCCCGAATTTCGCTTGAGATGACGACATGTTTGCTGAAGAAATGAACCCTATCATTTGTTATCTCCTCGGGGAACTTGGTCGATGAAAAACAAACGTAATCTTCTAGGTCTCTCGTGTCTTTAATCACTGCAGTGGTTTAATTGACACGATTTGGAAATAACTAAACTAAAGCACCAAGTCACCCCATAACATATGTCACTTCTCCGTATCATTAATAAATTGATACCTTGTACCTCATTTTATGCCTCGCCTATAATGAGTATCTATAGGTTAGCTCCACCAACAATATAATCACTCCTTTATAATATTACTTCTAATTTAGAAATGATTACCCTTTTTTTAAAAAAACAATAATATCTCATAACATAAAATATCTTCAATTAATTTCAAAGGAGAATGATATTTTCTCCGAAAAATGTTCCTTTCGCAGCCTCTTTTTCAGCTTCATGGAAATAGCTACTTTTATCTATGCGTCACCAATGAAAACCAAAACCAAAATCTTGAAGAAATAACTAATTTTTCAAAAGCGTAGTTATTATTTTAGAAAGAACATCTATTATTTTATTACTAAAAATGACTAATAAATTTGACTCTAACCTACGTTAAAATGGTGGTTTTAAATTTTTATGAAACTAAGACACTATACCACCTATGAAACTTGAAAATATTTTTGGTTTTGAGACTTTTTTGTATTTTTATTGAAGATGATTAGAACTTGACATAGGCTAGGGAACAAGCAAATTTTCAAAAATAGTAATATAATGGTGGTCGACTACTGTAAATTTATAATATTAAGAGTGGCTCCTATTAGGGATGAATTCCTCCCTATGAGGCTTAAAGGACTCGTAGATTCGATGCCTTAAAACTTTCGAGACTTATAAAACTTTTAGAAACTTATGACTAGAACTCCACCTTTCATTGATCGGACTCAAGACTAATTATATTTACAAACACAAGTACCATCAAGTATGGAGTATTATCGACACATCACTCCGTATATTTACAATGGAATTACTAACTAACTTATCAAACATGGAACTTCTTAAGAAAATTACCATTAACCTGACCTCCACTCATCTGATCATCATCTAGATGTTTGAGCATAAATGTGTTGTTTTCCAAAAACTTAAGCAATTTGGAATGGACCAAACCATAAATTATCTAACTTACCATGTTTTCCATGGTATTCCCTTCCGACATCCCAAGTAACACCAAACCATTTTCCGGAATAATTGTTGATTTTCTATTTTTTCAAAATAGATTTGACTTTGGTACGATATTTTGCATTTCCTCATTCATGAGTGATTCTCGATTTTGACGAAATTTTATTAGTTGCAACATTCTCCTTTTGAATTGGGTTTTCATCACTAATTTCATCTTGCATAAAATCTATAACAAGAAGGGCTAATTTTAATGGCATTACAAATACCGCACATAAACAAGCTAAAAGGGATACATTCCAATTGATATTTTGCTACTTACCCCGTGTGCCCAAAGAGCATGAACTAGTTGAGTGTCCCAATTTCTCTTATTTTTAGGCAACATCTTCTTAATGATTCTCACCAATATTTTACGATGAATCAACTATCCCATTACCTTTCGAGGGTAATAAGGTGTAGAATGAGTCAAATCAATACCATATTTCCGACATAAAATATTCATATTAGTAGATTTAAAATCTATTTCATTGTCAATCAAAGAATTTCGAGGAAACCAAATATAGACATAATATTTTCCAATAGGAAATTTGATTGCTACCGTGTCAAGGGCACTCCCCGGTTGGAACAACTTCAATCCACTCTAGTAAAATAGTCCGTAGCCGTAGGAATCCATTTATGATGTCCCGATGAAGGCTAGATGAATTTCACCGATGAAGTCTAACTACGACTACTAGAAAGGAACATCCGCCGAGTTAGGAATAAGAGGTAATGGAAGTAGCTTAGCTACTAAATAAAGATTTTGACATTCAACACAAGTCCTTACGGGGAAAAACATCGCAGAAAAGAGTTGGCCAATAATAGCCACTCTTAAAAAAATTTGCGTAGCTTTCCAATACAAATGTCCACCACACACCCCTAAATGTATCTCAATACTTTCTACGACTCAAATTCATCTACACATAATAATAAGATCGTCGCAGGGTCTTTCCAAAGAATATGATTTTCCAATATGAAATACTTAACATCTTTCAATTTAAAAGCCCTTCTTTTTACTTCTCCATTTCTAGGCACAAACGCCTAAAATTTAACAAAATGTACACTATATCCTTATACCAAATTTAATGAAAGATTTCAAGATAATCAAACATATACCTTCTCCATATTTTTCTTCAACTACCTCCATGTTTATATCTATAGATTTTCAATTAGATTCGCCATCAAGCGAGCTAAGCCTTGTCCTTTATCAATTTAGTAGGTCCGATCTCAATACCAAATTCTAGAATCTTGGTTAAATATCTTCCCCTCCCCGCCATATGTCTCTTGCTATAGCAATACATCTTTGACAATAATATTTGGTTAAAAATCAACAATTTTTGAATGTAACACATAAACTGATCGTACTTTAAAGCCTTAACTTCAGGCATTATTCCTATTTTTCAATCAAGCTATACTTTAACTCAAAGATCTCTTTTACCACGAATTAAAAAGGAAATACGTTGTTCTAAGCCTTCCTTGTTATTTTGTAACAAAAACAATCGCAATTGTTTATTCAAGCATATGAAAAACTCTGTAAAATCTTTTCAAAATTAGGACCCCATTCAAACTAGAGCTTCACTACAAGGTATTTGATTTTTAAAAAGAGTTTTTTTTTGACAAGGATTCTGCCACTTAAATTCTCGTATATTTCTTCGCAGGACATTTATGTGTTTAATTGTAATATAAACAGGACAAAATTCCTCAAAAAATTAATTTTCCCCGAAATGACCGTGTTAGCACCTCGAACCGCCAGCCGAAGAAGGAAAACTCGAGGCAACATCAAACCAAGCTCACCTCGTAGCTAGCCCTATGAGGATAGGAGATGGCTCTCTCCACTAATCTCATAAATGAGCAATAAGGTGCGAGATGAATTAAAATGGGAACCGATTTTAGGCTAGTAAATGACAGAAAGGGGTTTTGATAAATGACCGGGTTTTCGCGCATGGGGACAAAGGATAGCATGATCGTTGAAGCAACTGAGACACAGACATCTCAGAGGCAAGACAAACAATAAATTTAGCATTCAATTTTGAAATTATATGGAGTGAAAAGATCACGTGAGGTTGACAAGGGCAATAGTTGAATCCTTATCAAACAAGAAAACACGTAACATGAATACCTTCCCAAGGCAAAGCAAGAACCGGATTCCGCTCTTCTCACTTAAAAGTATTCAATTGGAAATGATTATGAAAATGAAAATGTAAACATAACAAGCTACATATGAAACAAAAAGAAAAAGACAAATGCTAAATTCACACCACAAGAATCTCAGGAGTCAGAGTTGTATCTTTTCATTAAATCCCTGTCAAAAACTGTACAGTGAAGTTTTCCTTCACACCTCTCCCACTGTTTTCCAGAACTCTCCCTCAACAAAATGATTTACACTACAATAAATACCTTCAAAGGTATAATAACAAACTGATAAAAATAGGGCGCTGTTTAATCACTATTAACCAACAAAAGCAAAGAACCAATCATCTTTTCAAGATGCCGTAACAACGCTCCATCAATTTCTCCCGATGACCCATTAAAGGACAAAATCTAGAGCAAGGATCCCATGAAATAATGACCGAGGATAAAAATAGGAAAATTCGTTCCTATCTTTCTCGCTTCTCGTTTCCTAGATATATCATCTACATATTAGTTTCTCACCTATCTCAATTAACCGTTGAAAATAATCCGAGGTATATGTGGGCTCCTTTGATACCGAGTGTATTCAAATCATTTAAAACGTTCTCAACAAATTCACTAATTTTTAGCAAATGATTTCGTGTCAACAAAGCGTACGATTAAGCGCTCTCAGGACTCTAAAAAAGTATCGATTTTGAAAAAGCAACCTTTACGTGCCTAATATGGAAATAACCACGTAGAACACGTGTACACAAGTTTTCCCATTTCAAGACTGGGCAAAAGCCAATGTCAAAGGAACCCTCCGCTTTTCTATTTCGTGGTTTTCAATTTTAAAAAAATAAGTTTTACTTTCATAAAAAACAAAATGTCGTTTCCCATCCGTGTTACACGTCTCAGCTCAACTGCGTACAATTTCATAGCTTCTGCATTCCTATGGCAAACAAACAACTCCGCATCGCACTCTGCAAACCGAAGAAAACTAAGCCTCTCGATGTTTTCATCATGATTCAACCGACCATCTAAAGTTTTATAATTAGGTGTCCTCAGAGCTCACAGCTATATGTATAGCAACATACCGCACAAGATCGAAGCATAAAACTGCATCAATCAAGTTATGATCATTAATTAGCCGGCCGTGCGGCATCCGTCAACAAACCCGACCCTTGTAAAAGGGTTTCTCATTATCGAGCCATATAATGTCTCGCAGGCCTAAGTGATGGAAACGTACGTATTCTGCCCTTTCACTTTGCAAGGCATCGTAAATGTAAACATCTTGATTTGCACGATCAACGAGATATAGTGACCAAGGATTTTCAAGAATGCTCCACCCGAGTACTTCACTGTGTGCTTCTCCCATATACATCATGTTCCATAGTAACTCAAGTAATCTTTCGGCCATAATTCCTTTGTCATACTTCGTGCAAGTTTCTTCAAGAAGGTAAGGATTTTAATAATGTCACTCAGCATCGACTAACATGCTTCAACCTGCCAAAGAGACTATCCAACTGCTGTCCGAAAATGACCAAGCTAAATCACACAAGGTCAAAGACATTGGCTTTCACTGCCACATCAAACCGGTCCCATTTCTTTCATTAGCATAAAAACCTTCAAATGGCATCTAAATGCTCGATACGCGATGTTCCAACAATAGAAGCCTTCATAATATTTGACTTGTGCGCCGCGCTCCAAACCCCAACGCGCCGCGTGTGATGGATGCGCCGCTCTTATAAATTAACACACTGAATCGTCTCCATGCGCCGCGCCCATGGGTGTGTCGCGTTCGCCTGCGCCGTACAAGAATTTAACTCATACAAATTTTTTTCATACTTGCGCTTTCCAACATTTACCTCCGGTATGGTGACAAGTTAAATCAAATTTTTTCATTGCTTTGACCGACGTATTCGGTGAGGACTCATGCTCTCTCTCTTATGAAATACTCCAATATTGTTTGTACAAGTTCTACATCATAAAGAGTCTTACTAGCATAAGACAAAGAGGAATAAGGGTATCACTCAATTTAACTCCAACCTAATCTCTGTCAGCTAGTTGTGTTTTTGAGGAAACTGAAGCACTCAATATAGTAGCCGCCTTCGCAGTTTCGGAAGAAAGCCGCATGACGTAGAATTATTTTCGAAGGTAGAAAACTAATAATTCTAATGAATCACCGAAATGACTGTGAGTATTTAACTCGCGTACTCTCTCTGCTCTTTAGACAATCCTGGTAACCAATGAAATGAATATACTCTCAATGCTTCTCCAAGCTATAGCATCAATGCATCGACCAATAATATTCAGATTTTTTACCAAGGCAAGAATGACTTAGTATGCAATGTAATGATAGAGTCTGTCTAGCCACTAAGGAGGCTTGAATTAAGAAAGGTATCCAATTTCAATGTTAGGTTTCTTTTCTCTATTGCTTCAATCATTTCAAGATAGTCTGTAGCACAACGTGCAGACACGATGTTCGTGGCACTTACAGTTGACTATGATCCTCGGCACAAAACTCAAATGCCTCCGCACTCCCGGAATATCATTAAGGGACACTCATGCCATTCATGGATTCATGAGCTTCAAATAGCCTAGTCTCAGCTGACGGTAGAGCCTGAAAGCAAGAGAAACTTGTGCAACAAGAACTTTGTATCCTTAACTTCCACAACATGTAGCCGTAGGCACTTCAACAAAAACTATCCTACCAATGCCGCAGAACTTGAAACACTTTGGCAAATTACGTATTCACATAAAATATTTGATGATTTCTTCTTCAAAAATAAAGGGTTTTGAAGAATCAATCTCGCATTAACATAGACAATCCTGAAATAAAAAATTACTGAAGACATCTCATGGCCTACGGCATTTTTCGACACTTCGAAGAAAACCTCTAAACTCAAGAAACTTAAAATGATTCTTTTTCTTTGGGGACTAAAGTAACACAGGATCATGAAATGGCGAGAAATGAACTTTCGTGAATTTGACTCCCGACAGAGGACCGACAAGACCGAGTCTAACATTGGCTCCAATGGGGATGGTAGTCGCCGCTTCTTGGAGGTGCCAAGAACTGCATATTTGGGAGCAAGACAAGGCCTCCATCCATTGGGCTATGGAATCCATTATTGCAAGAAATCGACACGACTAATTTATCGATCGGAAATTCGACCGAAATGACCGAAAACTTACTTCGACGAATAACTCATGACCGACTTAACTAAAAACAAGTATTTACAAAGTTTATTGAAGGGCGTTGTTCATCAAGATTTCAAATCATGATGACAACCACCTACATACCGATGAAATATGTGCAATCATGTGTAATGGGCCTTCCAATGTAAACTTAACCACCGTATGTGAGAAGGATGTTGCTTGATAGTGCTTCCACCAGACACAGATGTAATTTCGGCAGCCGTACATGTGCATAATGAGTCTCGCCATGTAAAAGACAAACTTTGATTTATCTCACAAACCGAAAACACTTCCATGTACATCGCAATAGGATCGCAAAAGCGACTGCTTTCTCTCGCCCTAACTCTACAATACATACCTGTACCGCACACCGTCAATGCAAACATCTATAGGCAACTCTATTGTTTCTTATTGAAGGAGGGAGAGTTTCAAGAACTTTTTGGGATCTCGAATTCATATGATTGGATTCATCATTCCGCCATCGAATCTCTTTCTCAAATATTTCAACAACTAACTTGCAGACACCAGTTTTAGCTTCAAGAGGAAACTTTGGAGATTTCAAACATTGAAGCAAGACAATGAAAAATTATTCGTTAATTTCAATATCCGCTAACTGATCTCTAATTTCTTTTACAACTTCACAAAGTGCAGGGTTTGCCACATACCCTACCATTGCATGAATGGATCAATGAGCACTGGAATTTCTGGATCAAGTTGGAGTTGCCAGGTGAATGTTTCAACCTTCATATGTGTCTGACTGTTGTCCACCATCAGCAATCAGATCTACAACTTGATTTCATGTACTGGGGCAAGACAATCTACAAGTCGAATGTCACATTCACAAGCTAAACTGGAGATGGACTGAAGCAACGTTTATCTACTATGCACTCGCAGAGCAATGTGCAGTTCAAAGGCTACCTGGCGTGACTTCGAGTTCCCGTTCGTAGCTCATAAAACAAATGAAATCAACAAGCAAACCATTTTCTCCCCGCATGGTCGCCACCATGTTAGCGTCGAATCTCGCCTCAGCCGAAGAAGGCAAAACTTGAGGCAACATCAAACCAAGCTCACTCGTAGCTAGCCCTACGAGGACAGAGGGCTCTCTCCGCCTGCCAATCTCAATAAATGAGCAATAAGGTGCGAGATGACTTTAAAATGGGAACCGATTTTAGGCTAGTAAATTGATAGGAAAGGGGTTTTGATAAATGACCGGGGTTTTTTCCGGCGTATGGGGACAAAGGACAAGATGAGCAGAGAAGTTAAATCCGAGACACAAATTATTTCGTGAGGCAAGACAAGAAATAAATTTAGCATTCAATTTTGAAATTATATGGAGTGAAAAGGATCACCGCGAGGTTGACAAGGGCAATAGTTGAATCCTTATCAAACATAAGAAAACACAGAACATGAATACCTTCCCAAGGCAGAGCAAGAAATGGATTTCCGCCCTTCTCACTTAAAAGCTTTCAATTAGAAATGATTATGAAATGAAATTTAAAACATAACAAGCTACATATGAAACAATAGAAAAGAAAAATGCTAAATTCACACCACAAGAATCTCAGGAGTCAGAGCTGTATCTTTTCATTAAATCCTCACAAAAAACTCAGACAGCTGAATTTTCCTTCACACATCTCCCACTGTTTTCCAGAACTCTCCCTCAACAAAATGATTTACACTACAATAAATACCTTCAAAGGTATAATAACAAATTGATAAAAATACGGCACTGTTTAATCACTATTAACCAACAAAAGCAAAGAACCAATCATCTTTTCTGAAGACAGAACAACGCTCCATCTGAATTTCTCTGATGACCCATTAAAGGACAAAATCTAGAGCAAGGATCCCATGAAATATCAGGGATCGAGGATAAAAATAGGAAAATTCGTTCCTATCTTTTCTCGTCGCTTCGGATATATCATCTACATATTAGTTTCTCGGCCCATCTCACTAACTGGTAAAAAATAATCTAAGGTATATGTGGGCTCCTTTGATACCGAGTGTATTCAAATCATTTAAAACATTCTCAACAAATTCACTACTCGTTTACAGATTTCGTGTCAACAAAGCGTATGATTAAGCACCCTTTTGTAAATTCTTAAACAAAGTATGGATTTGAAAAAGTATCCTTTACGTGCCCAATATGGAAATAACCACTTAGGCTCAGAGGAACACGTGTACACATGTTTTTCCATTTCAAAGATCTCGGCAGTCAATGTCAAAGGAACCTTCCCGCTTTTCTATTTCGTGGTTTTCAATTTGAAAAATAAGTTTTACTTTCATAACAACAAAATGCCGTTTCCCATCTCATGACACGATGCAAGCTCAACTAGACAATTTCATAGCTTCTCAAAACAGACTCCTATGGCAAACAAACAGCCTCCAGACGGCAGTAAACCGAAGAAATTCAGCCTCTCCTCGATGTTTTCATCATGATTCAACCGACCATCTAAAGTTTTAGAATTAGGTGTCCTTGTATCACAGGCCATATGCGTATAGAAACATATTGCAGATCGCTTACAAATCCGTATCAATCAGTTATGATCATTAATTAGTCATAGGCGGCACATCTATCGAGAAACCGACCAGAAGGTTTCTCATTATCGAGCCATATAATGTCTCGCGTGCTTCCAAGTGATGGAATGACAGACTCCCCACCTTCACCTTTGCAAGGCATCGTAAAATGTAAACATCTTGATTTTCATGATTAACAGTAGATATAGTGACCAAGGATTTTCGGTGAAATGCTCCAAACCCGAGTACTTCACTTCCCAGGTGCTTCTCCCATATACATCATGTTCCATGCTAACTCAAGTAATCTTTTGGCCATAATTCCTTTGTTGTTACTTCGTGCAAGTTTCTTCAAGAACGTAAGACTAATAATGTCACTGATCGACCCCGTAACATGCTTCAACTTGCCAAAGAGATCATCCAACTGCTTGTCTCCAAAATGACCAAGCTAAATCAAGAATAAGGTCAAATACATTGGCTTTCACTCGCATCAAACTCGGTCCGACCTTTCATTAGCGTACCAAATGGCATCTAAATGCTCTTCACATAGTCGATGTTCCAACAATAGAAGCCTCATAATATTTTGGACCCGTGTGCCGCACTATCCCAACGCGTCGGCGGCCGGATGCGCCACGCCTTATAAATTAACACAAAGGGGAATCCGTTCCCACGCGCCGCGGCCCATGTGTCGCGTTCTCTCGCCTGAAGCAAGTAATCGTGCACAACTTAACCTGCTACGTCATCCCCTTTTTTTTTCATAATTTTGTGCCTCCAACATTTACCTCTGGTATGGTGACAAGTTGAACTCAAATTTGTTATTTCTTTGACCAAACAGGACTGGTGGGAGGACTCATGCTCTCTCTCTTATGAAATACTCCAATATTGTTTGTACAAGTTCTACATCATAAAGAGTCTCACTAGCATAAGACAGGGAAGGAATAAGGGTATCACTCAATCTCTAACTGCCACTTCAATTCGTCTAGCCTGTATTGTGTTTTTGAGAAATCACACTCAATATAGTAGCCGCCTTCGCAGTTTCAAAGAAAGCCGCATGACGTAGAATTCTTTCGTAAGGTAGCAACCAACAATTCTACGTAATCACCGAAATGACCTGAGTATTTAATCATGTACCTCTCTCTGCTCTTTAGATAATCCTGGTAACCAATGAAATGAATATACTCTCAATGCTTCTCCAAGCTATAGCATCAATGCATCGACCAATAATCTTCAGATTTTCCGACCAAGGCAAGAATGACTTAGTATGCAATGTAATGATAGAGTCTATCCAGCCACTAAGGAGGCTTGAATTAAGAAAGGTATCCAATTTCAATGTTAGGTTTCTTTTCATTAAGCCTTACTTCATTTCAAGATGTCCGTAGCACAACGTGCGTACATGATGTCTCGTGGCACTTGCTGACTATGATCCCTTGGCACAAAACTCAAATGCCTCCGCACCTCCCGAATATCATTAAGGGACACCTTGTCATTCATGGATTCATGAGCTTCAAAGTAGCCTAGTCTCTACAAGCTGACCGTACTTTGAAAGCAAAGAGGAAACTTGTGCAACAAGAACTTTGTATCCTTAACTTCCACAACATAGCCAGTA
>CM076576.1:123511776-123633376 GCA_034641835.2 Pinus albicaulis
TGGTTCAAAAGGAAAGAAGAAAATCTACAATAGTTTTGTAGCGTTTTGTTGTCCTTCAAGCCCAGGAATGCTACGAAACTGTTGAAAAGTGTTGAAATTCCAGATTTTTGTATAACTTGAAAAATGATCCTCAGAAGTGCCAAAAACTTGTTACTAACATGCCATTAGCCTTAAAAAAACATAAATTAGCTCACCTTATGATCCTTGAGGCATTTCTTCCTCATTTATGATTGGTTGAGGTATTTGCTCTTCAAGCACTATCATTTTGAGGCCTTTTTTCTCTAACTCTTCATGAATTAGATCAAGCTACTCCTAGAGGTCATTTAACATGATATTTCAGTCTTTTGTTGGTGGCTTTCAAATGTGTGTTCATCCTCCTGATATGTTTGGCCTCTTTCCTTGCTATAATGGTCCATTTGATAAGCTGTTGTGTGTTATCCAAAGTCTTGGAAACAGTGTCAACCTATTCTTCCCAAATTGACTTAATCTTTTCAAATTGAATATTCTCTACACTGTGTTTCCTTGCTTCTCTTTTCATAACATAAATTTCATGATTGGCCAATTTCAATTGTTCTTCAAGGAGCTGTAACTTTGTTTTTTCCATCACCTTCTCTTTTCCTTTCTTGGTTTTGCTAATTTTATCTTTCTCTGTAGGTAATGAAAGGTCAATGACCTCCTGTGGTGGTTGGACTGTGTCAGTAGTTGGTGGGAGTTCTTTACTTCTCTCTAAAAGCTTCCTAGCATGCCTTGTCATAGGATTTTTTTAACTTCTGTCCACCTTCATCTATGTCCTCAGCCTGGACTATAGGAGTTTATTCTATGTCAATGGCATGTAAGATATCTTCAAGATTTACTTTCGCTACTGCTCTGTCTTCTACAACCACTATTTTCTCTTCTAAAACCATTGTTTGGCTCCTTGTCCTCCTTTTTGTTTCTTGTTTACTCACATCTTGTTTTTGTTTTGCAGGTTTGACCACCTTTGACTTCTTTTTTGCAGGTGGGAAATTTGGTGTATCAAAACTCTGCAATTGCTCTAGGTCCATCATATTTGGCTCACTTGGTTCTACTCTTGTAGGATCACTTGGTTCTGCTACCAATGGTTCCCTCTTATCTGCTGCTAATGGTGATGGAATTCTCCTTGGTTTAGGAGTTCTTGAAGGAGTAAGAGCATCCAACTCAAAACCACTAACAAACAAGAATGAGGACCAGTCTCTGCCTAACCTTTGAAGTTCATCTAAAACCAAAAAATTCATTAAACCATGATGAAATAATGAAGTCTCACTCCCTTCAGACTTTTCTTGGACCTTATCTGCCATTTTTGAAAAACTTCTATGTAAATAGAAAGGCAGATCAAGAGAAATCTTACCAGTAAAGTGCAGAAGTAACTTGAAATGATATGAGTAGACTTTGTGGTATCTCCCTTCACAAGTAAATTACTTTTGGATGATGAGCAGCAATTTTGAGTAATTTTCCTTTATGCAACTTCTTGGAATAGCATTGGTGAGATCCATTTTAGTATGCTTAGACTTCATAAAATCTTTGCACTGCTCCATGTTAAGCTTGAAACCTTTGAACCGCTTCTCCTATCCTCTTGGAATCTCTATAGTAGCTGCAATAAACTCTGGTGTGATGGAAAAATTAAGCATTCCCACTTTGGTGGCTGTTCCATTGAAATTCAAAGCAAAATATTTGGAAACCTGTGTATGAAAGCCTTGTAATTTCCCACAAAACTATAGGCAACCTGTCCTTCTGAAGACTTCCACTATTTTTGGGTCTTCATTGATCAAATTCATGTCTGCTGGTTCATATCTCAAGCATTGGCCACCCTTGTTTTTCCTTCTTTTCTCTGCCATGGTTTCTTTAATGTCTTCAAAACATCGCTTGATGATTTGCAACCTTGCTTGATGATGCTCAATGTAAACCTTTGAAAACACTAGCCATAACTTTGGCTTAGTGCAATAGCTCTCCAGAGCTCAATATCACGCAAGAAGGAATGATAAATGAGAAATGACTAAATCAGGAAAGGTTTTGAAGTTTTGATGTCATTTCATGACTCAATGATGACTCATACATACCTAAACTGATCATGATGACTGCAGACCTAAGCATGTACCTTGATTTTATCCCTCCATGACTCGAATGGCATCTAACTTACCCTTTCCCAACGATTTTCTGACACCTAACAGCCAGACTGACAAAACATACACGAAATCGCACTTTTGTAGTGTATCTAGTGTAAATTTGGTTGTTTTCACTACGAAACTATCAGCATTTTCGTAGCGAAAAGTGACTTTTGACAGTGTATTTCACTACGAAGCTCTGGTTTCTTGGCTAAAATGGCATTTTCGGTACAAAAAACTTGGAAATCGAAATCAATTAGAAAATGATGAGTGATGTGACATGAGGGAGTTTAAAAATGAGTGTGTTTAGACCTTAGGGTAAAATTAAACACGAAAAATTTAATATTTCCCTTGACTAAGCATAAAAAAATGAATCCTACAACCCTATTTTTGACACATGAACCTATTTAACCTTGTCAAATGATGCTTCATTTTTTGGGGTGATAACAATGGCTCCACTTGGGATGGTGTGCCCCAGTGGTATACCAAAGAAATAGTAGTTCCAGTGCTGCTATCCATCTTCTTGAAAAACAGAAAAACTTTGAAACTGCCAAGCTTTCTCTTCAAACTCTAATGGCATTCACCTCGGGCTCAAGCTTGATGATTCAACTTGTCATTATTAGAAGAAAAACACATAAAATGGAAAATATATAATGGAATGAATGATCAACATATTTTAAGAAGAGTAGTGCTTTAAAAATCTGCCATTGACAGGCCCTCCAACACATGGTTGTCCATCTATCTCCTGCAGAATGTAAGTGTTGTTCCCATGGAATGTAGCTACTTTGAATGGACCCTTCCAAATGTTCTCAAACTTACCATGTTTCCCCTTCTCTTCAATCCTAGCCTCCCATTTCAAAACCACATCTTGGATTTGAAAATTTTCTTCCTTGACCTTCTTGTCAAATGTCTTCTTGATTATGTTTTGAGATTGTTGATTACTGTTATAGAATTCCTCTCTCTTCTCTTGCAAAGCTATCAGCTGATTGATCCTTCTCTGAATTTATTTTGGCTCCTCTTCCAACCCTTGTAGCAGCTTCATGACAAGTACTCCTAAGGATGTAGGAAAGATGGTTTTAGCTCCATATACCAGCTCATAAGGTGAAATTCCAATTGACCTCATTGTGCACACTCTATCAGCTCATAGAGCATACTTCAACTTCAAATGCCATGACTTCTTATTTTCCTACAACACCTTCTTTAAAATCATCACAATGCTCATTTTTGAAGATTCAACAAGACCATTCCCTTGTGGATAATATGAAGTAGAATGCCCAAGAGTAATATGATATTGATGAAAAAACTAATCAGCTTCTTAGACTTAAATGCCTGAGCATTATCAGTGATGATATTCATAAGATAGCCAAATATAGACAATATATCATTTTCCAAAAAAAATATGATAACAGAATCATTTGCTTGCCTAGTTGGGATTGCTTCAATCCATTTGGTGAAATAATCAGTTGCTGTCAGAATCCAGAGATGCTGTCTTGATGATGATGGATTAATCTAACCAATAAAATCTAGCCCCCACTGCTAAAATGGCGCCTCAACATAGATAGGCATCAAAGGTAAAGTTACAATCTTCTTCTTATCATCAAAAATCTGGCATTCATGGCAGGCAAAAATCTTTTTGTAAACATATTTAAACATTGTAGGCCAATAATACCTTGCTCTAAGAATCTTATTTGTTGTATCCTTCCAATAATGATGAACTCCACAATCTCCTTTGTGGAACTCCTCAATCACTTTATCGACCTCCTCTTCCAGCAGACAATTAAACAAAAGACCATCGGTATCCTTCCAATAGAGATTTTTGTCAATGATGCAATACCTCAAGGATTTTAGTTTCAAAATATTGCCTTGGACTTTGCCAGCTCAGCAGGTGCTCTATGATGATGTATTACAAAAACTATGCCTTTGTACCAATCTGAAATGATGTACTTTTCTTCAACGTGTATCAACACTTCCTCTTCATATCAAATTTTTGAAATTTCTGCAATTAAATTCATGTCAAGATAGTCAAAGTTTGACTGTGCCATCAGCTTTGCTAGACCTTTTCCTTTGACCAATTTTTTTGGCTTGATCTCTATGTCATATTTCAGCAAGTTAGCAATCCATTTCCCCCTCTTACCATCAGGTTCAGCTTGAGTTAGGATGTCTTTCACAACAACATTGGGAACAAAAGCTATAATATGAGAATGCAGAATGTAAATTCTGAAATCTTTGATGGCCTTAACCAAGGCATAAAATTTCTTCTCTAAGATTTTGTACAACTATGAGTTAGCTAATGTCCTATTAAAAAATGAAATGGGCTACTCAATGCCTTGTTGTCCTTTCTGCAACAAAACTCCGGCAATTGTATTTTTTGATGCAAAGGTAAAAACCATAAATTCTTTTGAGAAATCCGTGCTGATCAACACTGGTGCTTGGGTGAGTGCCTTTTTCATCTCCTCAAAAGAGCACTTTGCTTCTGCTGTCCACTTGATGTCAACTCCTTTCTTCAGCATCCTTGTTATGTCTTTTAGAATTTCAAAAAAATTAGGAATAAACCTCCTTACAAAATTTACCTTTCGAAGAAAAGACTGAATCTCCTTTCCGCTCCTAGGCGAATCCACTTTCTGAATTGCATTGAATCTATTTGGATCAATCTTAATCCCATATTTAGAAATAATTTGTCCAAGTAATTTACCCGAAGTTAAAGCAAAAATAATTTTGGTGGGATTGAGAGAAATGCCAAACCTTCTACACTTCAGCATAATTCTTTCTAGGTGCTTCATGTGATCTTCTTCCCTCCTTTATAAGATTGTTATGTCATCTAAATAGACAACCACCATTTTGTCCTTATCCTCATAAAAAACAGTGTCCATTGTTCTATGAAAGGTAGCTCTTGCATTCATCAGACCAAAAGGCATCTTGGCATACATGAATGTGCCCCATGGTGTGGTAAAGGTTGTTTTTTCCTGATCATCCGGATGCACAAGTATCTGATTGTAACCTGAAAAACCATCAAGCATAGACATCCTTTGGGAACCAACAATGTTCTGCAAAATTTGGTCCATCTTTGGGAGAGGGTAGTTGTCCTTGAGAGAGGCTTTGTTCAAGTTTCTGAAGTCAATGCATATTTTGATTTCTCCACTCTTTTTTATGATTGGAACCAAGTTTGAGAATTTGATTGGAACAATGATTTTGGCATCAAAGAGCTTCTTGATTTCCTTCTCAATCAGAGGCATGAGGAGTGGATTAATCCTCCTCAACTTTTTCTTGAAAGGCTTTTCATTTTCATTAATGGGAATAGTATGTTGAATGATATTAGGGTCATACTTATTCAAATCACATAACTCCAAGAAAAAACATCTATGAATATTTTCATCTCAATATATTTGTGCTTCATATCAGTTGAAATAAACTTTGAAAGTTTAATCATTTTTGGCATAACTAATGTACCAAGGTTACAACTCTCTACCTCTTCATCATCAACTTGTATCCTAGGAGATTTGAACACATCATTCTGATCAAAAAGCTTCTCAAGGGGTATGAGGCCTTTGGGTATAGATCTATTCTTTAGCTGTAACACTTCAGAACTTCCCTTACATTCAGTAAGCATGTTTTGCTAATATACCTGTATATTTTCAAACTCTTCTTTCAGCTCAATAACATTCTTTACTTGTTGGTCATCCTCAAATAATTACAAATGGATAATGTTTTCATGGATAGCTGGTCTATGACGAACGTCAACCTCATATTTTTTAGTGGGATGTATGGGAATGATGAAAAGACTTGCAGAGACAGCTAGGGATTCAGCAATGGAGTTTTGATCCTTGGTCTAAACAATGAATGAATGTTCTTGGAAACTTTCCAACATGTCCATGACATTTCTGTATGCCCTCATTCTCACATCCTTTGTTTGATACACACCTTCAACTTATTTAATGACTAATTCAGAATCTCCACAAACATAAATATTTTGAGCACCCATTCTTTTCAAAACTTCTAAGCCTAAAATCAAAGATTCATACTCAACAATGTTATTTGTGCAATCAAAATTTAGTTTGTAAGAAAATAACTTACTTTCATCATTGGACTTGTGATCCAAATCCCTGCTCTTTCCCCCTCTCTTCCTGTTGATCCGTCAAAGTGCAACAACCACCAAGCTTCCGCCTTCTCCTCACTGATTTACTGATATTATGCTTGTTGATTTTCTGTCTGCTGAATTGCAGATTGCTGATTTTCTGCCTTTTTTTCATCTTCTGCTTCATTAGTCAACTCATTGAAAATAATAGCAGATCCAAGTTCAGTATCAAGAACATAAATTGGAAAGTTTTGAGGTTTATATTTACTACTCACCATGTAAGCCATTCTTGTCTCTCTATAAAGTCTCATTTTCTCACCAAAAATAGGAATGGTGGCATAAGTAAGGTCCATATACATTGTACCTTTTATTTTTGCTTTCCATGATGTTGATAATAACATGCCAAACTTTGGTGGAATGTATGCTACCACAATATCCATGACCATTTCCTTGGTAGGGATTTATGTAAGACCAACAACAACATTTTTAATTAAACCAATGCATTGAACTCTTTTTGAATCAAAGGAAAGCAAATTTTTATATGGTCTAGTAATTTCTAACCCCATCCTCTCCATGATTACTTTGGGCATAAGATTGTGAGAGGTCCCTGAATCCAACATGGCATTATGCAATGTCATGTCATGAATGCTAAGGCTAACATAAAAAGGAGGCACCTCCTCATTCTTCTCATCTTCTAATCTTGGACCTAAGTATATGGTTGGGTGATCCTCTTGGATATTTAAGATATCAGTAGCCCCTGGTTGTGAATTCAGAATTTTCACAATATTACTTCTGTATTAATTTACCTTAAGAATTTCTCGAAAAGGTACTGGTATTCTGATATTAGAAATTTCACTCTCCAAACTGAAAATAGAGGCAGATTTTTCAGTCTCTTTGATAGGACGAGGAGGTGGTGTATCTTTCTTACCTTCAGCAGCTTTGGGGGCATCTTTCTTAGGCCGTGTTTTGTTTGCAATGATTAGCACATTTATGTTTCTGAGGTTGTATTGTTTCTGCATCTCAAAGATTGCATGTTGATACCCTTTAAAATAATTAGATGGTTTCTATCCCTTATTCACTTCATGGTCTGACTCATCATGTTCCTCCTTAGTCGAGAAAATTCCAAACATGTCTTCATCTAGACAATGAATGGACTCTTTTGTAATTTTAGCTTCATCATCTTCATCAACTAAGTTCTGCTAAAAAGGAGGTCTCACTAGAGGGTCAGGCTGCTAGTTTCTGTTTTCCCTTGGCCTTTGATGGTTTTGAGGTATTATGAATTTAGGATTTCTAAATTGAGGCTCATGTTGTGCAGGAGGAGCAAAGGTATTCCCAAGGGCAAGCCTATCCATTAATTTTTCCATGGTATTCATCATTGAATCAAATTTGTCATCAGAGGTGGAAGGCTTATCTTCTTCTTTCAACTTCGTCTTACCCATCTTGGACTTTTTTGTTGCTATCATATTGATCTCCACCTTCACTACATCATTCTACATTTCAGCAAGTGAATGGGATACTCTCTCTCTCAGCAGTATTAAAAATTCATAATCAAAAGCTTCAGCATATCTCATTTGAGCTAAGGCTTGTGGAGGTTTTAAATGGGTAGGGATAGAATCATAAACTTTATTAAATCTCTTTGAAATTTTTTTGGACAGTTTCATCAACAGCTCTTCTTAAACTATTGTACTCAGTGAGGGCTTGTACATGATTAGTTCTATTTCCCCATTTCCTCAAAAAGTTATCTTCAAGTTCATTCCAATTATGAATGCTTCTAGGAGTAAGGGCTTTGAACCACTTCCTAACTTCGCTAGTAAAGCTCTGAGCAAACAATCTCATCTTGACATACTCATGGTCAACCTCCTCCCTGTCTATAAAGTCATTAAACTGATCTACATGTTCTTCAGTAGTAATCTCTTCATCACTTCCCCAAGTTTTGATTCTAGTAGAGTATTTGCTAGGAAGGGCATGTAGGACAGTGGGAAGAACAAGAGGGGCATATCTAGAAGGTGCAGCAGGTGGAGGAGGTACATTTCCTCCCATGATGAATGAGACTATGGTAATTTTAGTGACAACAATGGTGGAGGAAGAGGAACCGTTAGGAGGAGGGTTCTTTGGTTTTTGTTGTCCACTGAAAATTGAACTCCAATCAGGGAGAGGAAAAACAATTTTGCTTCTCAACAAAATTTCAAAAGGGTCAGGCTCCTTCAACCTATCCAAGGACTCTCTTTCTTACATCAACTAAGAAGTGACTGCTTCCCAAAACTCCTCTTTATCTTTTTGTGTCACTAAGGCTGAGGTATCAATACCTGTCCTATGTAGGTCTAAGACAATTTCAGTTAATTCTTTTTCACTTTCAGACCTAAACAAGACTTCATAAATTTTATCATCAAATATTTTATCTTCAGGACTTCTTAAAATTTTAGAGGACAAGGATTTATTATGTGATGGAGTACCTGATATTGTAGAAATGCCTTGACTGCCTCTGGAGATGGTGTTTGGATTGTCTGCAATGGTAGGTGGATCTGGGTCAGGATTACTCCTCGTGTATCTCCTTCTCGAAGCCATCTTTGATCATATGAATTTTGAATGGAGTCACCAAGGTAGATGCAGCCTCGAACAACTTCCTGAGCTCCTGCTACCTTCAGAAGTTCAGATTCAAAATTTCAGGAAAGTATAATCTTCAGGCTCCCGACAGACGCACCAAAATGTTATCACAAAATTGCACCTAGTAGGTTGCTAATTAGAAAATCTCATGTAACTGTTTCAAAACAATCTTTTGACTGAAGCTTAGCCTCTTCAATCTGAGAGGGCTCTCTCAAAGGGTTAATGATATTGAATAAAGATGTATTTAGATGGCTAACTCTACTTGGAAGACAATTTGCTTAAGATGAATGTTGGTTGAAAATAGTATCAATATGCAAAAATTGGGCTTATGGAGTCAACACTTTCAGTGATTCAGTAATGAGTTCACTTGACATGGAAGCTGAGGCAGGTAAGAGTTTTTAGCAGTAGTACACACACACATGAAACAGGAAAATACACAGTCAATTCATCTATAAAGGAAGTCAGAACATTACATGAATGAATTCTGAGTATTATAAATGAAAGCCACTGCAAATGGGATACATAAAAGATATAGATAACATAGGTATGTATTAAAAACTCAATCATAATCTCAGGTTGGTCAAGAAACAAATCTCTGTATTGCTAAAACAGTCAAATTACATAAAGCTGTATTTTTGCCAAAAAATCTCCAACCCTTGAAAAATTCGAATCTATGGCCTTTAATAGAATTGTTACATCATGAGATGATCTGCCCCCTGTCTAGATTCATCGAAATTTTTCCTAATGACACCTTGCATAACCATAAAACATCCACTTATTGACAAAATGACAACTATCCTACTTGAGAGTTCTTTTCCTAATAGGACTCAAACTACTCATTATTACATTTAACAACATTATCTTCTAAAGCAATTACATCTTTGACAAGTATGATTTCACATGTTCGAATTGGGGTGATGGGACTCATCACTACATGACCACTTAACTGATCTCCTCTAAAATTGGAAACAAAACCCTGTTTTTTAGGCAAATGGTCTCCTTCTTCCATGAATGCTTTGGCTGCTAATTTGTCTTCATTTCGTGGTCTTTAAGTGATGAATGAAGATTTTCATGATCCTCTAACACTTGGATAATACCTGAATATCCATAAATGGCCAAAAATATGCTTAAAATGCTCCCACATAGTATGCTACGAAAGTAAGGCAGTTTTGTAGCGCTTCAAAAATGCCATTTACCCTCAAATTTTTTTATTCTTTCCTTTGGCATGGTCTTCATCATCCTTAGACACATCTCCCACACCAATTTCACCTCTTGAAAGCTGCCAAAATAGGTTCAAAAATCAAGAATAAAATCTACAGTAGTTTTGTAACGTTTTGTTGTCCTTCAAGCCCAGGCACGCTACGAAACTGCTGAAAAGTGCTGAAATTCCATATTTTTGTATAACTTGAAAAATGAACCTCATAAGTGCCAAAAACTTGTTACTAACATGCCATTAGCTTTAAAAAAACATAAATTAGCTCACCTTATGATCCTTGAGGCATTTCTTCCTCATTCATGATTGGTTGAGCTATTGGTTCTTCAAGCACTGTCATTTTGAGGCCTTTTTTCTCTCACTCTTCATGAATTAGTTCAAGCTGCTCCTGGAGGTCCTTAACTTGATCTTTCAGTATTTTGTTGGTGGCTTTAAAATGTGTGTTTATCCTCCTGACATGTTTGGCCTCTTTCCTTGCTGGAATGGTCCATTTGATAAGTTGTTTTGTGTTATCCAAAGCCTTGGAAACAATGTCAACCTGCTCTTCCCAAATTGCCTTCATCTTTTCAAATTGAATCTTCTCTACACTGTGTTTCCTTTCTTCTCTTTTCATAACAAAAATTTCATGATTCGCCAATTTCAATTGTTCTTCAAGGAGCCGCAACTCTGTTATTTCCATCACCTTCTCTTTTCTTTTCTTTGTTTTGCTAATTTTATCTTTCTCTGCAGGTGATGAAAGGTCAATGACCTCCTGTGGTGGTTGGACTGTGTCAGTAGTTGGTGGGAGTTCTTTACTTCTCTCTAAAAGCTTCCTAGCATGCCTTTTCATAGGATTTTTTGCTTGGAGCATAAAACCTGCATCTTCTCCCTCAAATTCTAATTTCTTTGCAGATGTAGCCTTTTTTAACTTCTGTCCACCTTCCTTTATGTCCTCAGCCTGAACTATAGGAGTTTCTTCTATGTCAATGGCATGTAAGATATCTTCAAGATTTCCTTTAGCTACTGCTCTGTCTTCTACAACCACTATTTTCTCTTCTAAACCATTGTTTGGCTCCTTGTCCTCCGTTTTGTTTCTTGTTTACTCACATCTTGTTTTTGTTTTGCAGGTTTGACCACCTTTGACTTCTATTTTGCAGGTGGGACATTTGGTGTGTCAAAACTATGCAATTGCTCTGGCTTCATCATAATTGGCTCACTTGGTTCTACTCTTGCAGGTTCACTTGGTTCTGCTACCTATGGTTCCCTCTGTTTTGTTGCTAATGGTGATGGAATTCTCCTAGGTTTAGGGGTTCTTGAAGGAGTAAGAGAATCCAACTCAAAACCAATAACAAACAAGAATGAGGACCAGTCTCTGCCTAACCTTTGAAGTTCATCTAAAACCAACAACTTCATTAAACCATGATGAAATAATGAAGTCTCACTCCCTTCAGACTTTGCTTGTACCTAATCTACCATTTTTGACAAACTTCTATGTAAATAGAAAGGCAGATCAAGGGAAATCTTACCAATAAAGTGAAGAAGTAACTTGAAATGATATGAGTAGACTTTGTGGCATATCTCGTCACAAGTAAAGTACTTTTGGATGATGAGCAACAATTTTGAGTAATTGTCCTTTATGAAGGTTCTTGGAATAGCATTAGTGAGATCCATTTCGGTATGCTCAAGCTTCATGAACTCTTTGCACTGCTTCATGTTAAACTTGAAACCTTTGAACCACTTCTCCTGTCCTCTTGGAATCTCTGTAGTAGCTGCAATAACCTCTGGTGTGATGGACAAATTGAGCATTCCCACTTTGGTGGCTATTCCATTGAAATTCAAAGAAAACTCTTTGGAAACCTGTGTATGATAGCCTTGTAATTTCTCACAAAATTGTGGGAAACCTGTCCTTTTGAAGACTTCCACTGATGTTGGGTCTTCATTGATCAAATTCATGTCTGCTGGTTCATATCTCAAGCATTGGCCACCCTTGTTTGTCCTTCTTTTCTTTGCCATGGTTTCTTTAATGTCTTCACAACCTCGCTTGATGATGCTCAATGTAAACCTTTGAAAACACCAACCACAACTTTGGCTTAGTGCAATAGCTCTCCAGAGCTCAATATCACACAAGAAGGAATGAGAAATGAGAAATGACTGAATTAGGAAAGGTTTTGAAGTTTTGATGTCCTCTCATGACTCAATGATGACTCATAGATACCTAAAATAATCATGATGACTGCAGACCTGAGCATGTACCTTGATTTTATCCCTCCATGACTCGAATGGCATCTAACTTACCCTTTCCCAACAATTTTCTGACACCTAACATCTAGACTGACAAGACAGACAGGAAACCGCGCTTTCGTAGCGTATCTAGTGTAAATTTGGTTGTTTTCGCTACGAAACTATCAGTAATTTCGTAGCGAAAAGTGACTTTTCACTATGTATTTTTCTACGAAACTGTGGTTTCTTGGCTAAAATGGCATTATTGGTATAAAAACCTTGGAAATTGAAATAATTCAGAAAATGATGGGTGATGTGACATGAGGGAGTTTAAAAATGAGTGGGTTTAGACCTTAGGGTAAACTTAAACAAGAAAAATTTAATATTTTCCTTGACCAAGCATAAAAAATGAATCCTACAACCCTATTTTTGACACATGAACCTATTTAACCTTGTCAAATGATGCTTCATTTTTTTGGGTGATAACAACATCATTCAAAGCCAAACCCCCACTGCCATTCCACTCGATGAGCTAGTAAGAAAATATGAAAGCCACCTATTATCATTAAGTTGGTATAGATGGTCTGCTTCACCAGTCAACCTAGTGTAACTCTTTCAAACCTACTTTTAGCTGAAAATTATCCTTTTTTAGCCTAAGAGGGCTCTCTCAAGGATATAGAATGATATTATCTAAATGAAGTTCAATAGATAGCTAATTTTTAAATAATGTTTAAAGTTTGTTTGTATGCAGGTGAAAGATATGGATAAATCACTACCATTGGGCATATGGAGTCAGTGTAAAGAACTCAATGACATCGGAACTCCTCTTATGGAAGTTGAGGCATATGGATTTTCTAATGAAAAGATAACATACACAACATTCTAATGTTTGAAGGAAGTTAGAGCATGAAATACATGAATTATAAGTAATCAAACATTAGAATACTGAAGATAAAATTGCAGAATACATAAGACAAATAGTCATAAGAACATCAAATGAATCACAGGTGAAGAGAAGCAAGTTGCCACTATATATTACTGACGAAATTTTTTTACAATAGTAGGTCTGTAATAAACATCAATCAACCCCCTCTTCTTCAATAATCTACCTACTAATAGGCTTAGGAATATTTACATTGTGTTTGCCAATAAGGTTGGACCTTCAAGTATTTTTGGTGACACCTAATCTAACCATAAGAAAATTACATGGAGATAAAACTGACAACTGCTAATTTTATGACTTAGAAACCTAACAGGACTCTACAACCTATTTATACATCAACAAAATTAAAAACTGCATATTTACATCGAGAAAGTCATGTGCTCTGGTGGCACTAACCATGACTAAAAAATAATTACTCCCATCAAGTCAAGAGACCCGTCTTCCTAAATTTTAGGAGGTGATGTCATAATGGTTGATGAGTGCCTCAACGATGAGCTGGAAAACTCAAAGGCTTTGTCGAAGACCATGTCTCTATCAAAACATTCACCTGCTGACCTTTAACCTTTCCACGTGGCTGGCTTGTCTCAGAAAGACCATCAAAACTTGAAAAATCACCAAAATCTTGTTCGCTACAGAAATAGGGGACTTTAGGCAAGTTCGTAGAGAAAGTTTGTAGCACTTTGGATTTGACCATTTCTGCAACATATTTTCTCCCTTTGCTGATCTGAGGCTATTTATTGAGTCAAAATAACTAAACGAAAACCTTTACCTGCCTCCTTCATGAAAACACCTGTGATTTATTGCAAAAAAAAACCTACATCGAGTTCGTAGCATTCTGGGCTTCAAGCTTGAGACACACTATGAACTTGGATGATTGGTAGCAGACTTGAAAATTTTGCTTTCCTTCTTCAAAATTTTTCCATGGCTCTACAAGTGATGATCTAAAATGATACAAAAAATAACAAAAAGATAAATTATCCACTTTTCAAGATTTAGAAGCTTCACCTTTGGCAACAGAGGCTTCAGTCTCCACAAGTTCATCTATGACTGTTATTTTTAAACCTTTTCTCTTAAGTCGTGATTGTATCATCTCCATCTGCTCTTCTAGCTCTTTCACTTGAATTTTAATTTTCTTTCTCTATCTGCAACCAAATATTCCTCTTTCTTGTATGTTTCATTACCCTGCGTAGAGGAAGTGTCCTCTTCAAAATTTTCTTTGCATTAGTCAAAGTCTCATCATAGTGATTGATTTTCTCTTTTACCTTTTATTTTAACTTTTCCACCATTTTTATTTCTAGCTTGGCTTCCTCCAATTCCAACTTGGTTTCAATAACTTCCTCCCTGGCTTCTCTTAAATGCTCCTTTAAAAGCTGCACTTCAGTTTTTTCAACAACTTTCTCTTTACCCTTCTTCTGTAAAATGATTTCTTCTTTTTCTGGAGACAAATCAATGATGTCCTTTTCCATAGGTTGCTTGCCTTTGTTTGTCACTTTAGTATTTTTACTAACCATGACACCTTTGGCAAGTTGTAGCCTGGTGATTGGTTTTCTTGGTTGCAACATAAACCCTGCATCTTCTCCTGAGAAGTCAAATTTTTTGGCAGTAAGACCCTTCTTTTTCTTCTTGCTTCCTTTGATATCTACAGCTTTGACCACTGGAGTTTCTTCTATGTCTATGGCTTGAAGAATGTCTCCAAGATTGCCTTTCCCTAGTGCTTGGCTCCTTGTTATCCTTCCATGACTCTTCTTGGTGGGCTTGGACTTGCTATTTGTAGGTGTGGGCTGTGGAAATTTTGTTTCCTGTGCATGCTCTATTTCAACATCCATGGGCTCTAGAATAGGCTCCATTTCCTCCTCATTTACACCATCTGTTCCAGTTATAGGTTTGTCACTCTTGCTTGAAGGAGTGGCTTTTGTTTTAGGTGTCTTCTTATGTGTTAATGTATCTAATTCATAACCACTAAGAAATAGGAATGTGGCCCAATATTTATTCAACTTTTTCAACTCCTCCAAAACCAGTAGCTTGATCGATTCATGATGAAAAATTGAAGTTTCACTACCTTCTAGCCTAGCTTGAACTTTGTCTGACATCTTGCCTAGGCTTCTAAATAAGAAAAATGGAAGGTCTAGAGGTTGCTTACCAGTGAAATGTAGCAAGAGCCTAAAATGATACAGATAAATCATATGGAACCTCCCTTCACATGTGAAGTATTTTTGAATTACAAGTAGTAATATGGAGTATTTTTATTTAAGGTAGCTCCTTGGGATCCTAGATGTCATATCCACTCCAATGTGTTCAAGTTTCATGAATTCATCACAATTATGTAATTTTAACTTAGTGGCTTTAAACCATTCTTCTCCCATCCTCGGGGATCTTTGTAGCTTGGGAAATTGTTTCAGGAGACACCACAAAACACAACACACCCACCTTTGATGCAGTGCCCACGAAATTCACTACAAAGTCCTTTGAAACCTAGGCATGAAAACCTTGTAATTTCTGACAGAACCTCATACACCCAACACTGGTGAAGGCTTCTGCAAAGCTAGGATCCTCATTGAGAAATTTTAGATCCATGGGCTTGTACCTGACAACTGAGCCCCCTTTATTAGTCTTCTTCTGCATGGCCATCTATCTTAACCCTGCGCTAGCCACCTTGATGGTATGACACCTGCAAAGAAAAGAATTTCACAACAAGGTGCTTGCAGACAAAACTGGACTTTTCTGAAGATGATACAACAACTACACTCAGAGGTACTATGGAAATATGACAGACAACAACTCTCAAGGATGATTTTAAAATGCAAATTTCGAATACGAGAGAGATAAGTACAAATGAGAGAGGTTAAGTGAAATGATGAGTGACCACTTATGATTATGCATGTTGCATGACTCTTCTAACTGATTACGTGACCTCGGAATGAGATATAACCTCTAAAGACTTGACACCTCACCATTTCCTTTACTGGTGTAGAAAAACATGATTTTGTAGTGCTTTCCGTTATAATTCTGGCACATTCGCTACAAACTGGTTAGGTGAGTCTGCAGCAAAAACAACCTGTTTTCTGTTAACTTTGCTGTGGACACAGGAAAAGACAGAAAAGTGGCCAAAACCAATTTTTAAACCAATGCATGGATATTTTCATGGATTTTTATGGATTTGACCGTGATGACATGACACGTGGGTCTCTTCAAACTTAAGATTATGACCAATTCACAAAATTTCATCAATTTCATGAACTAATTTGACAAGATAATGAAACCTATGCTAAATGACTTTCCTAATCTAAAATGAAATTTTATTGGTGATAACACCTGCCTTGGATTGAGCTGCACTCATTTGATTCAACCTCTAAAGCCACCAAGGCTATGGAATTTGGCCCATCAAAATCCTTGAAGATTAACTCATCCCTCTCAGCCAAAGAAGAAGAGCAACTATGCCAGCTCTTGAAGGAAAACCTTGATGCATTTTCTTGGGACTACAAAGACATGAAAGGGGTGCATCTCTCAGTGTGCACACATCATACTTATATTAAATATGGATGCAAGCCTATGTGCCAACCCCAAAGGAGGATGAACCCAACTCTAAAAGACATAGTGAAGGATGAACTACAAAAGTTGTTGGATGCATGTTTCATCTATCCCATATCAGATAATGAGTGGGTGTCCCTTCTTGTTCTAGTCCCAAAGAAAAATGGAAAGTGGCGAATTTTTGTTGACTACCAAGAATTAAACAAAGCCACTAAGAAGGACCATTTCCCCTTTCCCTTCATAGATCAAGTCCTAGATGGTCTTGCAGGGAAGAAGTTTTTCTCTTTCCTAGATGGGTTCAGCGGGTATAACCAGATCCAAATTAGCCCTAAGGACCAGGACAAAACCACTTTCACATGTCCCTAGGGTACTTTCATTTACAGAGTCCTTCCCTTTGGGTTGTGAAATGCCCGTGCTACTTTCTAGAGAGCATTCCTAAGCATTTTTTCTGAACTAGCCCATGACTCTGTAGAAATATACATGGACGATTTCACACCTTATTGGTATTATTTCCAGGAGGATCTCTCCAATATGATAAAAGTATTGAGAAGGTGCATTGAAATGCATCTCTCCCCAAGTCCAGAAAAGTGTGAATTCCTAAAAAGGGTAGGGATAGTCCTAGGCCACTCAATATCACATGTAGGAATATAGGTAGACCTAAACAAAATCATTATCATAAAAAGGGTGCATATTCCTGAAAATAAAAGAGATGTAAGAAGTTTCCTCATCCCTCACCTTCTTATTCTTTCTTCAATGGCCTTTCCAGTAGGCCAACTTGACCCAGTAACAGTTGCACTTCCCTTTGCACCTAAAATAGCTAACCTCTGAAGAGGATGAGGCAACAATCTGTGATGGATCCTCTAAGGTCACTTGGAAACCCGGTTGATCTGGCCTAGTTTCCACTAGCCTGGTTTCAAGTTCCTCTTGTTCTGTCTCTTGGGATTTTTCCCTTTTACCTACGTGTACTTCCTCTATCTATATATCTCAATTTGGTCCATGATCCTCTTTTGTGCCTTGTCCTTGGTTACCGGAGTCTCGATCTCCATCTCTGTATTCATAGGCCATGAATCAAGGTTAGCTTTCCATTTTATCTTAGACCTATACTCATGTTCATAAGTTGAAGCTTTTATCTTCTCCCTCCTTTGGGCAATGACACCATGAGGGTCATAATTCCAAACATCCCCTAGGTCAAAATTCATATTTTTGAGTAATGCTTCAACTGCCTTGAAGGCCTGCCTAGAATTGACAACAAAAATCCCCACGGGCCTTCCCAATTTAAACATATGTCCCTTCTTCGTAGGGACAAAGTGGAGTTGGTCCGCATTGAGGCTCTTGCTAATGAATTCTAGAGAAAATATCCTCATGGGCATGAATAGAGGTAAGTGGTAAGGGGGGATTTTACACCCATAAACCCTGATATTTGTGTGATCCTAAAAAATATATCAGTCTCCTACTCGAGTGTCTTTGCTAAGCTAAAGAATCTCTTTTTGTTGGGGGAGAACTTTTGGGGGAGAAACACCATGGATAACCTTATATGCAATGGCCATACAAGTTGATATAAAGGAGAGTAACCATTAGAATCTGGCCTCTTCCTAACAACGACACCCCAGTCGAACAAAAATTTCCTATGTTTGTTACCAGCAACCAAAATCAGAGTCGAGCACTCGGACTCATTGACATGAGTGTACACAAACAAATAGAACAACAATGAAGAGTATCTAAAATAGGATGTGGTGGGAAAATGGTGCAACTGAAATCTTATGGCCTCAGATAGGTAAGATGGAATATCAAATAAATGGCCAGGCTACATCATTTGCCTTAAAAAACCCAAGGTGGATTTGTTTGTGTAAATTTATGTAGATGTTCTATGCTTGATGCAACTTTACTTTCACTATAACAATCACATAAACAATCAAGTAAAATGCTGATAGAACATACCAGTAGATCAACAGAAGACAAACCATAAATAGATAAATGTGTTGGTGCATTACGACGGTCAACAGGATGCTTCAACCAGCAAAGTCTCCTTGGTCAGACAGCCCAGCATGTGTCACAACAACCCTCAAAACAACCACACGGTCAACTCAAAGTCAACCCCAGAAAAGTCAACACTGCCCAGAAAATTCAACATAGAACAACAGTAGCAGCAACAACAACAGCACTAGCAGCAACAATAGCAACAGTAGTAGCGATAGCAACAACACCAGCAGAAACGACAACAACAGCAACAAAAATAAGTAAAAGTCAACGTAGCACGATCTACGATCAACCTTTGACCTCGGTTCTTGTGCCAAAATGTACGGACTTCAGAAATCGAAGTCTATGCCAAAAATTAGCTCCTTTGGATCATGCGTTGACCAAAGTCAACGCTAGTCAAACCTACGTGGAAACCCTAGTTGCAGTAGAATTCTCTTCGTCCTTCTTTCCCACGTGTGAACCGAAAACAGCCTCCAAGGAGCTCGAACCAATCAAAAGAGGAGAGATGATGTGTGAGGATGAGATGAGTGAAATTTCCTCCAACGTTGACTATATTTATATTAATCACTGAGGGTGTGTGACACATTTGCTGGGGGTGTAAAACCTTAATGCCGACTTGCACATATTTTGAAAGTATTAAAATAAATTCAAAATAAATGATCTGCTCATCGGATCAAGATGATATTTAGATCGATATTGCACCTCTTCGAAAGAGGAACCCAATAAAAATATTGGTGTCTTCATCTGAGCATCAAAACATGGAGTTTGGACCTAGTTGTCCAATTTTAACACTCCCTCTCAACTAGGGAGAACTCCATCCACCTGTGCAATCAAACATCGTGCATCATCCTGTCGTAACTTGCTTTGCTGGCCTCTTTATTTCAGAATAGAAGTGGGTCAGTCACAAAGACATCATTCTCGGCTAACAGATTCAGCCCAGAGGTCTGAAACCTCTATAGGAATCACAAAGAGTCTTATACCAACCCGAAGTTGGTTCACCTGACCCGAAGTCGGTTGGAGGTTTGAAACCTCACTTGGACTCAAGAGAGTCATATACTAACCTGAAGTTAGTTTCACTAAACCGAAGACAGTTTCACTAACCCGAAGTTAGTTGGAGGTACGAACCATTACTTGGACTCAAGAGAGTCATATACTAACTCGAAGTTAGTTTCACTGACCCGAAGTCAGTTGGAGGTATGAAACCTCTCTAGATTTGATCCCAGATCAAGTGGTTGGACCGTGCCATCCTAGATAGAGAGTATGACAATCTCTAATGTGTCCATCAGTCTTTGCTACTATTCTTTAGCTTTTCCCACCTCATTGTCCAAATGAGAGGTACTTCCCATGAGTCCGGAACTCAAATGGGTAGGATGCATACGGGGCACAGATAATGAGAGGTGAACCAAGTAAATCATCACAACAGTGGGGCAGAAGCACACCAACAAGGTTCGACAAGCCTAGCCTTGTGGTTGCTTATAGCTCTGAGAAGCTATCCCCAAATCCCCCCAAAGCTCCCAAAGCTCATTTTCCAACATGACCCTCAAAATAGGGTCATTCCACGATTCCAAGATTCTCACGGAAGGTTAGGAACATGACCTTCCCCAAGGGCATTGTGAGAATATCCGCAACCTTCTCATCAGTTCCTATATGATCGAGCCTTATGGCGCCTCGCTGTACCATATCCCTGATAAAGTGGTACCAACCATCAACATGCTTGGAACGATCGTGGAACCTGAGATTCTATGACAAATGAATCCCCTTTTGGTTATCACAAAGGATAATGGTGGCATCTAGCACATGTTGAAATAGCTCACTGAAGAGCTTTCGCAACCAAGTGACTTCACAACAGGCCATACATGCTGCAATATATTCGACCTCAGTGGTGCTCAAGGCTATCGATTTCAGTTTCCTACCAGAAGCAAATCTACGTGTGAAGCAACATCCTAATGTGCTCTTGCGATCCACCACACTGCCAGCCTGATCGACATCATTATATCCATGGATTGTCATACTCCCGACAGTGTATCTCAGCCCATGGTCTATCATGCCTCAGAGATATCTCAAGAGTTTCTTGGCACCAACACAGTGAATGTTATGAGGATCAACCATATGTTGACTCAAAGTGTTCACTGCAAAACATACGTCTGAATGGGTGTTCACTAAGAACATCAGGGCCCTTACAAGTTGAAAATACTCAGTAGGATTTTCTAACACGGGCCCAACAGCGCTGCCACTCAACTTCTTAAAGTTGAGCTCCATTGGTGTTGACACAGACTTACAGTCCATCATACTAAATCTTTCCAGAAGCTTCACAATGTATTTTCCTTAAGAAAGGAAAATCTCGCCAGGTCTCTTCCAGACCTCTAGGCCTAGGAAGTATTGTACTCAATCCTAGGTCATTCATCTCGAACTCAGTAGTAAGCTCCTTCTTACACTGATGAATAAGAGGGTCAACACCTGTCAGGAAGAGGTCATCCACATATAGCACCAGAATGAGAGGCTTCTCCCTATCAACCTTGAAGTAAAGGTTCGGATCAACATTACTACGAGTGAAGCCCAGCTTCATCAGGTAGCTATCTATCTTCTCATACCAAACTCCGGGTGCTTCCTTCAACCCATAGTGGGCTTTCTTCAACCTGTAGACATGGGTGTCCTGATCCTGGACTTCGAACCCCAGAGGTTACTCCACATACACCTCTTCACTTATCGCACCATGTAGAAATGCGGTCTTCACATCCATCTGACGAAGACTCCATCCTTGCATATAAAAAAGGGCTATGATAGATCAGATGGTGGTCACAGGTGCAAATGTGTCATCATAGTCTATGCCTTCTGTTTGAGAGAAGCCACGGGCAACGAATCTTGCCTTGAACTTTTCAGCACTTTCATCAGATCCATGCTTGATCTTGTAGAGCCATTTCAAGGTGACAACTACTTTGTCCTCCGGCCTTGGAACCACATCCCAGACATCATTCTTCATTATGGACTCATATTCTTCGTGCATAGCATCCTTCCAGACTTGATGCTTTATGGTTTCCTCAAAAGATCCAGGCTCGGATTGTACAATAGTACTCATGCTCGCTAGATACCCTTGGTATCTACTCGACTTCATGCTTTCACGGAATGTCCCCCTTGGGGCCATATGTCCCTTAGCATCCTCGAGAGTGTCCCTAAGCCATGATGGTCTCTTTCCCAGTGAATGAGGTGGATCAATCAGGTCCATCGGTCCTTCAACATCAGGCATCGTCTCATCCTTCAGTTCCTCTTGATTTCCAGGCCTTGCTTCATGATCTTCCTCAGATTTTAGAAGATTGACTACTTTCCTCATAGAAGCGTCTTCATCAAAGGTGACATTGTGGCATATCTCCACTTCCCTTTGACCAGGCACATAGAATCTATAGGCCTTCGAAGTTTTGCTGTAGCTCACAAACATTGTGGTCTCCCTCTTGATGCTATCTCCTCTGCAAAGGTTCTTGAACTCATTCGTCTCATATTCATTGACATTATCAGTCTGCCGGATAACATCTCATGACAGTGCTCCCAGTGGACTTCCTCCAACTTGGTAGAGTGTATCAATTCTAGACCCAAATGTGATAGCTTCCTTGAAGCTCTTCTTCCACATGTGCATATTTCCATCAGTGAATGCCACATTGAAGCCTTTGTCTTCCATGGCCGATATAGACACAAGGTTCCTCTTCAAATTAGGTACATAGGGTACATCCTGCAAGCGGAGGACTTGACCTTGAGACAAGTGGAGGGTCACAGTCCCTGTCCCTTTCACGGGATATGTGGCATTATGTCCAAGGATAATTTCCAAATTAGTATCCTTCTCAACCATATCAGAGAGTGCTTCCTTGAACCCAGTGATGTGCCTTGAGACACCACTATCTATCAACCAAACATCCATAGTGTCGGGTGGAGATGCAATAGAGAGGGAATATACAAGAATGAATTCATTTCTTTTATCAACAACATTTGATTCCTCATACTTGGAATTTCTTGACCTTTTGAAAGGTTGATCATTTCCGCTAGAGGGAGCCTTCCTCTTTCCCTTGAACTTTTTGTTCCTTTGATTGTCATTCCTCTGGTTGTTGTTGTTATCATCACCATCGGGAGAATCCTTCTTGAAAGGACATTCTATAGCATAGTGACCTGGCCTATGACAAGTGAAACACTTGTCCTTCTTTCCTTGGGCCCCTGCTTTTCCTTTGTTCTTTGGACCACCAAAGTTCTTCTTTCTATAATGAGAAGCATAGGCAGCATTTCCTTCATTTCCATACTCCTTCATTCTTGTCTCTTCTTGAACGCATCTCGACAGTACTTCGTCAAATTCAGGTATCACATTATTATTTAGAATGGTAATGTTGAACACATGTCATTCGGATGTGAGCCCTCCAAGTGCGGTGAGTACCATTTCTCGATCAGCTATTGTCTCCCCAATAGCCAGAAGATTTTTCTTGATCTCGTTCAGCTTCAGAAAGTACGATTGAACGGACTCATCCCTGCCTTTCTTCAAATTCTTCAATTGATTCTTGAAGAACAATACTTGATTTGCATTGTTGGCCTTGAACACGAGGACCAAATTATCATACATCTCTTTGGATGTGCCTAGCTCAGAGATGTAGGCCACCAGACTCTTATGAATGGATTCCTTGATCATCAGCTTTGCTTTGATCTCCCCCTTCTTGTATTTTGTTTTGGCAGCAGAAGTAGCAGTGGATGGAGGTTCTTGGATTTTACCCTGCACATATTCCATGACATCTTGGTCTTCCAATTTAAGATCCAATATCATCTTCCAAGCATGGAAGTCATCCTTCCTAATCAATTTTTCATCCTCCTTGAAGCCATAGTTTGTGGAACCCATTTTCTTCTTCGGTTATTGCTACAAATTTGGACTTTGTCTTCATCTCAACTCCGATACCATGTAAATTTATGTAGATGTTCTATGATTTATGCAACTTTACTTTCACTACAGCAATCACATTGTTAGGGTCTCGTAATTTGGATGATTGGCAAGCCAAATGACAGTGTAACATCAAACCAGTCTGTGGAGCCCAAGGACCTAGCCTTCCTAGACTCAGAGAGGGCTCTCTCTATTTGTGTAAGGGATATCTGTGTGTTTGCTTATTGTGTTCTTGATTTTAGGCTAGTTATGAATTAGGTTTTTGGTTTTGGTTTTTAGGTTGTGAGGGATGAACTGATCAAAAGACTAAGATAGGTAAAAAATATGTTAGATCAACTGGGCTATGGGGTCAAAAAGGTCAAGAAAGCTTTTAGATGGTGATACAAGGTTGCTGAAGGGCTGATTTGATTCGAGGTAAAATGGATCTTTGGGTAAAATGGAGTGAGATGGACATTAAATTTGTGAAGAACAAAGGATTTCAAACATAAATAGTTTAATAGCTGACATAAACATGGTAGGGATAACCATTAATCATGAGAAATGTAACTATAAACTGATCAATGCATAGAAATAAACATTCAAGCCATGCATAGAGATATATGACTCTCTAACTTTAGGAAATGGCTATCAGACTTTGGAGAAATACATTTAAGACAAACAAACAACTCAAATCACTATGAAGGAACGCCTAAACATAGTATTTCAAGCTATTGGGCACTTTGAAGCAAGATTGCATAGTTTTAGGCAAAGGGCAAGATCAGTACAAGACCTCCTTGGTTCAACAAATGACAATCTAATCAATCAAAGAGAGGTTTTAGAGGTGGAGCTATGACTAGCCATGAGTAAGCAGGGCATACCGTGAATCATACTTAGCATGCATAAAACCATAAATGAAACAAGCAAACAATATTCTTCAGTTATTAAAGAGCAATCAAGGATTCTTTAATATGACTAAGAATGAAGAAAACATAGAAGCTATAAAGAAACAAGAAATTTGAGGTGCCTCCAAGGGCATGTCTCAAATCTATTCTCTACTATCTTATAGCAAGAAAGAACATGGAATTATGAATGAAAACTAGGAAACAAAACAGAGAGAGAGACACTATACCATTCTACCAAGTCATGGAATCCAACAACAATCCTCTTTCATCATCCAAAAACATCCAAGAAACTATCCAAAAGCATGAGACAAGTGTTTCTTCCAAAGCTTATATGACCATATATTGCTTCTATTCATCAAGTTCAGCCTTATTTACAATGAAAGCCTTTGGAATATATAGGCCAAAGTGAGGAAAACCTCTTAGTTCAACTTGCAACCTCATTGGCCTATCCAAAATATCTGATTTTGTCCTTGAGGCTTTGCAAAGCCCAAGGCACAAAATATCTAATAAAATATCTCAAAAATGCTAAAAAAGGGAAATACATTGACTTTTCATAACTAATCATGTACAAAAATAGCTAAACTCACATGAGGAAAAGTCACTTTTGAAAGGTTCAAATTTTACAGAAATACTCAAGAAATATATCAGCAGAAAGTCCTGTGACTTGCCGGAAACGTTTGAAGGCCTTTACGATGTCGAAACGAGGCCCGTGATAGCTCGTTGGAAAGATATGAATGTCTAATTTTTGGAACAACTTGAATTTTCCCAATATTATACCTAGAAGTCTATCAAATACTGAACTGAGTGAAAAAACCCAAAAAATAGGCCTTGCTGATATGTGGGCAGAGTGTCGAAAAAGTGAGTGTTTTTTGCATCTTTGGGGGACCAAAAAAACTTCAAATGCTCTGAAAATTTTTGAGTAGATTCCCCTAAATTTAATGCATCCAATGGTACCACTCCCAAGAGTTGAGGATTCTCCAAACCAAAATGGCGGCACCTATGATTTTATGCAATTAGGCCCAAAAATGTCGAAAAACAAGAACATGTCAAAATTTGCTCAATTTTGGTGAGCAAGTCCCTCAAGGCTTTTTAAAAACATGTCTAGAATCTCGGGCCAAAATTCCAAGCCTAGAGGTGTCTTTCTCCTTTTTCTCACGGGGCGCTCTCTTTGGGCAGTTTTGAGCTTTTCTTGGTTTTCTTCTTTGTTGTTTGGCATTCTAACTTTGGTGAAGAAGTCATGGCCCCTTGCCTAGGAGAGGAAACTAGCACATGCTTTGGAGAATGCCCTTCATGATCCATGTTTTGTATTTTCTTGCCCTCATCATTGCTTGCTTGAGGGCTGCCTTGTCTATCCTTGTCACTGCTTTACTGCCCATCACTTTGCTCTTCATTATCACTGCTATGTTTAGATTCTTTGCCTTGTTCCTCATCATCACTAAAGTCATCTCTTCAGTATTGTGTTTGAGCCAAGATATCTTTAACAAGACATGTTTGTGGTTTTTGAAGGGAAGTATCCTTGTGTTTTTGGCACCAAAAACCTCTTTCCTTCGATCATTATTTTTATCCTTGCTTTAGCCAAGAATTTTCTTTCAACACTCACAGTAAGAAGATCTCTATAATTTTGACAAAAATCCCTATCTCCAATAAATGTCTCTCTCTGTGGTTTCAGATGATCAAAGCAGCTTTGAAATCAATGTTTTAACACCCTTGCAAACTGATTTAAAGACCTCAACCTAAGTCTGTTTTTCTCTTAGAGACTAGGTGTGTTCTAAGTCATTTATAGCATAGGAAATATTTTCAAATTAGCTCCTAAAACCTCCTCCTTGGTACTACATTATCCTTCACTATTCAAAGAAAAAGTCCTTCCATCAAACTTGCAAAGCCCTCATCATCTATCATTGTTTTGAGTTTCTTCATGGCGCTGCTCTTCATCACTATGCTGCATATCATCAATGTGTTCTTCTTCACCTTGCTGCCCTGCCTCATTGTGCCCCTTTTCAGTTGAAACAGGCTCAAACCTCTTGTGAAGGCCACTTCTATTGTCCTGCCTGGGAGGCATCTTGTTTTGAATACTCTTGCTAACTGACAAAAACAAGTTGTCTCAAACGGTCCTTGAAATGGCTTCTCAAGCGCACACCTTGTCCTTTTTAATGCCAAACAACAAGTATTTGTTAAATGAAAAGCAAACAGTCAATTTGTTACTGTGCTTGGGCAAGGTATTTGAAAAGGGGTATTTGTGGTTTCTTGTTAGAACAAGGATCTCCTTGTGTTTAGACAAAAACACAATCACCTATCGCCAAACAAAGTCATTTTTGTTGTTTCACTATTTCTTTACAAAGTAGACAAAAACACTCAGTTGATTTGAAAAGCCTCTCACACACTCTACTTTTAGGACTTATAGAGGCTGCACAGAGTTTGCTTTTTCATAACACAAGAAGGAAGTCTTTAAAAATGACAAGCTTTCACCTTACAAACATTTTTTCTTCTGAGTTTTAGCATACAAGTTTTGCTCTCTTCTATTAACCCTGTTAGGACACTTTCCAGCAATTTGAAACCCCTACCACTGTGTTTTTTGTCTTGTCATTAGTATATGGTTTATCACTTTCCTTGAAGGCAGTTTTAGGCCTTTTGAAACTGATACAAACACTCCACCTACCACTGCACTAACCCTTGGTATTCACAGCAACAAGACCCTTTAATTTTAGACCAAAACCCCACCCTCTTTAACAATATTTTTCTCTTGGAAACATAGTAAGATTACATCACCTCTTAAATTCAAAATTTATCATGGAGTGAGAAGAATACCTTAAAAATGCTTAAGGACCTTTTTTGATTGGTTGAGCAGCTCTCAAAAGAGTTTTTTGAAGGTTTTTAGGTAAGCGGCACGTTCAGAAGCAAGAATGCCATGCAGTGAGGGGTGTCGAGTCATCCTTCAAGCAGTTTGTGACCGGTGCTACGAGCGTGCCGCGCATCAATAGAAAGCCTTTGTATTTTCTCTCCGGAAGCGCGCCTTATGATTTCAAATGCGCTACACACTTTTGAAGCCCGTTTTGGAGTGTGCTTATAAATTTTTGGGCAAGCAAACGGGGGCTAAATTGTTTTTGAGCCTTCAAGAAATGCATTTCCTCTGAAAACACAGTCTCCTTGAAGCCTCCATGTGTCTTTTATCCTTTGATAAATTCCCCTCTGCTGATTCCCATTATAAAGCCCCTCTGTTTGTGAAGAAATTCCTAAAGGCCCCTTTCTCCTCTTATTTCACCCCCCTCTTAGCTCCCATTTTTATCCCCCTTGTCCCCCCTTCTATTTCCCTTCATTACCCTTCAAATTCCCCCAAAATCCCCTTTGAATTCTACCCATATCCCCCCTTTGGGCTAATTCACCCTTATCCCTCTGTCGTTCCCATTTCTAACCTTTAAATCACATTGGAATGGGCCAAACCCACTTCCGACCATATAAAAGGGCTTAGCCCCTTTTCCCCAGCCCCTTTAGCTCTTTCCCCCATGTAACCGAGCGCTGTGACTGAGCGCTGCTCCTTAAGGCGCCCATCGCAAATCGCAGATTGCATTTTTTGCGGGTTGTGTTCGTTAGATCCATCGCAAATATTTGCGATGCGATCTGATCGCGTCGCAAATATTTGCGATGCAATTGACCGATCACGCCGTCACACTTTCCGCCCATCGCGAATCCCCCATCGCAACTCCGCCCGATCGCACTTATCGCATATCGCATTTTCGTTGTTTGTGGCCGATTGATCCATCGCAAATATTTGCGATGCGATCATCGATCACGCCATCGCACTTTCCCCATCGCATTTTCCGCCAGTCGCATTTTCTCCCATCGCACTTTCTCTATTTGCGATTTTGCGATTCGTCTTGGGTCCCACCTCATACGATCATTCCCGTCACTCTTCATTGCATTTCATTCAATTCCTTTGCATTCCCACCAAAGTCTTAACCTTCGCATTTTTCATTAAACTTTAATAAATCGCCCTCCGCCCACGCCGGGTCCCACGTCCGTGGCTCCGCTCCATTGTTTTTCCCCGTTTCCCTTTGCGATTCACTTAAGCGAAGACCTTTGGGCCCTTACACCATAATCATTTCTTTCGCCACTTCTCATTGTTTCCGCTGTTCCCACTGTTCTGCCACCGTTCCTCCGGGCCTCCAAAGCAGTTCTCCACCACTACTGCCCAGGTTTATAACAGGTGTATTTTATTACGCAGACAACACAGAGAGGCCGTTTCAGCATTTGTCAGCGGACCAGCAGAAGGAATTAAAAAGGGGGTTGGTGTCTGTTATTAATGAAGTTAATGTTTAAACCCCGCATTCAAAGGGAAAGGGCAGGGTTTGAAGATTTAAGCACGCTGTCAAAATCTTACCCGTGTTTAATATCAGCAGAGTACTCTTCTCCAGGCGTTTACCTTCCTACAAGAAATCTCCATGCCTCCTCGAGCCCTGAAATGATTAATTACACTGACTAAAGCTCATTTAAGACAGTCAGGCGGCAGGTATGAGGTATGGAGCAGCCTTGCAGACTTTCATCAAGTTCATTTATTCCAGAATGGCAACGCAGAGTTCCAGACGCCATAAGGACTTGAAGAACATATCAGAGGTCAATCTCGACCTGACAGAGATCTCCAAAATAGTCTATGGAGTTCAACACAACGCCATTAAGGAGAATGGGCTCGGCCTCCTCCACCATTCTGTCTTAATGAGACTCATTTAATTTGTATCTACTCCTGCTTTCATCTCTCCTTCTATAAGAATCCCCAAGAACATAATGTAAAGGTTGTTGTTGTTGTTGTTGCCTTGCTGTGGCAGTTGCTGTTAGAGGGATTCATTCTTGACTGTTAGAACAGTCATGGGAGGGAGTAGCAGAGTAGTTGTATGTAATAGGTTGGGAGGAGAAAGTCTGGACTGTATTAGCCATTGAGCTTATTGTACATGACTAGTTTTGCATCAATTAATCAAAGTACATTTCACAGGATCCTGGTCTATTACTATTGGTGATGTTTTCCTCACTCAGTTTATTACATTTTCATGTTGTTTCATGTTCTTTTGGTAGGCAACAGAAGTATAGCATAGGATTCACCCTTGGTAGGTGCCCTATGTTTCCTGCTCTCCCTACCTTTAATTTTTTCTGCCTTATGTGCTATCTAATAGTTGATTTCAGTTGATTTAACTAGTGTAGTGGATGTTATTGCCTACTCTCTGATGTATGAATTGGTTGAATCAGTTCTTAGATGTTCTTGCTGGGTTTAAGCTGGAAGGTTTGGGAACACTGGGGATGAGTGTTAGCCCTGTCCACTAGGATCCTTGCGTGACCAGCTGGCCCTTCTAAGATCCCTTCCGTATAGCTTATCTCTGTTTTTCCCTTGGAGTTGCTAAAGCAGACCTGGAGTTAAATGACCTCTGGTCCGATCTATAAGCAGCCCCTTTGTCTCTTTGAGAGCTGCCTTAGAGTATGTCCAAGCAGGTCTGGAGTTAAATGACCTCTGACCTAATCTATAGACAGAAATTGGGTTACTCTCCTTCTCTCACTTTCCTTCCTTAATGTTCCACCTCACCATCTAATCTAAAAGATCCTTTAGTATTAGATGACTTGCCCTTTGAAAGCCTTGGCTAGTGGATGCGAATAATCTCCTTTTATGACTCCATAGCCCAATGGATGGCACTGTCTTGGCCTGTCCTCTTCTCTGAAGCCTCCTGCTGTTCTGTTCCTTTTCTCCACTTGCTTTCCCAGTCCATGATCTCCTAACCAACCCAGCAACCAACCAACCAAATCATTTAAACCCCCCATTTGTGCTTCATACCTAGCCTAATATCTCAATTTGAGCTTTCAAAGATATATCATTCTTGCTCTATTTGGAGAGATCCCTCTCCGGGTCCAGGAGGGCTAGATCCTAGGGCCCCAAAGTGGTTCGATGTTGTCTCATCTTTTGGTATTGCCAAATCTGCCAAAACATGGGAACCCAACGGGGAGGCCTTCACAGTGTCGGAATTGGGCCGCGCGAGATGGCTTGTTGAAATATATGGAAGTATAATTTCCAAATATGTGATTTTTCATTTGGTGTCCATTTGGTTGTTCAAAAATTTATTTTCCCAACCTTTGGTCAAAAGTTGGTGAATCTGATGCCAATGCATAGTGTTTTTGCGGAGCCACTTTTGGATACCTTCCGAGTGTCGAAATTGGGCACGAGATGGATCGTTGGAACGATGTGGATCGTTGGAACGATGTGGAAGTATAATTTCCAAATATGCTTTATTTTTTTCATTTGGTGTCAATTTGGTTGTTCAAAAATTGATTGTCCCAACACTGGTCAAAAATGGTGAATGTTGGTGCAGAAATACATAGTGTTGTTTGCAGGCTACTTTTGGATGCCTTCCTGTTGTCGGAATTTGGCCAGAGATGGCTTGTTGGAAAGATATAGAAGTCTACTTTTCAAATATGCTTGAGGTTTTTCATTTTGTATCCATTTGGTTGTTAAAAAGTTGACTGTCCTAACACTGGTCAAAATGGTGATTCCTAGTGCAGAAATTCTCCCGTGACATCTGTATTTTTTACATTTCTCACAAACCATGATACCTGTGTAGAAACTGAAGGAGGTGTTTCTTCTCGAACCTATTAGGGACAAAAACCTCTCTCACTTTTGTCAATTTCATCTCTTTTTGGTCAAAAACACATTTTGAAACAAACTTCCCGGGCCTCCTTAACCTCTGTCTTTTGCAACCTTTGTCATATTGAATGGAATGTTTTTTCAAAATCATATGGTAATTCATAGTTTGTGTTGTAGGAAGCTTTTTTATTTTTAAAAACTATGATCAAAACCTCTGTTTCTAAAACAAGGAGATCATCACTTTTTGAAACCATTATGTAACCCTTTGGAACCCTAATGCCATCTTGCTATGTGTCCACCAAGATTTTGTCCCCTTTTTTGAAGAAGCGAAAAATGTCTTAAAGAGACTGTGCTTTTCTTTAGTTTGTTTTGAAGGGAGACCTACAAAGACACTATTTGCAGCCCTCCCAAAATACCTTTCAAACTTATCATGGGGCTTTTATTTTTATCTGCTGATGAGGATACTTTGATATGAAGATGAAACTTGTTTTGAGCATCCTGTTAACCATTTGTATGAGGTGATTTCATGATGAAAACCTTGGAGAGATATCCCTTTGCTTCTCTGAAAATGAGGTTTAAAAATAGTGAAACTTCACTCACTTTACCATTTTTTACAGCAGTCTTGACAAATATAGAGAGAAGCTTGCATATCGATATAAGAACTTCAGATTGGAAAACAGATTTGCAGATATTGGGGTGGAGCTCCATACTGTAAAGCATGTTTCCAATGAAAGACTTGGTAGATTTATCAATCAAATAGGTCCAAAGTTCAAACCTCCTCCTTAGATTTTGTTCCTTCATTCTTTGTGGCTGACTGTAATCTCCATTTTATGTGGATGATTGTGATCTCCATTATCCTCTTTAATGTGAACAACTGATTTTTCAGAATTAATTTTGGCTTCAACTTTAAATCTATCAGAGATAGGACCCAAAGTTGTACATTGAATCATGCACATCCTCAGATTCAGTTAGCACTTTATTGACTGAGCTCACTATATTGGAATGTTTTTTCCACAACATTTGCACTCAAGTGACTAGCTATATTCCTTTCATCCGTTAACAATGCCTTTGTCGGACTTAATTCTGCCTTGTGATCTATAGGTTGATTTACGTGACATACAACAACTCTAAAGACTTTTGTTTCACTTTCCTATACACCACTCTCATTATACTTATCAACAATACCTATGATCACAGAGTCATCAGCAAAAAATGCATCTTCCTTCTTGTCATTGTATGCACTTGGAAAATCATCCCCCAATCCAGAAGGACTTTTTGTGGTGAAGTCCAATTGGTCCATCATTTCTCTCTTTTGGATGGCAACTTCAGCGCTTGCTGGTTTAGAAGTAGATGGTATAACCATTGAAGTAGCACAGTGCACATTTATAGCTGAATAATACCACTCTGATATATTGCCTTCTGCAGTTTTCCTCCCAAAATCACCATGGGTGCTAAGGTCTGCAACTTGCAGAGGTGAATTAAAGTGCATGTTCTGAGTATCACCACTCTGTGGATGGTATGTAGAGCTGATATACCAACTGCAATAGGTTTCCTAATTAAATTCATGCTATTTGTATTACCATAGTCAACTTTAGTATAACAATGGATGTCAACTTCTCATCATCTTCAACTATTTTCGAAATACCATGCTCTAATCAGCATAATAGCATGGTTTTACTTTCCCTTCTCTTTTGTATGCCTTAGGCTGTATTTTGGAGGTGATTTCTTTGCTTTTATGAAGAAGGCAATGTTTGACAACTTTCATAGGTGCTCTTTAACCTCTGTTTTATTTCTCTTAAATTGCATTTCTCCATAATGATCTTTGGAGGCCTTGTAACCTAAAAATTAGCCCTATGGGACCTCTTAGTATTTACCTAGGTTATAATACTTTGACAAAATTTCACAAAAGTATTACGAACAAACCCTTAACAGTAAACACCCCTATGTCCTTTCAAACTCTGTCTTTCATCATTTAATGGAGGAGCCCTTTAACTGTGAGTAAAGCATGGCTTTATCATACTTTCAACCTTTTGAATCAGCTGCTTCACTGTGTAAATCTTTGGGGAGCTGACCCTCTGTTTCTCTGTGAAGAAGGCTATTCTTAAGTTTGCCAAACCAACTGCTTTTTCCCTATGTGACTTTGCTTGTGACATCTGTCTCTCTTAGCACTGTGTATCCTTTGAATTTTTAGACAAGAAACATGATTTTGATTATGAAAGTGCTCTTTGTCTATCTGTTTGGGAAAGGCACTTGGATAAATGGCAATGCTTTCTTCAAAATTGTGACCTACAACATTATCTAAAAAGGTTAAATGAAAACAGTCTTACTGCAACCTTCAAAACCCTTAAGTATCCATTGTTTTTGAAGTAAGGAGGCTCCTTTAAACCAAAATTTGCCTTACTGTTGTTCATCAAGGAGGTGGTCTACAATTTCTGAAGTTATTTAAAACACCATGACCCTCTGCTTTTAAATGAAGGAGGTCCTATTGATCCTGTTCCTAACCATATGCTCTTCATTGGAGGAGGTTTTTAGCATGTCACCCAACCATCTACTCTTGCTTGGTGGATGTTAACACAGTTATGACATTTAATCCACTTGCTAACTGTGTCATCTCTCTTTGTCACACATGTCTCTGCTTGGTATATCAGAATAGTTAATAAAGTGAAATCTTGACAATCTGCTATATGAGGCATGTTTCTGGGATATGTATCCTTTTGTCAAAATATCTTTGTGAAATTTTAAACCAGAAACCACATGACATGTAGTTTCTGGAGTATTTGCTTGCTAGTCATAATTTACTAACCTTTTTTGGACTGTGTTTGCAGAGGTACATTTGATTTGTTCTTTGACTAGTGTTTTTATCCCAAGCTCAAGGCAGCATAAGAAACAACTGTCTTCTTATGTACTGGGATGATGTACTTGGGAAAACTTATGCATCATTACCTCTGAATGAAAAACTGGAACACTACAGATCAACCTTATATCAGTCCTCTGTATTTGTGTGGCTTTGAAGGATGGTATCAGCTTCTAGGGAAACTTTTGACCTTTGAAACATGAACTCCTACTTTGTTATCATTGCAGCTCTCCACCTGCTGATGGAAAATTCTTCAACATGAGACTTATTTGGACTTGTCTCTTTGCTTTTGTCTGGAAATTGTTTGTCATTCAATTTGCCCCCTGCAGAGATGCAAATAATATGACTTCGAAACTTTTAAAAGCTCCTTTAGTGTTCTATGGAGATTTTGCCCAATCTTAAGCATATTCTTTTAGACTGTGCACATGCTCATGTCTTTCTGTATTAGATCTTTGTAGAATTTCTTCCGAACTGAGACAACAAGTCTTCTTAGTGGTGCGACCTAGGGGTATATCAAGGTTTGCTTTTACAGATTAAGTGCTAATTCAGGGCTAGTTGTTATTGAACAAAGGATTCTGGCTTAGGCTATTTTTGTCGAGGAAGGGATTCTCTAAAGCGCCACTACCTAACTTAGGGTCAAATTTCATTGATTCTGATTGTGTTTAACAAGAATATCAAGGATAGGAAGGGAGACACTTTGTCAAGTATTGGACAGTGAGTTTCATGAGAACTAAGGGGAAAATGATAGTACTAGCAAGACCAAGACAACTATAGACAGGGATATTTTCCTGAAACAAGATATGACTTTGAAAACTGAAGATTGCTTTAATCATAGGCTGATAAGGAGGGCTAGGAAAGAAAAAATTTGTCTGAGGGTTTTCTATATGACAAATTGACATATGGAGATCAGCTTCTAGAAAACTCAGCTAGGAATCTAGTCATCAACAACAGGTGAAAAATACTGATGACTAACAGTGGCTCCATTTGGGGAGGGCAGCTCCTTTTCAGGAGGTGTCCAGAACTGCAAATCTTTGGCTTATGAAGACCAGTGCCTTATCCATTGGCGCAAAGTTCATTCTTTCTTGATGCCATTTCTGAAAATTGACAGCATGATTAGCCTCAAAAACATCTCTACCTACCCAGCTATATTTCCTAACATTTTTCTTCTTTAGGTGCATTTTGACTAGCAACCTTTTGACATGATATTTTTCAGAATAAAAACTATCTAATGCTACACTTATATCTTCCGAGAGTTAAGATTAAACTGATGAACTCATTTGATTCTCTACCTATGCTAGATCGACTGTCAAGATTAAACTGTTTGACAAGATTTTATTCACTATACTAGAACATGAAATTGAAAAATGACCAAATCAGGATTAGACAGTCTGATTTATCATGTATTTGTGGCATAAAAGACAAGCTACACACAAATATTATTTTGCATGAAATGAGATTTTAGAAAAATTAGGGCTAGGATACATAGTTTGTTTTTCATCCCTGTTTTCCTCTTTGGTTCTATTTTGAGCATGTGGAACCAGTATCTTCTCCTAATTTACTCTCTTTGATAAGTCAAACTTACACAATGTTGACTATCTTTTCCTCTCACTAACTTATCAGCAAATAAATTTAAAACATGTTCAAGTATGATTAGGCTAGATAACTGAACAAGAGATTTGAGCACTAGTAGTGGCATTTAGACTTGCACACTTTCCGAATGACTATTTTTTGAACATGGGGCTTTACCATTTCTTTTAGAAACTGCCCTCTTTTTCTAATTTTTACTGTTTTTGTATTTTCTGCTTTTTCACTTTTTCTTCAAACAATCTGGTACTAAAAAGATGCTCACAAGGCTAAGCTTATTTTTCACTGCTGTCTATCTATCCTAATCTAATATATACACAATAGATATTTATTTGGTGAACTCTCTTTTCCAATGTAACCAGTCAAGTAGATGATTACATGGGTGACTCTGGTTTAGTTCTTTCATGATGCTGAAGTAGTGAAAAGGCCACTTCCATTTGGCTTGTTTTCGGACAGTAGTGCTTAAGTTTTTCCTCATTCTTGGTAGCAAATTGTTCATGATAGAACCCACTACTCCTTCGTATTTCTCAAGGAAAACAACAAATGGATCTTGGAATAATACCTGATCTAGAGGATTTGATATATATGCTTTATTCAGGACTACTCTTTCTTCTCCTTGGCTATATCTGGGACTCTCCTGGGTAAGAAACTTTTCCCCTTGCTCATGATCACTTGAACTGTGGGACTCATCATATATTGCAGTGTAGTCCTCTTGCCAAGTTGATGTGTTTTGATAGGGCGGGCTGAAAACTGTGTGAAGGTCATCAATTTGATGGGTAGGGATACTCTTTGGCAACAAATCTTCTTGACAAAGAAGAGCAGCAACTTTCTTGTGATCATCAATTTTCAAGCCTTCATTTGCTTCCAAATTTTCTGAGCTTTCCTCATCACTATCATAGCTGCTATGTTTTGTTTGGTTACTTTTCTCAAGTTTATGAAATTGAGCTTCCTCCCAAAAATCAAAAACTGAGTATTCTGCAAAGTTAGCTTCTGTTTGGAAATCATCATCATTATCAACATATTGATCAAACCTTGTAAAATCATCATTATAATTCATGTCACCAACCATACATATTGGACTATCAGATTTTTTTTCTTTGAATTGATCTTTAAATCTATTTACTGCTATGTGATAGTTAAGATCAGGAGAAGAATCAAGAGAGGCTGACTGTATGTTTATGAGTTGATCTATTTCCTTTTCAGTTAAAAAGGGAGGCATTTTCATTTCTCTTTGGATATAGCTACAATAATTTTCTTTCTCTTGGGAAAGCTGATTTGGAGGATGAATGTATATTTGGGCTTCACTTATGAGAGATGATGAACCATCACTTGTGCCTTTAGAGAGATCCTGTGGATTCTCTTTCATTTCTTGCTTGTTTTCATCTTCCACCAATTCTTTGTGATGTTGAGGATAGTTAGCATGTAATTCATGAATTTTTTCTGATAGATTTTTAGGAGGCCAATTTGCTTTTATGAACTCAAATTACTCCCAGCATAAAGGTAGAGATCCTATAGGTTTATATTTGTCTTCTATTTTAGATTTGAATTCATCCTCAATCAACTCTTCTTGATTTAGGTGAGAGTTAACTTGAGCAGGGTTTTCCTGAATAACTGCTAGGAGATCTTTAGGATGCAAATTTTCTTTCAAAGTCTGGACAGATTTAAAGCATAAGGGTAGAGAACCTAAAGGTTTTGATTCTTCTTCCATTTCAGAATCTGTGATTTCAAAATAGCTGATAGTCTCTCTAGAGTATTCCTCTATGTTTTTATTTGCAACTTTCTCATTAGGCACATTTTGTTCATAACTCTTGTCTTGTAATAGTTGAGTGTGTTCATCCTGAGGAAGAAGTGTAGGTTGGTTTGAATAAGCAGTGTTAACCTTAACTTTGTGTTTTTCTCTTTTCCTGTCAAGTAGGTGCTCTAGTTTGCCGAACATACATACCAATTTTTCCAACTTTTCCTCTGAAGATATTATTCTCTCTTGATTTGCTTTGTCTTTCTCTATTATTCTACGTTGTGCCTCTCTATTTAGTATGTTGAATTCTACATCAACTGCTATCCTTTTCATTTCTTCTAGGGTCAAAGGATCTTTATTTCTTATCCGAAAAACCATCTCTGGGTCAAAAGAATCTGGGTAGTGCAAGAGAGCACATCCGAGGGGTGGCTTTATGGTAGCAGGCATTGCATGGTATACTTTATTGAACCTGGCTGAAAAGTTTTGTATTGTCTCCCCTGGTTGTCTTTTTAAATGATTGTATTCCTTTATGATGAGAACTTTATTACCCAGGACCACCCACCTATCTAGGAAGATTTGAGTGAACTGATGAAAATTGGTAATGCTTGCAACTAGAAGGTCTTTAAAAAAACTCTTAATTTTTCCTTGTAATGATAAGGAAAACATTCTAATACGCACATCATCTTCTTCTATTTCATAAAGGTCAAGTAAATCCTCAAGATTTTGGACGTGCTCTTCAGCGGTGACTTTGGAGCTTTCTCCATCAAATCTAGGTAATTTATTTTGAAGATTTGCAGGGAGGGCTTGGAAGATGGGAGGTAAAACCAGAGGCTTGTATCTTTCTAGGACCTTTGTGGATATAGGTAGTGTAAAAAGAGATTTATGACTGTTTGAGGTTTTAGCCAGAGTGGAAAAGGTAGCATGAGACTCATGTTTTGCTAGGTTTTCCATAGGTGAATCTGGGGTAAGCACAGGTGTATAAGCCTGTTCATGGTCTGAAATTTGAGTCTCAGCTTTTCGAGGTTTGAGATCTTTCCAATGATCAATGTAGATCTCATCGGTGTATTCTTGATCAGGCTCAAAGTAGGATAAAACATAGTTATAGATAAAGACAATAATTTCTTGAATCCAACTAAGGCCTGAGTGCTTTTTCTTTCTAGGATGACTGTTCATGTTTTAAGTTCTTCCTCCAGTGGAGTCTTTAGGTCTATTGAGAGTTGTGGAGTCGCCAGGTAGATTTCTTTGAGATCTACGGTCCACCACCAACACTATCAAAGATGCTTTCGGGAAAAAAAATTCTAGCAAACTTTGAGATGAAGACTTGCAAAGAAGAGTGATTCACTTGGTTTCAACAATTTGCTAGGCTGTTTGGACAAGCTAATGTTTCTATTTGCAAGTTTGTTTCTGTTTATCCTATGTTTAGGTGAGGTTTTCTGAATCACTAATTTATACTTAGTTTGTCACCGATCACAGAGTTTGCACCATAAGTTTTAAGTTTTGGAAATGATGAGTCGACAGAAAGGTATGGTTTGTGAATTTTTTGGTTTTTTATGGAGTTTTTAGGCCTACTGGAGGCTAGTGGAGTCGCCGGGTGGAACTTGGTTGTTTTTGTAGAGATGTAGCTATGGTCCACCACCAATAACCAGGGAAAAAACAATATGGGAATGTTTTGGGGTTTTCTAAGTTTTTATGTAGCCTATGAGGTTTGGAAGAGTTTTTCTATAATTGAATCATCACTTTGCTAAGATGGTGAAAAAGCTAGCTTCTACTCTTCAAACAACACTTAAGCTTTCTAAGTTTAATTGAAACTTCGAGAGTTACTAAGGAGTACTTAGATTGTCACTAACTCGGAAGGTCCCACCGTGATCGCCACTATGTTAGTGAGCGGTGGGATAAGTTAATCAGATAGTATTCTTAAGGCTGCTGGAATGTTTAGGGAATCTAAGTTTGTTTATCACTCAGAGTCCCACCGTGATCGTCATTATGTTAGTGTGGCGATGAGGTGGCTTAATCGGATAGTAGCCTAGAGTTTAGTAGTAAGGCCTACTGGAGGCTAGTGGAGTCGCCAGGTGGATTTTTAATTGTTTTGAGGTATATGTGTATGGTCCACCACCAGTACTGTCAAAAACCAATCTAAGGAATTTTTTTGGGGTTTTTCTGAGTTTTTATGCGCAGCCTATGGTTTATTAGAGTGTTCTAAACCTGATTCATCACTTTCATAGGGTGGTGAAAACAAAAAGAGTTTACTCTAAATGATTCTATGGACTGCTTGCTTGTTTAAATTTTAAAGATTAATGAATCTACAAGATTTTGCTAGACTGTTATGTACTCAGTTAGTCCTATCGTGATTGCCATTATGTTAGGGTCCCGTAATTCGGTTGATTGGCAAGCCAAATGACAGTATAACATCAAATCATTGTTTGGATCCCAAGGACCTAGCCTTCCTGGACTCAGAGAGGGATCTCTCTATTTGTATAAGGGATATTTGTGTGTTTGCTTATTGTGTTCTTGATTTTAGGCTAGTTATGAATTAGGTTTTTGGTTTTGGTTTTTCAGTTGTGAGGGATGAACTGATCAAAGACTAAGATAGATAAAAAAGATATCAGATCAGCTGGGCTATGGAATCGAAAAGGTCAAGAAAGCTTTTAGATGGTGATACAAAGTTGCTGAAGGGCCGATTTGATTCGAGGTAAAACGGATCTTTGGGTAAAATGGAGTGAGACGGACATTAAATTTGTGAAGAACAAAGGATTTCAAACATAAATAGTTTAATAGCTGACATAAACATGGTAGGGCTAACCATTAATTATGAGAAATGTAACTATAAATTGATCAATGCATAGAAATAAACATTCAAGCCATGCATAGAGATATAGGACTCTCTAACTTTAGGAAATGGCTATCGGACTTTGGGGAAATACATTTAAGACAAACAAACAACTCAAATCACTATGAAGGAATGCCTAAACATAGTATTTCAAGCTATTGGGCACTTTGAAAGCAAGATTTCATAGTTTTAGGAAAATGGCAAGATCAGTACAAGACCTCCTTGGTTCAACAAATGAAAATCTAATCAATCAAAGAAAGGTTTCAGAGGTGGACCTATGACTAGCCATGAGTAAGCAGGGCATACCATGAATCATACTTAGCATGCATAAAACCATAAATGAAACAAGCAAACAATATTCTTCAGTTATCAAAGAGCAATCAAGGATTCTTTAATATGACTAAGAAGGAAGAAGACATAAAAGCTATAAAGAAACAAGAAACTTGAGGTGCCTCCAAGGGCATGTCTCAAATCTATTCTCTACTGTCTTATAGCAAGCAAGAACATGGAATTATGATTGAAAAATAAGAAGCATAGCAGAGAGGGACACTATACCATTTTACCAAGTCAAGGAATCCAACAAATACCGTAGAAATTTGCCGAATAATGAATATTTATCCACCGAGATTAACCTGGTCACACACTAATTCGAATTCATGAATAACACATAACCTCTTCTACAATTGATCATCAATATGCGGAAATAGAAACAGTCGCATGCGCACATAAACACAATATGTAATGGGGAAAGCTTATAGCTGAAAACCCCCAACTATTTTGTATATTATAATAGAAGAGAACATGTAACAATACATAGCACAATACTCCTCACAAGTACTCAGTACTATCTCCAAAAGTTACACACAAACTAGCTCAGTTTTGAACAAGTCACGGGTTCAAAACTCATCCACTATTTGCCTGCCTCTACTGCGCAATCCAAGTTGGTGTAATGAGAGATCCAAGTTCGAATCCCCTTGGCTTGATCTGCGCAATCCTCATTGGAAATCTCCTCCAATGCTTGTGCCAATCTCATGCACAACTAATGTCGCAACTAATAGCAAACTCACCCTTTCATCTACCTCTTCCACTGGTCTTCACTGAACTGTCCATGCACTGCAGTCAACTGATGTGTTCTTTAGTTGAATAATGAGTTAATATTTAGTGAATTAAATAATATTTAATTCACCCCACTCATCTCTAGTGTATTAGCCAATTAAACTAAATACAACTAGTTCAACTAAGTTAACCCGAACACAACTCCACCAACTGTCTCATCAACTCCACCAAACTCCGCCACTTGAGTTCTAACTGAAGTCAAACATGCATGAGCTCACCAAACCCTTAGGAATTGCATAATTCCTTCTGTCAGGTGCATGGGCCACATCTGTAGCTCCAACTGAAGTGCTGCAAGAGGATAAACTGAAGTTTATAGTCCAAATATTATTAAGGGTTAATAATATTTGACTGACCTATTTTTAGACAGGCAGTCTAAAAATAGACTTCGACCTGTATGTCTAAAAATAGTTGTCCATCTATTTTTACCAACTCAACCAATCATCCAAGAATAGCATACTGCAACTCCTAGACCATGCTCCATATGTCTAAAAATATACATAGTCTAAAAATAGACTTTGCGCCAAGAATAGCCTGCGGGCCCACTTAGTGAAGGCGACTTCATTTCACTAAGCTCCATCATCTTGTTGCATTTTCAACACTCCCTCTCAACAAGATATGGATTATCTGCAACTCCTATTCTGCCTCTATGGTATTCAAATTTGCTCCTGGTGAGCACCTTCGTCAAGATGTCAGCATCCTGATCCTCTGTGGGAATATATGAAAGTAACATGATTCTCCGCTGCACACAATCTCTAATATGATGGTACCTGATGTCGATGTGTTTGGATCTATCATGAAATACTGGATTAGCCGAGAGTTTAATGCAACTATGGTTATCACAATAAATCACAGTAGGCTCCAAGTGCGACCCGAACAATCCGACGAGGATCTTCCTCATCCAAATAGCCTCGCATGCAGCCAAGCTTGCTGCCATGTACTCGGCCTCTCCTGAACTGAGTGCCACGGATCTCTGCTTCCTGTTGTACCAAGAAACTGTTGTCGGCCCGATACTGAAAACTCCTCCATATGTGCTCTTTCGATCCGTTGGGCTCCCTACCCAATCTGCATCAGTGAAGCCGGAAAGCTTCGCTCCATCCTCCTGTCTGTACCATAGACCATATCCCGATGTGCCACTAAGATAACGCAATACATGCTTGCTTGCCTTCCAGAAGAGCTTGGTAGGCTTAACCATAGCTTGCGAAAGCTGGTTAACAACATAGCATATATCGGGTCGTGTATTGACCAGATACATAAGCGACCCCACCAACTGTCGATAGACAGTGGCATCCACTACCTCCGCTGAAGTAGCATCCTCCTTCCTCCAACCACCAGGAAGAGGAGTGTCAACAGGCTTGCAGCCATGCATGTTGAACCTCTCCAATATCTCCCGGGCATACTTACCCCGAGAAACAAACAGTCCTCCACTGCGCTGCCAAATCTCCAATCCCAAGAAATAATTAAGGAGGCCCAAGTCCTTCATCTCAAACTCTCTAGCAAGATCCTCCTTGCATGAAAGTATCAACAGCTCATCACCCGTCAAAATCAGATCATCTACATACAGTACAATGATCAGCAACTTCCCCTCCACCACAATCTAGTACAAGTTAGGATCCGCCTCACTCTTGGAGAATCCAAGTCCGGTGAAATAACTGTCTATCCATGTGTACCAAGCACGAGGTGCTTGTTTCAACCCATACAGTGCTCTCTTGAGCCTGCACACATGCGACTCGCTGCTGAAGATCTCGAAACCTTCGGGCTACTCTATGTACACCTCCTCCTCAATGACTCCGTTGAGGAACGCAGTCTTCACATCCATCTGATGAATGTGCCACCCCATCTGCGCTGAGAGAGCAAGGATCGTCCGTATGGAAGAGTACCTTACGACAGGTGCAAAAGTCTCCTCATAGTCAATCCCCTCGATCTGAGAAAAGCCACGGGCAACAAATCTCGCCTTGTACTTCTCCACACTCCCGTCAGCCGCCTGCTTCACCTTGTAGATCCATCGCGAACCTACAACTGATTTCCCAACCGGTCTTGGGACAATCTCCCATGCACTGTTCCTGATGATCGAATCATATTCTTCGATCATGGCATCAACCCATGCGGGTTCCTCCACAGCTTCCTCAAAAGAGGATGGCTTTGTCACAACACATTGACTCATAAGAGCCATGTATCCAGTGTACCGATCCGGTGACTGTCTCTGTCTGCGCTGTGCTGTAGGTGGTCCCACAACCTTCTCTGCATCCCGAGCCAGTCGCTCAGCTTCTGTAGTGCGCATGCGCCCTCTGATGGTTGGCGCTGCCTGGGTGGTTTCTTCCACCTCCTGAACCTCCTCTTGTGGCTGATCCACATCCGGAAGCTCCTCCTTAGGAACTAACAGCTCCTCATCTGCATGCAAGTGTGGCTCCCTCTCACGCGAACACTGCATGGCTTTCTCCTCCTGAAATTTTATATCCCGTCGCACAACAGTCTTGCGACTGTCTGGCACATACACCCGATAGTTGTGAGGTGTATCAGTGTACCCCACAAATATTCCAACTTCAGCAGTTGGATCCAGCTTCCTTCTTGCATCCATCGTCACATGCATGTAGACAGGAGATCCGAAAATCCGCAAATGGGAAATATCAGGCCTCTTGCCAGAATAAGCCTCCTCTGGTGTACTCATGCCAAGAACCTTGTGAGGACAACGGTTCTGCACATACACTGCTGTATTGCATGCCTCAGCCCACAAGTGAAGGGGTAGGCCCCGATCATGCAACATCGCCCGTGCAGCACCCACGATCGTTCTGTTCTTCCGCTCAGCCACCCCTTTCTGCTGTGGGTTATGGGGTGCGATGAGCTCTCTCCGAATCCCTTATGCGCTGCAAAAGTCTTTGAATTCAACCGAGATGAATTCACCACCATTGTTGCTCCTAAGAGCAATCACCTTCTTCCTCGACTCCTTCTCGACCAGTGCCTTAAACTCACAGAACTTCGCGAATGTATCGCTCTTCTTCTGCATGAAGAAGATCCAGCACTTTCGAGAGAAATCATCAACAAAGATCACGTAGTACTTGTGCTTTGTTGTCGAAGCAACTGAGAAAGGACCACACACGTCTGTGTGAACTCTCTCAAGGATCGTCGTGGCGCGACTATCCTTCTCGTGAAAGGTGGCTTTCACATATTTTCCTAAGGTACACCCCTTGCACTGATCTGACTGCGCAAGAGTGCCCTTAGGAAGCCCAGTAGAAATCTGCTGCAGTATCTTCAAGGCTCCATGGTGAAGGTGGCCCAATCTCTGGTGCCACAGTTCGCCCTCATCATCCCGGCTCACCACTTCTCCCGCCTTGCATGCCATTGCTGCGCAGCCATCTACTTGCAACTGATAAAGGTTCTTGACTCAAACCCCTATCTTCCGGGTCTCTCCAGTTGTCTTACTGCGCAGGAAAGCTTTTCCTTCGCTGAAGACCACATCATACCCCTTGTCTTCCAACATCGCCACAGAGATCAGATTCTTCATCAATCCTAGAACATGCAAAACTTCCTTCAATACGAAGGGTTTACCAGACTCCCTCTCAAAGGAAATGGTACCGATACCGGTCGCACTGTATCTACCATCATCGCCCATCTCGATGTGCACTCCAAGATCTTTCTCCTCCAGATCTGAAAACAGATCCCGATCTCCCGTCATGTGAAATGACACACCACTGTCCAAGAACCATACTGATCCCATCACACTTGAGACCAAGCATGCGATCAACGAAAAATCCAGCTCGAACTGGGAGGCCAATGCCTCTCCCGCTGCAGATCCAGCAGCATGCTTATTTTTCTTCTTCTGCGGACAATTTGTGGCATAATGTCCGTGTTGGTGACAGTGAAAGCACTTCACCTTGGACATGTCTTGCTTCTTGCCTTTCGCACTAGACTAAGAAGCTTTCTTGCTCTTCCCCTTCTTTGCTTTGGCAGCCAAAGCACAATTTTCTTCATCAGATACCTTTGATGAGGATACGTCCCTGGTAGTATGCCTTATCTCCTCTTGCATGAGATCCGCCCAAAGTCACTCCCATACCGGCAACTTCTCTCGACCCTTGACAGAGTCCTGATAGGAATGCCAACTCTTCAAAAGACCAAGGAGAGCCAAGTCCACCAAGTCCTCTTCATCGACAGTCACCCCCACACTTCCCAGCTCATCTCTGCATTGAGTGAACTTCGTGAGGTACTTGGCGATACTGTCGCCTTTCTCCATCTTAATGTTTCTGAGTTTATCCTTGAGCGCCAGCTTCCTTTGGTCGCTCTTGCTCTGGAATAGATCCGTCAACGCTTTCCACATCAAATATGGAGAAGCTTTTCCATGCAGGCTGGATACAATGTGATCCTTCACGCCCTCCAACAGAATCCTTCGACATTTCGCCATCTTCTTTTGCCAAGCCTCAACTTCAGCAGGATCAGTAGGCTTTTGGACATCCATATCTACGAACTCCTTTAGCCCATTATCCTCTAATACCGCCTCCATCCGATCTTTCCATGCAACATAATTCGAACTTCCTTCAAGGGCATATTTGAGTCGCAAACCATTGAAAGACATTTCAACTCCGGCACTAGGAAAACAATCTGCAGCAAAATTCGAATTCCAAGCTCAAAAAACTCAACTGCTACTGGATCTGTGAGAACAAATTATTTCTAGCACAGAGATCGACTGTAAGGGCATTTACTGGATATATCACCTTTCAAAGAAAGGATGGATCCAGAGGCTACCTGGCCCGTTACAGACTCTGTCTACCGAAATAAAAATTGTAATCACTGTAATAGATCCCGATGATCAATTCGCTCCGATACCATGTAGAAATTTGCTGAATAATGAAGATTTATCCACTGAGATTATCCTGATCATACACTAATTCGAATTCATGTATAACACATAACCTCTTCTACAATCGATCATCAATATGCGGAAATAGAAACAGTCGCATGCGCACATAAACACAATATGTAATGGGGAAAGCTTATAGCTGAAAACCCCCAGCTATTTTGTATATTATAATAGAAGATAACATGTAACAATATCAGTACAATACTCCTCACAAGTACTCAGTACTGTCTCCAAAAGTTACACACAAACTAGCTTAGTTTTGAACAAGTCACAGGTTCAAAACTCATCCACTATTTGCCTGCCTCTACTGCGCAATCCAAGTTGGTGTAATGAGAGATCCAAGTTCGAATCCCCTTGGCTTGATCTGCGCAATCCTCATTGGCAATCTCCTCCAATTCTTGTGCAAATCTCATGCACAACTAATGTCACAACTAATAGCAAACTCACCCTTTCATCTACCTCTTCCACTGGTCTTCACTGAACTGTCCATGCACTGCAGTCAACTGATGTGTTATTTAGTTGAATAATGAGTTAATACTTAGTGAATTAAATAATATTTAATTCACCCCACTCATCTCTAGTGTATTAGCCAGTTAAAATAAATACAACTAGTTCAACTAAGTTAACCCGAACACAACTCCACCAACTGTCTCATCAACTCCACCAAACTCCGCCACTTGAGTTCTAACTGAAGTAAACCATGCATGAGCTCACCAAACCCCTAGGAATAACTCGTAATCTTCCGTCGCATGCATGGGCCACATCCGTAGCTCCAACTCGAAGTGCTTTAAGAGGATAAAATCGAAGTTTATAGTCCAAATATTATTAAGGGTTAATAATATTTGACCGACCTATTTTTAGATAAAGTAAATTTAAAAATAGACTTCGAATTCGTATGTCTAAAAGCAACTCCGTCCATCTATTTTTTCCAACTTTACCAATCATCCAAGAATAGCATACCGCAACTCCTAGACCATGCTCCATATGTCTAAAAATAGACATAGTCTAAAAATAGACTTTGCGCCAAAATAATACCTCGGCGGCCCACTTAAGAAGGCGACTTCATTTCACTAAGCTCCATCATCTTGTTGCATTTTCAACACAATTCTCTTTCATCCAAAAACATTCAAGAAACTATCCAATGCATAACACAAGTGTTTCTTCCAAGCTTGTATAACCATGTATTGCTTCTATTCATCAAGTTCAGCCTCATTTACAATGAAAGCCTTTGGAATATATAGGCCAAAGTGAGGAAAACCTCCTAGTTCAACTTGCAATCTCATTGGCCTATCCAAAATATCTGATTTTGTCCTTGAGGCTTTGCAAAGCCCAAGGCACAAAATATCTAATAAAATATCTCAAAAATGCTAAAAAAGGAAAATATATTGACTTTTCATAACTAATCATGCACAAAAATAGCTAAACGCACATGAGGAAAAGTCACTTTTGAAAGGTTCAATTTTTACAAAAATACTCAAGAAATATATTAGCAGAAAGTTCCCTGACTTACCTGCAACTTTTGGAGGCCTTCCGATGTCGAAACAAGGCCCGGCTCGTAAGCAAGAACGCCGCGCAAAGGAGGGGTGTCCCGGTCGGCTCGCGCTTGTGACCGGCGCTGCTGTGCGGCATCGCACATCAATAGAAAGCCTTTGTATTTTCTTCTCAGCGCGCCGCGCACTTTGAATCGCGACGCACACTTTTGCGTACCCCCGTTTTTCTTGGAGGCCTTCCCAGTGTCGGAATTGGGTGCAAGATGGCTTGTTGGAAAGCTATGGAAGTCTACTATCCAAATATTCTTCAGTTTTTTCATTTGGTGTCCATTTGGTTGTTCATAAATTTATTTTCCCAACACTGGTCAAAATTGGTGAATCCTGGTGCAGAAATGCATAGTGCTGTTTGCAGGCCACTTTTGGATGCCTTACCGGTGTCGGAATTGGGCCCGCGATGGATCGTTGGAAAGCTATGGAAGTCGAATTTCCAAATATTCTTGAGTTGTTTCATTTGGTGTCCATTTGGTTGTTCAAAAATTGACTGTCCCAACACTGGTCAAAAATGGTGAATGCTGGTGCAGAAATACATAGTGTTGTTTGCAGGCTATATTTGGATGCTTTCCTGTTGTTGGAATTTGGCCCGAGATGGCTCGTTGGAAAGCTATGGAAGTCTAATTTCCAAATATGCTTGAGGTTTTTTATTTGGTATCCATTTTGTTGTTCAAAAGTTGACTGTCCCAACACTGGTCAAAATGGTGAATTCTGGTGCAAAAATTCTCCCGTGACATTTGTATTTTTTACATTTCTCACAAACCATGATCCCTGTGTAGAAACTGAAGGAGGTTTTTCTTCTTGAACCTATGAGGGACAAAAACCTCTCTCAGTTTTTTCAATTTCATCTATGTTTGGTCAGAAACACATTTTGAAACAAACTTCCCGAGCGCTCCTTAACCTCTATCTTTTGCAACCTTTGTCATATTGAATGGAATTTTTTTTCAAAATCATATGGTAATTCATAGTTTGTGCTGTAGGAAGCTTTTTTCTTTTTTAAAACTATGATCAAAACCTCTATTTCTGAATCAAGGAGATCATCACTTTTTGAAACCACTAATGTAACCCTTTGGAACCCTAATGCCATCTTGCTATGTGTCCATCAAGATTTTGTCCCCTTTTTTGAAGAAGCGAAAAAGGTCTTAAAGAGACCGTGCTTTTCTTTAGTTTGTTTTCAAGGGAGACTTACAAAGACACTATTTGCAGCCCTCCCAAAATACCTTTCAAACTTATCATGGGGCTTTTCTTTTTATCTGCTGATGAGGATACTTTGATATGAAGATGAAACTTGTTTTGATCATCCTGTTAACCATTTGTATGAGGTGATTTTCATGGTGAAAACCTTGGAGAGCTATCCCTTTTCTTCTCTGCAAATGAGGTTTAAAAATAGTGAAACTTCACTCACTTTACCATTTTTTACAGCAGTCTTGACAAATATAGAGAGAAGCTTGCATATCGGTATAAGAACTTCATATTGGAAAACAGATTTGCAGATATTGGGGTGGAGCTCCATACTGTAAAGAATGTTTCCAATGAAAGACTTGGTAGATTTATCAATCAAATAGGTCCAAAGTTCAAACCTCCTCCTCAGATTTTGTTCCTTCATTCTCTGTGGTTGACTATAATCTCCATTTTCTGTGGATGACTGTGATCTCCATTATCCTCTGTAATGTGAACAGTTAATTTTTCAAAATTAATTTTGGCTTCAACTTTAAATCTATCAGAGACAAGACCCAAAGTTGTACATTGAATCATGCACATCCTCAGATTCAGTTAGCACTTTACTGATTGAGCTCACTATATTGGAATGTTTTTTCCACAACATTTGCACTCAAGTGACTAGCTATATTCCTTTCATCTGTTAACAATGCCTTTGTCAGACTTACTTCTGCCTTGTGATCCGTAGGTTGATTTATTACGTGACATACAACAACTCTAAAGACTTTTGTTTCACTCTTTCCTATACACCACTTTCATTATACTATCTATCATGACCGTGATCGTCAGAGTCATCAACACAATATGCATCTTCCTTCTTATCATTGTATGCACTTGGAAAATCATCCCCCAACTGTAAGGACTTTTTTGTGGTGAAGTCCAATTGGTCCATTATTTCTCTCTTTTGGATGGCAACTTCAGTGCTTGTTGGTTTAGAAGCAGATGGTATAACCATTGAAGCAGCACGGTGCACATTTACAGCTAAAGAATACCGCTCTGATACATTGCCTTCTGTAGTTTTCCTCCCAAAATCACCATGGGTGCTAAGGTCTGCAACTTGCAGAGGTGAATTAAAGTGCATGTTCTGAGTATCAGCACCCTATGGATGGTATGTAGAGCTGATGTGTCAGCTGCAATAGGTTTCCTAATCAAATTCATGCTATTTTTATTACCATATTCAACTTTAGTATAGCAATGGATGTCAATTTCTCATCATCTTCAACTATTTTCGAAATACCATGCTCTAATCAGCAGAATAGCATGGTTTTTACTTTCCCTTCTCTTTTGTATGCCTTCGGCTGTATTTTGGAGATGATTTCTTTGCTTTTATGAAGAAGGCAATGTTTGAAAACTTCATGGGCACTCTTTAACCTCTGCTTTATTTCTCTTAAACTGAATTTCTCCATAATGATCTTTGGAGGCCCTTGTAACCTAAAAATTATCCTTGTGGGACCTCTTAGCATTTACCTAGGTTATAATACTTTGACAAAATTTCACAAAAGTATTACGAACAGACCCTTAACAGTAAACACCCATATGTCCTTTCAAACTCTGTCTTTCATCATTTAATGGGGGAGCCCTTTAACTATGAGTAAAACATGGCTTTATCATACTTTCAACCTTTTGAATCAGCTGCTTCACTATGTAAATTTTTGGGGAGCTGACCCTCTGTTTCTCTGTGAAGAAGGCTATTATTAAGTTTTCCAAACCAACTGCTTTTTCCCTATGTGACTTTGCTTGTGACATCTGTCTCTCTTAGCACTGCGTATCCTTTGAATTTTTAGACAAGAAACATGGTTTTGATTATGAAATTGATATTTGTCTATCTATTTGGGAAAGGCACTTGGATAAATGGCAATGCTTTCTTCGAAACTGTGACCTACAACATTATCTGAAAAGGTTAAATGAAAACAGTCTTACTGCAGCCTTCAAAACCCTTAAGTATCCATTGTTTTTGAAGCAAGGAGGCTCCTTTAAACCAAAATTTGCCTTACTGCTGTTCATCAAGGAGGTGGTCTACAATTTCTGAAGTTATTTAAAACACCTTGACCCTCTACTTTTAAATGAAGGAGGTCCTATTGATCCTGTTCCTAACCATTTGCTCTTCATTGGAGGAGGTTTTTAGCATGTCACCCAATCATCTGCTCTTGCTTGGTGGATGTTAACACAGTTATGACATTTCATCCACTTGCTAAACTGTGTCATCTTTCTTTGCCACACATGTCTTTGCTTGGTATATCAGAATAGGTAATAAAGTGAAATCTCGACAATCTGCTATATGAGGCATGTTTCTGGGATATGTATCCTTTTGTCAAAATATCTTTGTGAACTTTTAAACCAGAAACCACATGACATGTAGTTTGTGGAGTATTTGCTTGCTAGTCATCATTTACTAACCTTTTTTGGACTGTGTTTGCAGAGGTACATTTGATTTGTTCTTTGACTAGTGTTTTTATCCCAAGCTCAAGGCAGCATAAGACACAGTTGTCTTCTTATGTACTAGGATGATGTCCTTGGGAAAACTTATGCATCATTACCTCTGAAGGAAAAACTGGAACACTGCATATCAACCTTATATTAGTGCTCTTTATTTGTGTGGCTTTGAAGGATGGTATCAGATTTTAGGGCAACTTTTGACCTTTGAAACATGCACTCTTGCTTTGTTATCATTGCCGCTCCACCTGCTGATGGAAAATTCTTCAACATGAGACTTATTTGGACTTGTCTCTTTTCTTTTGTCTGGAAACTGTTTGTCATTCAATTTCCCCCCTGCAGAGATGCAAACAATATGACTCTGAAACTTTTAAAAGCTCCTTTAGTGTTCTATGGAGATTTTGCCCAATCTTAAGCATATTCTTTTAGACTGTGCACATGCTCATCTCTTTCTATATTAGATCTTTGTAGAATTTCTTCCGCACTGAGACAACAAGTCTTCTTAGTGGCGTGACTTAGGGGTATATCAAGGTTTGCTTTTGCAGATTAAGCGCTAATTCAGGGCTGGTTGTTATTGAACAAAGGATTCTGGCTCAGGCTATTTTTGTCGAGGAAGGGATTCTCTAAAGCGCCACTACCTAACTTAGGGTCAACTTTCATTGATTCTGATTGTGTTTGACAAGAAGATAAAGGATAGGAAGGGAAACACTTTGTCAAGTAAAATGCTGATAGAACATACCAGTAGATCAACATAAGACAAACCAGAAACAAATAAATGTGTTGGTGCATTACGGCGGTCAACAAGATGCTTCAACCAGCAAAGTCTCATTGGTCAGCCAACCCAGCATGTGTCACAACAACCCTCAAAACAACCACACGGTCAACTCAAAGTCAACCCCAGAAAAGTCAACGTAGAACAGCAGAAGCAATAGCAGCAGCAGCAGCAACAGCACTGGCAACAACGGCAGTAACCACAACAACAATAAGTAAAAGTCAACGCAACACGGTCCACGGTCAACCTTTGACCTCGGTTATTGTGCCAAAATGTACGGACTTCAGAAATCAAAGTCTATGCCAAAAATTAGCTCCTTTGGACCATGCGTTGACCAAAATCAACACTGGTCAAACCTGCATGGAAACCCTAGCTATAGTAGAATTCTCTTCGTCTTTCTTTCCCACGTGTGAACCGAAAACTGCCTCCAGGGAGCTCGAACCAATCAAAAGAGGAGAGATGATGTGTGAGGATGAGATGAGTGAAATGTCCTCCAACATTGACTCTATTTATATCAATCACTGAGGGTGTGTGACACATTTGCTCGAGGTGTAAAACCTTAAGGCCGACTTGCACATATTTTGAAAGTATTAAAATAAATTCAAAATAAATGTTTTGCTCATCGGATCAAGATGATATTTAGATCGATCTTACACCTCTTCGAAAGAGGAACCCAATAAAAATATTGGTGTCTTCATCTGAGCATCACAACATGGAGTTTGGACCTAGTTGTCCAATTTTAATAGTTTGCAATATTAGCATCATCAGCCCCCAGCAATTGAGAAATTAGGGATAAGGTGGGTTGGATGGGTTCAACAAAGAGCGTGATAGGGAAGTTGTCAGCCACAAGCAGAGATTGTAGGCCAGGGACCAGGACCATTTGCAGGAAAGATTGTTGCTCATTAGCTGGAAGGGTACAATAATGATAAACTCGTGTGGTATCAGTGAATTGTTGGGGTAAACCAAGGCCTTTTGATTCAAACCCAGAGGAAGAAACAAAGCAATTCTTCTTTTCAAAGTAGACAACAGTCAACTAGGAGATGAATTTAGGAAAATGGTGCATGGAGGGTGAAATTTGATAATATAATCCAAAGTCAACTACCCGGAATGGGTCTTCCCCCCTGACGTGGTTGCCATACAGGTCGAAACAGAAGTCAACAAGGTGGTAGGCACAATTGGGGTTAGTAATTTGTGCCTCTGTGTCCATGAGGGAGTCGACGCTGGAGGAGGATTTGGCCTCACAAGCCTTTGGGGTCTTGATAGCTTCCTTCTTCATATTTTATGAGTAACTAAACAATTCGCTAGTGGACAAGAGTGGTTGGTTATTTAATTGTCGTGGAGCAGGTTGAAAACGACATCAGGAGGAGGTTCTTGGCTAGTTGAGAGCTCGAACGACGCTCTGGACAGGGGATTGGCGAGAGAGCTTGCACCGAGAACTGGTGAGAAATTTTGAAAATATGAAGCGGGAAGGGTTTTTTTATAAGTGGGGGGGACAACAGTCAACTGACATGGGATGACATTATGGGAGGGACATGTGGCTTGATGGGACTGGATGATGATGAGCACAGGTGTACAAGAGCGGGGGCTAGTTGAGTTACCGTTTTACCCTTTGAATTCGCGCTGGCTTGAAAAGGTGCCTGCAGATTGGCCCACATGGGGCGTGGTCCCCACCATCCTTTGGCGAGTCAGATAGCGGGAGGCCGGATCCCATGCTCACCCCACGAAATGAATCTAGACCGTTGGATCCAAGGCTGACTTTTAAACTTTGGGGGGGAGGGGGGTGCTTGCTTATCGCTCGTGCAAGTTACCCCCCCCCGAACTTCTTCCAAGGTTTGGTTGGGCAGGGATGGACGACGATTCGCTCGAAAATCGCCCGACCTTTAACCAGTGACACATGTCCGTGCAAAACACCTCTCTGCATTACTGTGCTTTGCCGCTAGGGGCCCTATGAGTAGTATTTGTGCTTTCAGACCTTCCACTATAGCTCTAGGCACTAAGAGTGTCCCTCATGGGTGATTTAACTTTGTTTTAACTTATGGGCCTTAACAATGATTCCTCAGCCTCTTCAGAAAACTCATGGAGGGCAACAACATCTCTATTGCATTTGATTTTATACCCATTTGCATTTTATTCTTCCATTCGGCCATAAATGCTCGAATATTTAACAGTTAGGAGCAGGGAACCAAACACAACAGAGAAGAAAGTTATATTAGATGATGATGATAGGTGGACAAAAGTAGAAAATGTTTTTGAATTTGTAGGACCAATAATGGAGATGATCTGCTATGTAAATTTGGATTCTCCAAGCTTTAGGGAGATTGAACTTTGCATGATAGGGAAAGTTTATTTGTTTGATGGATTCAACATTGGCTTTTGTATAACAAATCCAAATAATATATAAACAAGATGGGATAGGTGAAAATCCCTCTTCACATGGTTGCATTCATGCTCAACCCAAATTGGCATGTGGAGATGTCTAGGAGAGTGACAACTATAGATGACAAAATAACCATCCCCAGTATATAAATCTAGATGAAGTGAGGCTAATTCATCATTGGTGTCCATTTCTTGTTGAGCATAGTCACTCTTTCAGTGTAATAACAATGAAGGAGAATAGACTGGTCAATGGTCAAAAGAAACACATTTGATTGTAGAGATTCATGGAATGGATCTAGAAAGACTTTTGTTGACTTGACATCTCATTAGTATCACAAGTCGTAATTTTTTTTTTTGAGACTGACCCACTTATAGCTTCATCCAGTTATATGAGCATGCTTACCGTTGGTATCTGTTCATTGCTGCCTTCATTTTCAAATAAGGAAGACTTTAGATTATTTGTAAGCATCATCTGAACTTTGGGTTGTGGACAAACACGATGCCAAGAAGGTTGGTTGATGTGCTATTAGATGATATTCTAGAGGATCACGATGATCACTTTTGGATTTGTTAGTGTGTCATTAGATGATATTCTAGAGGATCAGAGTGATAGTGATATTGGTGAAACTATCAATGCCAATATTTTTGGATTGTTTCATGAAAAATGGATGATTTAAATACCCCATGAACCCAATATTTTTATAATGTTTCAAGGAAAAAGGATGGAGCAAATACGCCATGAATTATTTTTGCAATTTGAGATGGTTTGTGAAAATTTCATGCCTGAACAAGGTACCATTTCAAATTATGAGCAATACTTGATTTCTCCAGTATTAATGAATTAACCTCGACATAGATGTAGTTGATATTTTCCTATATATCCATTTTCATCGCTAATGAGAAAATCACTGTTTCATCCATCTAAATTTGTGATAATCGAATTTAACGTTTTAAAATGTATGCAAATCAGTGTTTAATCCATCTAAATTTGTGATAATCTAATTCGATGTTTTAAAATTTATGTATTTAAATAATAAGTCTGTTGTTTTAGAATCTACATTTTTATAAATTGCCTTTTATACCTTTTAGATATTTTAAACCATTTAGAAAAGTTTTTATTCTTTTTATTCATTCCTGTCCTCCCATTCCTTGGAAATTGAAGATGATTGGGGGCAGGTTGGGGGTGTGGAGGCGTTCTCTCAGCTGTACTTGTGTCTCGTCTTCCATCCTGAAACTTTGGTGTAAGATAGGATCATATTTTTTTATTTTTTTTCACTCTCCCAAGTTATTTAAACATTAAATTCCAGTGCAAGTATCATAAACATAAATAAGAATGGTGGTGTAAGTTCATAGTATGAACAAGTTCAAATTGTGTGAAAGTTTTACAGTGGAGTTTGTTAATTCTAGATTTTTTTTTTTTTTTCTATCATAAGGCTTGTTGCTACTTAATACAGAATCCAATGAAGGATTCGCAATGTTCGAATTAAATTATAATTAATTTGCTAAATAGGTCAATTCTATGTTATCATCAACAATCAAACTCATAAGGAGACACTGTCAAGTGTGTATCTTTTCTACTTACAAGTGACTCCAGCAAGTGACTCCAGTGCAAGTAACAGAAATAAGAATGGTGGTGTAAGTTCATATTATGCACAAGTTCAAATTGCGTGAAAGTTTTACATTTGAATTTGTTAATTCTAGAGTATTTTTACTATCATAAGGCTTGTTGTTTCTTAATACAAAATACAATGAAGGATTCACAATGTTCGAGTATAACTACAATTAATTTGGTAAATAGATCGATTCTATGTAATCATCTACAATCAAAATCATGAAGGAGACTTTGCCAAGTCTGTATATTTTCTACTTACAAGTGACTGCAGTTTCCCTGAAAAATAAATTTGAAACTGATGAGTACTTGGGCACCAAATAACTACTCACACTAACAAGTCCAACCATATATTCAGAGACAATTTGGATACAATTTAAGGATGCACCCAGAGTGTAAAGTTTAAACCTTAAACTATACCCTCGAGACCTTGAAATCAAGGGTAGAGTCTCAATATAGCACTTTGGCAACTCAATAAATCTATTTAAAAGAGAAGAGGATTATTAATATAAAATTAAATCCCAGTACAGGGATATGCCACTGTAGTAATACTTGCCATTATCACAGATCACAAAGATGACAACAGTCAGCCAAAGAGGGACACAAGGCACAACATAAGGTACGGCACTGCAACCGCCAAGGATGTTAATACCAGAGTGAGGAAGGACATGATCACATCAAAGATGTTAATACCAGAGTGAGGAAGGATATGATCACATCAACCTGGGGTTATGCACCGTGAAGCTAACTTCCAAATTGGCAAAGCTTTAGTTAGCAAAAGACATCGATGCCTGGTCATAAGACCCCCTTACTGATATCTAAGCATTTTGGAACCTTTTGTTTGCCATGCTCAAACCTCAAACATGGAAAATATTCATGAGTGCTTTATGTGACTTAGACAATGAGGACAAATGAATGAAATTTGCAATCATTTAGGGCATATTATCATAAAATGTAAAATGTTTCGCTGTAGTTTAACTAGACTGCTTTTTTGCCTTTAAAATCATGGAAATTCCAGTAAGATTTTAAGAAAATCTGGCAAGGATTTTTGTAAATCTAGGTTATAGCTATCAAACTTCAATATTTTGGGTGTTATAGAGGTTTTTGAAGGTGCTGAATCCATTTCCACCATCAAAAACATGATTCAAACACTGCTACTGCAAAATTTCTTAATTTTTTTTTGCCCAGATTCTGGCCACTTTTAGCCATCCGGACAATTCCTCCGCCTCCATAGACAGCTCCAAATATTTCTAACAAAAAACTATTGATAAGAGTCCACAGTTAATGTGATCGAACAAGAAAGCATTGAAATGCAAAAATAAGACCCCCAGAATTCAATGCAAGAAATAACAAACCACTAAAACAAAAAGAAAAATACAGAAATGAAAGAAGAGACCACAGAAGGGCAAAAGATGTGACCGTGGAGAATGTGTGTAAAACTTCCATTATCCATTTGCAAAAGGTTGACTATTGTTAAAAGAAAAGAAAAGTTGAGACTATTCCATTGATTGTAAAACTGTGACATGAATTACATGTGGCAAAATGCTTTACTAAGTAACACTTGCGACCAGGACGATATCAAATAGGAATTGGAGAGGACAAATTTTCGTAGACACAAGGGACTATGAATTCCGGGTCATAGTTTTTCATCGCTCTGAAACAGTGTTTTGGTCGGAGGAGACTAGATCTAAATCTAAATTTCAACTAGTTCATAAACCCTCTCAGGAGCATTGAATTTTCATAAACACAAGGGATTGTATCGATTCTGGGTCATAGTTTTTCATCAGTCTGAAGCAGTTTTTTGGTCAATGGAGACTAGATATAAATCTACATTTCAACTTGCTTAACAGGTTTATAAAACTCCCAGGAGCATTGAATTTACCAATGCACAATGGACAAAATTGTGTTTGTGCATTTACAACTATCATGACCGGATAATCATACCTGGAGGCTGGAGCTAAATGGGACATGCAATAAATAGAACTTTTTAAGATACTCCAAGGGCCACGGTCACTTCAAAAGAGCTATTTTCACTCTAGTCTATTGGTTTCGAATTTTTCAGCAAGCTGAAGCTCATTTATGGCACTAACAATACTTACCAAATAGTTAAGATACATATAGTGCAGCCACTATCTATAAGAATTCTAAAATATCTATTTAGATAGTTCATGTTGCATAATATGGAACCAGGAGCAAACAGAAGAAAATAGAAATAAAGCAAACTCCCGTGGGATGTATTTGTTCATTTTCATTCTGAATCTTGACAGCAATCCGCTCCTGCTACCTAACTTTTGGGGGTAAACTTTTCTTGTGAAATAACAATTACCCACCCTTTCCCATTACTTTTAATTTGGCTTATAAAACCTGTAGAAAATAAGAGGCTTCTCTGAAATGCATATTTTCAATGAATTAATGAACATGATAATGCAAGCGTTGCTATTTCATATGAAAGCAGATATGCAAGAACTATGCCAATCCAACTACCAAGACAGAAAGGTGACCCTAGCAAACAACTATTCAGATTCCAGACGGGAAACTCATAACAGAAGGGAATGCATTGTGACATCACTATATTTCTTATGAGAAAAGAAATAGAGTGTGTCCTGGAGATATTAGAAATTGGAGAGAGCATCCATTGAACAGGAATAACACACAAATAAATTAATTTCTATATCATAATCAAATGAATATATTACAATTTTTATAGTGCTGTTGAGATCCAACTAATTCCACTCTTGGAGGGAGAAGTTGAGAGAATCTCTCAATATCCTCCAACAAACCAAACCAATCCCTAATCTTTAGCATGCATCATAAATGAGGCATTATCTCAAACACTCCCTCTTAATGCCTACATTACAGAAATGGAGAACACACTAATTTAATACAAACATTTGTCTGCCCTGGTCTTCATTAACATTTGTACCCACTCTGAGATCTCATAGACAACGCTCTTTTCTCCACCATTTTCGAGCTACCATTCAACCCATTTAAAATACATTTGTTTCTGACCAGCAATACTGAATTTGTAAGATCAAAGATTCTTGACACCCCCGAAGAAGAGTCTCGACACTGAACTATCCTATGGAAATATTTCCATCTGTGAAATAACCCCGAAGAATAAATTTCACCAGTCTATAGGAAAATATTCTTCGGAGTTATTTCACAGATGGAAATATTTCCATAGGATAGTTCAGTGTCGAGACTCTTCTTCGGGGGTGTCAAGAATCTTTGATCTTACAAATTCAGTACTGAGTGAATTCAGTACTGGTCAAAAACAAATGTATTTTAAATGGGTTGAATGGTAGCTCGAAAATGGTGGAGAAAAGAGCGTTTTCTATGAGATCTCAGAGTGGGTACAAATGTTAATGAAGAACACGGCAGACAAATATTTGTATTAAATTAGTGTGTTCTCCATTTCTGTAATGTAGAGAGGGGGGAGTGAAAATGTGCCTAATTTATGATGCATATAGGGATTTGTTTGGTTTGTTAACGGAGAGGATATTGAAGCCTCTCTCAACATCCTCAACAAACCAAACCAATCCCTAATCTTTAGCATGCATCATAAATGAGGCATTATCTCAAACAGGAGATACAAAATACAGCCTGTTTGAGATAATGCCTCATTTATGATGCATGCTAAGGTGGGATTAGTTGGAGAGATGTTGAGAGAATCTCTCAACATCCTCAATGACCAAACCAATCCCTAATCTTTAGCATGCATCATAAATGAGGCATTATCTCAAACAGGAGATACAAAATACAGAATGAGAACAAAACATATTCATCCTTAAAATTGATCTTATATATCATATAACAGAGTTGGTTATTGGCAGCTCAATCGACCAGAGGTAATGGCTTACAACCACGAAGTCCGTGTTTCAATTCCCCATTAGAAGATTAAAAAAATGGCAGTCAAGTATAAATCAGAAAGGACTATGTTGCAACATAACCAATTTCGGTTGGTAGGCTGCTCTGCCACTGAGAGCTACGTGCCCTTTTATGGCACACACCCTTAGCTGTTTGAATAGTGGATGGGTATCTCCAATAGGAACCTCTTAAAGTTTATATTTGGTACGTCAATAACATTGGAAGTAAGATCAGGTAAACTATACCAACTACATCAGTTATCTTAAAAGAAAACTGTGTTTAATAAGAAGGCATAAAACAGAGAATAGGAAATGAACTAAGCAGGGAGGGCTCTAAGGAAGAGAGTGGTACAAACCTTCCCAGTCATGGTGAGAAAATGTGTGCCTCATAAGAATGGAGTTATATTTGAATCCAAGTTTTGTCATTTTGAAATTTAAACAACTAAAAAAATGAAATAATCAAAACTCACTTTATGTGCTCGTTGCACTTAGTGACGTGAGGTACACTATACAGCCCAGGGTGGGAGTTTTATCACATGTGCATATCATGTGAATGTATAAATTAAAATGGAAAAAGAAATTGCATCTTACCTGTAATGTTAAAAGATGAAAAAGAGCCTATCGAAAGCTATCTTAACCTGAAATCTCGTAATTGTGCTGAGAGGTTCGTGCATGGCTATTTTTATAGCTCCTATTACTTATAATAATAAAAAACGCTTCTCGGTGCTCCGTGCTTGATAGATTCACGGTGAAGATAGATGAATATAAACAATTCTAAACCCAAATAACTCCAAATTACTAATGTATTTATATTATTTTAAAGAACAAGGAGGTACAATAAAGTCCAAGATAGATATTCCGAAGTCCAAGATAGATAGATGGAGCATGCTTTAGAATTGCTTTAAAATTTCTTTTGTTTGGCTAAGGGGTCATTTTCTTGAAGTAAAGCAGAAGTGTGGAAACAAGAAATAAGTTAACTGGGCAAGACTTAGATACATCTGGCAAGAGTGGTAGCCTGCAGACTTAGAGACATCTGGCAGGAGTGGTAGCCTGCTCACTTACTTACAGACCACCAGCAGGTAATTCCAGGTGGCATGATTTTCCTTGAATAACAGTATTGAGTCAGCTTGCATTAGTGAACTTAGGGACATCTGACAGGAGCAGTAGCCTGCCCACTTACAGACTACCAGTGGGTATTTCCAGGTGAGGCTAGTGAGGCCACTGCTAGTTTGACAACATATTTTGATAAATTTTCTCACTGTTTAAAAAAAATTATTGAGAAAAATGGAAAAGGAGAACCACGAAGTCTCAGTACACAAAGCTAAAAGGACCACCATATGACACTGCACACTGCACCCCTCGGGTCGGGGAAGGGTCTCAACATCACAATCGAAAACACATTGGTGAACTCAAAAAGAGGCAACTCCTGCTGAACACTGCAAATATCCACGAGAAAGGGGATGGGGAACCTCATCAAAAGAAACTCTACAACCGCGTTTCCATAAAAACTAGGTGCAACCAAAAGAACTGAAAGTCCATCTCCATCTCTTTCACATCCCCATGAGAAAGGGGATGAGGAACCTCATCGAAATAATATTTACAACGATGTTTCCACCAAAATACATTTGTAGACACAGTGGCCTGTTTTAAAAAGCAAACACGTCTCAATTATTTGATAGTTAGATTATTTGGAAGTCAAGAGACAGTCAATAATATCAAGTTTGAATTTGATGGTATGCTACACGAAACCTCTTCAATTGCTCAGACAAAACAGAAACAATCAAATTCCATTACAGTATTTTTTTAACAAAGAAAACAATTTAAATGCTGCTAAAAGGATTATTACAGAGAGAAAGAATTGAGAAAACTCATGGGAAGTCCATGGTTTCCAGGATCGCAGACATAGGATTGGAGGTGGGGGGTTCCTGGCTCCGTTCCAAGTCCTCAAGCTTGAAAGTCACCAGCTTACTCAGATTCCCACCCTCAAACAGCACCCCAACATTCCCATCAGCGACCTTCTGCACAGTCCCACTTAACATGTGGTATGGATTCTCAGGATTCTTCACAATCACAATCATGCCAGGCTGTAGGGGAGGGAGTGGTGCTGCCCTGGGCTTTAATAACTTTCCCAATTCAGAAGAAACTTCAGCTGCAGCACCATCCTTAGCGGGAGGGGGGTTATCTCTAAGGAATTTGATTAAGCCCTTCTCACCTCCAGGAAATCCACCAGTCATCCCCTGTAATTCCTTTTCAAAGGTCTTATCATCACCAATCCAATTAGCATAATTAGTACCTGCGGGATTGTTGAGTTCCAGTTTCTCTCCATTTTGCTCCGGTCCAGCTAAACTTGGGGACTGCCCACCAGATGGGATTTGCCTCTTTAGCTCCTCTCTTAATCCTTCCTCGCCCCTTGCAAGCCCTCTGCCTCCCAGTAACTGCCACAGGTTGAATTTCTCTGCTCTGACCTTCAGTCTGTAGGGCGCAGAAGGGCTAAGTCTAGGGACCCAAATGGTATTATCCTTCGTTTGGCCTGAAAAATTGTGCTTCTCATCAGGCGATGGGAACGGGAATGTTGATGTGCATGAAGCTCTTAAGAGGGTGGGAAACAACAGGGAAGCCATCATCTGACAATCGAAGGTATCGGTATTAAAAGGCTAGAGCGCTTTTAAACCCAATTCTGTTCGCATAAATTGATTTCGTTGTTGATGGATTTTGCGATTCCTGGAATTGACTCGTAATCCGTGTGGGGCAATCGCCTTAATAGTTTTAAGGGGATTAAAGTTTCAGTGTCTTTGTAAAAAATAGTATAAGAGTGCTCCGAGATAAAATATTAGTGTTATTGTGGATTTCTAAAATAAAAAAAGGTTGATATTTAAATAGTGGTGTAAATTTGTAAACTAGTATTTGTATTAAAAGGGTGCAAAAGGGTGCAAAGATATGCCAATAGAAGTATAGGTGAATGTAGAGTGATGCACAGAGATAGAAGTGTAGATGAATGTAGAGTGATGATAGAAGTGTAGATGAATGTAGAGTGATGCAGAGGTAGCACTGCATGAAGCAAGGATGTGGACTTGAAAGGTGTGAGGAATGAGGAGGCTAAAGTATTGGTAAGGTAGAGCTTTCCAAGTAGGTAAAAGTGCATTATATAATCTGCAATATATCAAATTTATATCACCAAACTCATAACTAAACTAGAAGCAATCTTCTAGGATACAATATTGTCATATTCTACCATTTTCTTTGAACAACATTCTGGAGTTTATGACGATACATTGTTTGGATAGGGGAGAAAAAATAATAATTGAGAAACACCCATTTCATAGGGCGCTCAAAAGCCTAGACGAATTGAATCGATGTCCTTCTCTTCTGTAATTTAAGGAATCCCCAAGTATTTTTCTCATGTTGTGATTTTGGATGGGCAACAAGTGGATTACTTGCTCCCATTCTTGTTTCAAAGTTTATAAAATGAAATGGTCACAGGGGTGCTTAGAAAACTGCAACAAGGGACTCCATGGGATAAGATAAGTAAAAGCTGGTGAATGGCAAGGCTAATTCAAGAAATTGGTAGCTTAATCAAGATATAGGCTACATAATCCCCTCACATGTTCACAAAGGGGGGAATGAAGCAGCAGATTATCTTGCAAATTGGGCCTGCAGGAATGAAGGTCGCCAGTTAGATATCAATCAAAATAGTCAAGCTTGGAATATAGAACTCCATCCGCTGTAGATTATCATAGAGAGAGATGAACAACGAGCAAATGACCCCTGATCGGGGTGCCAACAAGTAAGGAATGGACCAAGGATGGTGCCACACGGAGGTGGGCACTTGACCATCCACCGGAATGTGTAAATATAAAAGCCTAGAGTGCACATGATCACACGATCAAACATTAACAGCGCATGTGAGAATATAATGAAAGCCTGAAAAAAAGATGGTGGCTAGCGAACTCTATCAGAACGAGTTAGGAAACAGGGCCTTCAAGCGAAGATAAGTCTAGGAAGAAAACCTCAGAGAGGTATGTTCTGCTGCAGGAGTTCCCCAGAGCAATCCGAGGTAACTAGGGACAAGCTATGACATCGCTCGGATATTTGGCATGTAATGGTTGCGGCCACCCTCCTTCTTCATTTTCATGTTACTGGTAATGAAGATGGTAATGATTTAGAAGCTGACTGCAAGAACAAGAAGGACTTTCCCCTTTCTAGCAATGGCTCTGTTTGTAAATATGTTTCTTATTGTCGTCCGCTTTATTTCAAAGATAATGTAGAGATCCTCGATATTGAACCTCATTTTAGAAGCTCGTCCCTTAGGAATATGCATGCTCAGACCAGACAAAACCCTTATGAAAGCACCAATAACAACTCCAAAGTAACTCAGTGGCATATTCATATAGCCCTGGGACAAAACTCGTCTGAGCGCCACATGCAAGCTCTTATGAACTTCCCTTTGCATGAGAGTAAGCCCAACCTTAGGGATTATACCAGCAAAGTCAAAAAGGCGATTGGCCAGGAGTATGAGCAACAACGCATGAACATAAATGATAAAAATCATAATTATAGGAGTTTGCATTCCCAAATGTATATGTTTTATAAAGTTAGAACTCTCAATTTCCAGTTTAAATGTGTAAAAAATCATAGAAGCCACTCAGAATCAAATTGCTGCAATTATATAGCAAATACCTTTGTCTTTTTTAGTAATACCAAGGAAAAAGAAATCTTCTCTGCAACATCCGACACTCCATCGAATTGCCAGGACGATGTGAACTCTACTTTAATTTGTATGCAAACTTTTACTCACTATGTGTTGCCTTACACAGACCAGTTCCAAATCTTTTTAGGGTCACCAGAGGCACAGTCGACCTCTCTTTGTCAAAGCAACAGAATGGCGAAGAGACAGTATGGAAAACGTAAAGGAACTGGCAAAGGAAAACTAAACTAGCCTATGAAGAATGAAGGACATAGCAAGCGAGGCAGAAAAACAACAAAAGAAGTCATGGAAAACATCTATAATCTTTATGAAAATGGAAATCCAACCCACATAAGAGACACCATCCATGGATGGGAAAGAGAAAGCAACCATGAAGATGAAGACATTAAGCAGCAAGAGGCCATCTTGGACTTCATCTATGACCTGGGAAATACCAGAAGAAGGGTATCCCTCTCCATCAATCGGTCAATACATACTGGAAGATCAAGTGCGTCTTAGCCAAGGCTATGACCAACACCTAGGAAAAAGCAGGAAACCAGACAATGATATCAGAGCTACAGCAAATTAGGAAGGAAATCAGAGATATTGCCGTGTCCCAGCACCTTGCAACAACTAGAATAGGAAGAATTGAAAAACAAATCCGAGCAATGCAACAAGTGGAGATGTCGAGGTCTATTGCTAAAGACCTGGCGCCAATTGATTCCTCTGATGGGTGACACCTTCTTTCATTATGTTTTAGTTTTCTAGGTTTTTAGCGGCAAGTTTTTATAGCCAATGACGAAACTGTAATTATTTTGGACATATTAAAGTAGACATAGTAACAAGTAGAAGGAAAAAGAAATTTCAATATTGATTAACTTTTAATTCTCTCTGGTGGCCATGAGACATGGTTTCCCTCGAGCAGGTTGAGGCCACGGAAGGAAATGACATATGTATAGCAATCTGCTTTTTTGAAATATAGAAAAAATGGTAAGGAACGGCCAAATTAACAATTTTTTTTTTTTTTTTTTTTATAATAAAATGAAGCTTGGAGGACTAGATAGGTTGAAAAAGACAACAATTTGTTTTCAAACAAAATATAGAAATTTTGAAAACTTGATGCTTATTGGAATTTCAAGGAAAAACAAAAATAATATCCTCAACTCCATTTTATTATTATAATTCATCTCCATATTAAATAAACTTAAATTAAATTAAATAGAAATTAAATAATTACATACTTACGCATATGATAATTAAATATAAAATAAATAAATATATGTAAATTTATTTTAAATGTGGATTTCTCAAGTATAGAAAAGTGTTAAATTTGTTAATACATAATTTTTTTAATATAAAGAAATCAACACATAATAAAGAATTAAATAATACATATGTATATTTAAAAATTTACTCTTTTTCATTTTCTATTTTTTAGGGAGGAAAGAAATCAACGTCTATGTAAATTGAGTTGTTGGTATCACCCAGACCCACAAAGCTCAAAGTCAATATAACAATATTCAATAGAGTATAACTCATCATGTTACTAACCAAACTTTGAACCTAGTTGTAGAAGATAACCGTTATACCAGCCCTATATAAATCCAATTGACAAAATTTAATCTTCTTAATATCCAATAAAACTATATTTAAAATAGATTTAAAATATTATCACTCAATTATAATACTTTTATTATTGTTTTTTAAATTTATAACATAAATTTTCCCATATTTTATTATTTTAATTAAATTACATTTAATTTGTATATTTAAATATAATCCATATAAACTTATATACATTGATGAATTATTAGAGATAATTTTTAAAAACTTCTAAATCAATTTTAATAAATTTTTTGGTTGAGATCATTTTAATCTTATTACATCTTAATCTTAATACTAATTGGTATAAATAGTATTTTGAATATTTATGATTATAATAATTAAACTTTTAAATATTGGATTAAAATCAATCATTCATTCACATAAGTTATGAACAAATTAATAAAAAGCATATTATTCCTGAGGAATTTTTAATGAGCTCAACCATTAGTGAGATATCTCAAGACAATTCCAATGTATTAGGGCTATAATTGGCCACAAAACTCATCATGGTAACTCAACTCGAAGAGATGGCATTGTCAATCAAATAGGTATAAAATGCCAATCACTTAAATGTGACATACAATGAGTGCTCCTAAAAAATAATTATACCATATATCAGATAACCAACATCATCATGTAGTATAATTCAAAAAGCATGGCATAGAATAAGATTTCCTTCCAGAAAAAGGAAAGAAAGAATAGCCTTTGACTATATCAAAACTTTGAAAAAAGTGACATACTCGTAAGCAGCCACAATTACCTGGAATCGATCAATTTAACCAGAAGTCACATTAATCCAGATACACAATATATGGCAGTCAAAGTAAATTTCAATTATATGAAATTACAAAATTAAAAATTCAACAGTGTACAATGCACTTCTGCAAAAGGGTTCCTTTATCAAATATATACATACAAGCTATAGAAATCCACCACAAAACCCTGCTCGTTACAAATCATCAACATGAAACCAAACCTAAGCCCTTTCCCACGGATACACCTTGCAAGTTGAATATCTTTAGGCATGATGGTCACCCTCTTCGCATGAATGGCACACAAGTTAGTATCCTTGAACATGCAGGGTTGGGCAAAGCGACTTTAACAGGGTCGGGAGCTCTCCAACCATAAACTAACACTCACAATACTAGTTATGAAACGCACTCTCCAACCTAAAAAATGAAATATCTACACTCACACTAACGACACATGGATATATTCTCCGTTGCATATCCAGTTGACCGAGAAAAAGAAGCAGTGGATTCAGTTGATTAAACACCACTAATAACATATCCACCGGTAACAAAGTGAACAACCGGGGTAGAAAGTTGGTGTTGAGTTGAAGATTCAGATCCATAGCCCTTTCAAGAGCCATTCTGTAGTCACGATGAGCTGCGGGAGTTCGGCTAAGTCCCTTTATTTAGATGTTGGGGCATCTTGCTGTATGTAATCCTTCAAGCCCACAACCTACAATGGAGTTCTTCTTCTCTGCAAGCCAGTGATTCTGATGTAGGAGATAGGCCTATGCAGCCACCTAAAGTGCCAAAACCGCATGACTTTGGAATCACCGATCTGTCTTGAAGTCCTAAGCAATTTCTCTCACAAGCCTTTGAAATGGAAAGTTTCGAATTAGCAACTTCGTACTCTTCTGATACTTACTAATTTCTGGAAGAGCAACTGTTCCGGGTCGATATCTATGAGGCATCTTGACACCTCCTGCCGTCGAGTAGATTTATGAAAAGCCTTTGTTTGGAGTTGCTTCCTTGTAGCCTTTTCTCCAGTCGATTTTCTACCAACCAGAAAGGAAGCAAGCAATCTGTGCAGAAAAGTCCTGTGTAAAAGTATAAGTATATTCCAGCACTCAAGAAACCCTCGCAGACAATAGAACCCACAAGAAGTTGTATTATGTACAATACATGGAAGGTGCATCCGTATACGGATATTGAAATTGGTCAGTTGTGGCGATACTGTTGAGATTCGCGCCAATTTTTGTGGACGACGAATCTCAACAATGTCACCACAAAGAACTCCCCAATATAATGCCTATCAACATAATTAAAAATAAATTTAAGTTTGGATGGTCAAGATTAAAAGGCATTGATGGAGCACATTTCAGCAAAGGAGTGGACACCTGATCAAGCAAGCGTTGACAATTAATCTGTTAGCAACAAAACTTTTTTTTATTATGTTTTTTCTTATAAAACAAAGTAACTTTGGGCGCAGATTCCGAATAGTTGGAAATGAAATTTTAAAAACCAAAAGTGGTTTTGATGGTAACAAAATCATTTTAAAAAGTCTCTTTAAGTTTTTATGCAGGTGTAATTGTTTGAGAGATTCAAAGGGATCTTTGAAGCCTATTTTTCAGGATTTTACAATTCAGTTTTTTCCACTAGACTCCATGCCCAGAGGTCCTTGTTCTCTTCTTTCCCAACCAATTTCATCATACAAACTAAATTTGGCCAATAAGCTTACAAGGCTACTGTGAAGGTGACAGTGAGTGTTATAGTTTTAAAGAGAGATCCCTCTCTTATTTGGAAGGGTTAGCTTCCAAGTCTAAAATGGTTATAGGTTACGTTAGTCTTTTCTCTTCACAGCCAGGGTTATTTCTAAGTGATAACATGGGGAGTGAATTCAATATCCCTTGCTAACCTCACGCGATCGATTGACTAATTTACCAGAAGTATGACGAGATCAAATGAGCATACAAGTTTGCAGATGATAAGGTTGGGAGCTCTAAACCAAGGTTACTTGGGAGTGGGAGCGACATTTTTAGAAGCTCCTGGTGCAGATCAGGGAGTGAATTTTTATATAATACATATATATTATATATTTTCATATTTTGGTGCATATATGTCAACAAAAGCATGTAGAATGATGAATTAGACATAAAAAACATAAAAACATAGATTGAAACATATAACATCAATCATCTAGAATTTATAATCTTCATCAACCACATCCACAAGTTAGAAACATACAACATATTGACTCTTGAGTCCCATGATTCATCAATCTTAAAGTTTCAAGCTTTCAAAATTCAATATATAACATTTATCATCATTGATTCATTGATCACTATAGTTGTACTTGTAAGCTAAGTGTAACCATTACAACAAAGAATATTTAACATGAAATGAAATGTTATAAAATGAAACAACTTTCAAATGTCTTGAAACATCATATTCATAATTCATAATGAGTTATAAACTTATAACTGGCAACTTCAAAGTTTCAAACTTCAAACTTAAATTGTCATATATTGTTTACAAAAAATATCATAATAAATATGAAAGAGTCAAGTTTCGACAATTATAAAAATTTAAAAACTACTAGAAACTAGAAATGACTAGTAAATCTATTTTATCTATTGCTTGGTCTCTTGCCACGAGAAATGTCTAATTTTTTAGCAGATCGTGGTAATGATGGTCTTCTAGCAGTCTCCTCCTGCATAGTACAATGACCAGAACTAGAAGGCACGTGCCCTCCATGTGAGGATGTAGGTGGAGGTGGCGTCAACAAAGGAATAATAGTTGGAACTCGAACACTAGCACTGACACTGTTACTGGATGGTGGGTGTGGCGGTGGTATGGATGTTGTTGTTTAATCCTCATCTCTCAAAAGTTTTTCTTCCAATTCTTCTAGATGTATAGTGCCATCCTCCAAATTAGTGTCCTCTAGGTTGTTGTCCCAAACTTTATACGATAGATCCTCATATGCCCGATCATAATAATGACTCAACAACCTCAAGTTGTAGTGCACATAAAACAAGCTTTCTGCTCTGTTTTCATTGATTTTGTTTCTTCTCACATTATGGATGAAGTTGTAGGTGCTCCAACACCTCTCTGCAAAAGAAGTATTTGCAACCTGTGAGAGAATTTTTTTTTCCAATTTGGGAAAAAGTCCCATGCCGCCATATGCTTCCCACCATGTGAGAGCATCAAATCTGTCTCTATCTTCCATTGCATGCAAAGAACTAACACAAACTAGTGTAACTGAAGTATCTTCCTAAACCAAGGCGCAGATTAGCACACTCCTCCCTCTTAGAGACCAACTTTTCTAATTCTTTCATATATCCCTCTTGTACCTATGGATTTGTATGAGGTTTGATCCTAACCCCACCCCCAAGTGCAGGTTGGCCCAACCAAAGGTGGAGAGTAGTATTTTGGCATCAGGATATACACCAAGACATGTAGTGGAACATTAATTTTATTCCACCGTGCACACACACAATTGTAAATCATTGAATACAAGTTGGGACATTTTCCTTAACAACATATTTTATTTGCCCCAACATGTTATCCATCTACTCATACACCTCCCCAATCACTAGTTTATTTGTATCTGCAAAGCGAATCATGTTATAAACAGGTTTGGTGAAATTCAAAATTTCCCTCACACGTGCCCAAAATAGACCTATCAAGGGCGGTCTCCTCCACCTGTTCAAAACCTTGCTTGTCAACTATTTTTGTTGCCCTGCCCTTTAATACCTTCTAGTGTGGACTTGATACCATGCTAGCCAATGAATCTCTTACCTTCAAAAGGCACCTAAAGGTGAGGTAATAGCAAGCAAATCTAGTCTTTGCAATCTTCAACAACTCTAATATTGAATGACTGCGGAAATTCCGATGGGTATTGCTATGATTTGTAATAAATCTTATCATTTTTTTGTCTCTCTTGTACAAATTATCACCAATCCATTTGTATTGAGGTTGTTTGTTTTTAATTATATCATGCATCAAAAGGTTCATTGTGTGAACCAAACACCCAGACCAAAATATGTTGGGGTATTTATCCTCAATAATTTCTCCTGCTTCCTTACAATTAGCAGCATTATCAGTGATGACTTGGATGACACTGTATGGCCCAATACATTCAATTGTATCAAGTAATGGTTCTTCAATGTTGATGTTGGTCTTGAACTTATTTGAGTAATCATATAATGAAAGGAATATTGCACGACTAATAGACACAACAAGAATACTCATCAATGGCTTTCCTTTTACATTTTTCCATCCACCAGATACAATAGACACCCCATGCCCATTCCAAGAGCTTGTCATTATACTCAAAGAATGAGTTATTTTTGCTTTTTCATGATCAAGTCCCACGGTTCTAGCCTTTTCATACCCAAGGCTCTTGTATCCTTTGAGGCATCATTAATGGAATAAACCATTTCATGCCAATAAGGTGAGTGAAGAACATTGAATGGTACCCCACATGCATAGAGAAACCGATTTTTTTTGAATCCACATCATTCCTATACCCTTCGTCAAGGAAATCTGATATGGTTCTACGCCTTAAAGAGATGTTTTTTCTTATGCCATGTGCGCCTCCATATCCACTGCCATGGGTGGAAGTTGATGGACTTCTTTGTGCATGATTTGATGGTGCATTAGGTTCTAAGAAATCCTTAGATATTTTAGATTTATATTGGGCTTCCTCCTCTTCCCTTATGTATTTCGCTCTATCTATTGCTGGCACACTTACAAAAGTTTTGATTCCTACTTGTTTATCTCCATCTCATGGCATTTTCCCACAAAGGTGCCTTCTGGCACGAGTGTATGAACCTGTTATTGTTTATTGCAATGGGAGAAAAAAATTTAGTGGTTCCACCCCCTTTTCATGCTTTAGTCCTAGTAAAATATTTCCATAATGGTGTTTTGTCAATTTTAGTTGGTGTGGTCTCATCATCTCCACTCTCCCCTTCCTCCTCACCAAGGTACTCCTCTTCAAGATTTTCATCAAAACCACTATAACCTACTTCTTCATCATCCTCTTCTTGAACAACCCTCTTTCTTCTACTCTCCAACACTATAATAACCAAAAAAGGAACCAACAAGAAGAAGATTCCAAGCCATATAGCCATGATTTTTCAAGATTTTAGCCTACAAAAAAATGAAGGAATTCCAAATGGGAATGGGAAAGAGATAATAAAACATTTTCAATTTTTCATTTTGCAAAAATGCAACATATAATTTTTTTTTTCTAGATTAGAGTGTAGATCCTACCTCTTTGGCCTTCAATCCCAAGCTCTAATATCCCTTGCAAGCTCCTCTCTCTTGCTCTCTCCAAGCTCCAAGCTCCTTTCTCTCTCCAAGCTTTCCTATCCCTTGCTCTCTCTTTCTCTCTCCTCTCTTCCTCTCTCTTGCTCACAAATGAGAATAATGACAATGAGGGAGAGGGAGGGTTTTTTATCGACCCCCTCACCCCCCTTCCCCTCTTTCCCTCCAATTTCCCCTCCTTCGGCTCCCTTCTCCGCCCGCGGATGCATGACACACACAAGTGCGAGGGAAAAAAAATTGAGGGAGGAACGATCGAGAGCTATCGCTCCCCGATCACTTCCTCAAAAAAATCTCTCCTGGAGCGTTATTTTAAGGAGGGAGCAATCGGGGAGCGATCGCTCCCTAAAATGCTCCTTGAAAACTAGGGAGTGTTTTTTGTAGCTCAGGAGCGCACTCCCTATGCGTTCTTGTGTGGAGCGTGAATTGTGGGGGGGCGGGAGGGGGGGCGCTCCCCACAACCTTGCTCTAAACAAAGATACCTTGTCCAATTCCTATAATAATACCAAAAATTTGTTCACACTATTTGGATAGTTGAAAATCAATGAAAATAGTAACCAACATAGATTCATTTTAACCAGGGATTTAACATGAGCCTAGAGGTCACCTGCAAAATTATTTTAGAGTGAAAAAAAAAATGTGTAACTTTTTATTGTTTAAATTGTATTTTTGGATGTTATAGAGATTACATAACATGTGTATCGAGTCATTTTATCAGTGCACATTAAACTGGTTTTTTTTTTTTTTTATGAATTAATTTTTAAGTATACATCAATATTAATTCATATTAAAATATTTTATTCCTAATCTGCATTCAGATATTTTATTCTATACAACGTTAAAATATTCTCTTTATCATTTTTTTCTATATATAGATATATATGAAGTTGATATCACATATTAAAATATTTTTGAAATATATAAGGTTTAAACATCTTACATGTCTTTTTACTTCTAATTACTGGACATTACTTTACATGAAATAATATTAGGTCATATGGACAACTAATTAAATATGCATAACATAGCTGACATTTTTTTTCTATTATAGAATGAGACTCTTGGCTCAATAACATGACCCTAATTTGCAGTTGAAAATTTCCAAAGTTATTTCCCATAACTTTCAAAATAGTTATGGCATGATGGTATGCAGTTTTATGTTAAAGGATTAATTCCTAGAGATTACAATTTTTTTTTCAATTCAAGAAAGATTTCATCTTCTTGGTGCATGATAGGTTTGGAGTTAAGATGGACATATGTGAAGTGTCAACTTCATATTAACCACTAAATAATTATACATCTCCCTCATAGTTACTTTTATATATGTATGTGTTTGTGAATTATATTAAAATATTTTAATTAATGTTACACTAATTTACTTATAATCCCATTTTATTTATAAGAAAAATGGAGGAGCAGACATCGTAGACTGATTCACTCAAAACAATTTGTATATTACTCACAAAGCCAAATTGTAAGCCACATAAATAGTGCTCATGAGATCCAATAGATTCCAAAGAAGGAGAATATTGTTGAGAAAATATCACAACAAAACTCCAATAACCAACAATCCAATCCTACCTATTTACTACTGTAAGCATTATTTCCAAGTTCCCCCTTTAATACTTACATTTACATCATTACAAATATTATTACAAGAAACATAAATTACATATAGTCACATTTGTCTCGCTGGTCTTCCTCGACCCTTATCCCCTACGCTGAAGTCTCCCGAACAACACTATTTTCACCACCACAATTTTCGAGCTTCCCATTCAACTCATTTAAGACACAACAACCTCTGACCATCTTTGATGAACTTTGTAGATTTAAATCTTCTCGATCTCCCAAAGGAAAATCTCAATATTGGATTGTATCCAACAGTCAATTATGAAACTGACCTTTCTACACACATGGATCTCATAACATAACCTGTAACTGATGTTCTTGAAGCTCGAAGCACAACGAGACTCATCGGCGTATAACAAACTCACACAATCAAATTAGCAATATTCTCTCAACACCCAAGTACCTCGAGAACCACTATTTTAAATTGTGTTAATATATTCAATAATTGGTCTTCATATACTATAATTTTTGCACACAAACCTGAAATGCAAACTGATTGAAACAAATTGGAGCTACTTGCATAAAACCACCCAATCATGTAGAAAACAATGACTTTAGAAATGTCAATGCTACATCATATTTCCTCCCACTAATACAATCATGGAGAAATATAATTGTGTTTGGTCTGAATCGCCATATTTATATCTCTCGCTAGTCATGTATATTTAGAAAGCTTGAGAATTTGTTTGGCTAGATTTTTAATTGGAAGGGACGATTTTGTCTATGATGAAGTGTTACATTGCCATGACCAAAAATAACAAGGACCGTGGAGAATATTTTTGTTTTTTAAGTACAATTTAACTTTCACGCGTCCTTCTACAAGCGACCTTGCTCACACTCATTGATACAAAATCTTCATAGAAACCAGCCTAGATCCATCTTAACTATAGATCTATCAAGTGCCGAGAGGGATCAAATCTCTCAAGGTGAAAATATGTTTTTTGAGTGCAATACTTGAAGAAAGGTTTGCACCTCGAGATATTTGATCCCTCTCGGCGGTTGATAGATCTGTAGTTAAGATGGATCTAGGTTGGTTTCATTCATGTGTGACCAAGGAAAATCTATCGATAATATGAGAAACATATGATTAATTTTATTAATAATTTGGAAATACATCTAATATTAATATAACCATTTTAAATATGCTAAATATGTTTGAGATTTATCGAGTCATTTTAATTTTAAATTTTCTTAGTTACCTTAGTTTGTTGAGATGATAAATATTGTAAAATAACTTTAATGATGAAAAATGATGAAATAAAATTTTTGAATGCAAAGTGACAATGTAATAATACTGAATGATATAAAATGTGAATAAGAAAAATGTATTCAATTACAGATAGCCTTCATTGTGATCATTCTCAAACTATTTTCTTCTACTATTCTTATTGTCACCCTTGTTAGTTTTGTCATATTTTCAAATCGATTATATGAAAAGACAATAGAAATCATAAATTAGAAACCATTTAAATATTTAGCTCGAGGTGTTGTACTAAACATCATACCTTGTCTCTCTTGCTCTCCAATATTATTAGGTTTAATTACTATAGCACAAAAATCCTTCTACATTGTCAATAATTTTTTGTGCTTACAGTGAAATCAATTCACACTATTAATCCAATGACTCTAAAATTAACGTACCATCATACATCCAATTACTTCAAATAAAAAATGAACATATACATTGAAATCAATGCACCTAATGCAAGAAATCAAATAATATTAGAAAACAATATCTACATAGGAATCAATGCATCTAATGCAAGTAATCAAATAGGATTAGAAATCAACATCTACACTCAAATAAATGCATCTAGTGCAAGTGAGAAAATAGGATTAGAAACCAACATATACACTAAAATCAATGCATTTAGTGCAAGCAATAAAATAGGATTATAAATCACCATCTACACTGAAATCAATGCATTTAGTGCAAGAAATAAAATATTATTAGAAATCATTTATATTGAAATCAATGCATATAGTGTAAGAAATAAAATATAATTATAAATCAACAACTACATTGAAATTAATGCATCTAGTGCAAGCAATAAAATAGGATTAGAAATCACCATGTACACTGAAATCAATGCATTTAGTGCAAGCAATCAAATAGAATTAGAAATCATCTACATTGAAATCAATGCATCTAGTGCAAATAATCAAATATCGTTAGAAATCAAAATCTACACTAAAATCAATTAATCTAGTGCAAGCAATCAAATACGATTAGAAATCACCATCTATATGCCTCTCCACCTTGCCTTATTTGTCTCTTTATCTCACCCCCCAAACACACACACTCTCTCACTCCATATTTATCAATCTCTTTGTCCCCCCCTCCTTGTCTCCATCTATATCTTCTTTCTCTTCACCTTCTATATATATCTATATCTCCCTTTGACTCTCTATAACAACCCCAAAACATGCATGCTCTTTCTCCAATCTATCTATCTATCACTACCTCCTCGTCTCCCTCCCTCTCTCTCTCTTCCCCTTCCCTCCCTTTCCCCCGCTTCTCTCTCTCTCTCTCTCTCTCTCTCTCTCTCTCTCTCTATATATATATATATATATATATTCACCTTCTAAATTTGTCACTATGCCTCTCTCTCTCCTTCTCTCCCCTATTCTCTCCATCTCTTCTTCTTTGTCTCTTTATATCACCCCAAAACATACACACTTTCTCTCCATCTCTCCCTTGTCACCCCCTATCTCTCTCCACTTGTCACTCTCTATGTGTTTCTTCTTCCCTCCCTCTCTCCCCATCCAGCTCCATCTCTCTATCAATCCCTCTCTCCCCCTCCAAGTCCATCTCTCTATCCCTCCCTCTCTCCCCATCCAGCTCCATCTTTCTATCCTCCCTTTCTCCCCCTCCAACTCCATATCTCTCTCCCTCCCTATCTCCTCCTCTCTCTTTTCCTTCCTCTCTCTCCCTTTCTCTCCTACCTCCCTCTTTCTTCCCCATCACTCAGTCTCTCCCTCTCTCTCTCTCTCCCCTACAATCCTCTATATTCGCCCATCACTCTGTTGAGAATGCAACAAGATGATGGAGCTTAGTGAAAAGAAGTCGCCTTCACTAAGTGGGCCCGCAGGCTATTTTTGGCGCAAAGTCTATTTTTAGACTATGTCTATTTTTAGACATATGGATCATGGTCTATGAGTTGCATGATGCTATTTATGGATGATTGGTCGAGTTGGTAAAAATAGATGGACCTCTATTTTTAGACATTGGGCGGTTTCTATTTTTAGACTGCCGGGCTAAAAATAGAACAGTCAAATATTATTAACCCTTAATAATATTTAGACTATAAACATTATCTTATCCTCTTGGAGCACTTCAGTTTGATGCTTGGATGTGGCACATGCAGGTGACAGAAGGAAATATGCTTTTCCTAAGGGTTAGTTGAGCTATTGCATGGTTGACTTCAGTTAGAACTCATGTGGCAGAGTTTGGTGGAGTTGATGAGACAGTTGGTGGAGTTGTGTTCGGTTTAACTTAGTTGAACTAGTTGTATTTAGTCTAACTGACAAATACATTAGTGATGAGTGGTGTGAATTATTTATTAATTAGTTAACTAAATATTAACTCATAAGTCAACTAAAGACTACATCGGTTAACTGCAATGCATGGACAGTTCAGTGGAGACCAGTGTTAGAGGTGGGTGAAAGGGTGAGTCTACTATCAGTTGTGACTATAGCTATGCATGAGATTTGCACACACATTGATTGAGATTGCCAATGAGGATTGCGCAGTACAAGCCAGTGGGATTCGAACTTGGATCTCATCATTATTCAACTTGGATTGTGCAGTAGAGGCAGGCTAACAGGTGGAGGAGATTTGAACTTGTGACTTGTTCATATCTGAGCTAGTTAGTGTGTAACAATTGGAGATAGTGCTGAGAGCTTGTGAGGAGTTTGTGCTATGTATTGTTACATGTTTTTTATCATTATAATATACAGATAGTTGGGGGTTTTCAGCTGCAAGATTTCCCCATTACATATTGTGTTATATGTGTGCTTGATTATGTTTTAATGTGCGCATGCGACTGCTTCTAATTCTGCAAATTGATGATCAATGGTAGAAGAGATTATATATTATGCATGAAGCTCAAATAGTGTGTAATCAGGATAATCTCGGTGAATAACTCATCTATTATTCAAATTTCTACACACTCTCTTCCTCTCTCTCAAGTCATCACTCTCGTCCTTCCTCTCTCTCCCTTTATCGCCTACCTCCCTCTCTCTCCCCCTCGCCACCCCCCCTCTCTCTCTCTCTCTCCCTGCCCTCAAATCCTCTCTCTTCCCCCATCACTCTATCTATATCTTCAACTATGTTACTATAACCCTCTCTTTCTTCTTCTCTCTCCTTCTCTCCCACCTCGTCTCCATCACTCCTCCTATGTCTCGTTATCTCACCCCTAAACATACACACTCTCTCTCCACTTATCACTCTCCATGTATTTCTTCTTCTCTCCCCCTCCAGCTCCATCTCTCTACCCCTCACTCTCTCCTCCTCTCCCCCCCCTCCTCTCTCTCTCTCTACCCTCCAATCCTTTCTCCTTCTCCCTCCCTCTCTCCCACCTCCATCTTTATGTCTCCCTCTCTCTCTCTCTTACCTTTCTCCTCCTTTCTCACTCCTCTCTCTCTCTCTTCATTCCTCCTCTCCCCTCTCTTTTAGTTTATCTCCATCTCTCCCTTTTCACTCCCTCTGTTTCTCCACCTCTATCATATGTCTTTGTTATTTCCTCCCATATATATCTAGAGTTTATATATATATATATATATTCTAATTTAACAAATTTGATATTGTATTAATATAAATTTATTAAATTTATTAAATTTTAATATTAATGTTAGGGTTAATAATGATTTTTTTGCATGGTTTTATTATTAATTTTTTGCATGGTATTTGGTCCATAGACTTCAAATATAATTATATGATGATTTCTATTCCAAATTGATATATTTTTATTTATTTACCTTTCCTTTTTATACCGCTTTTATAAATATGGTATTTGGCCCATGGCATTTGACCCATGCTATTGATAATAATTTGTCCCATGGTATTGATAATAATTTGACCCATGGTATTTGGCCCAAAGGCATCACCTAAATAAAACTTCTTTTTGACTTTTTGTAAAAATAAAGAGGTCTATGGAGTAAATATAAAAAGAGGTTTTATTTATTTACTATACCTCTAGTTTATTTATATTTTTATTTATTCACCATACCTTTAAAGTAAGTATAAAAAGAGGTTTTATTTATTTACCATACCTCTGATTTATTTGTATTTTTATTTATTTACCATATCTCTTTTCTGAGTGTTCGTAAAACTATTCATATTTTAAATTTATTTTTAATTGTTTACTTATATGATTAGATAAGTTATTTTTAAAGCCAATATTATTTATATTTTATTTTTAAAAAAATAGTTTTATTTTATTTTATTTTGGCTTCTGACATACACATCGGAGTCATACTGAGCTGTAAAATGCGCCTCTCAAAGCAATAAAATTCTATTAAAATTAGAGACAAGGAGCTGTTGCAGTTAATGTTTCAACTTGTAATGATGATATCATTGAAAATGAATCATAGACACTCGGACTAAAACACCTCGAATGATTCCCCTTATACTACGTGATTTCACTCTCCAACATGTTCGATCCTAGCCACGTTTCATGGTGTTCTGGGAGTGGGCTCAACAATCGGTCCTTCCACTGCCAGCAAAACCAAATTATGGATTTTTGTGCTGCCATGATGGCTGAGTTGATCGCAGAGGTGGTGATTTCCCTCAGCTCGGAAAGGACATAGCTACACGTTGGTCTACGTATCTGGGAAAAAATAAAATTCAAATTAATATTGTGCAGCTATAGATCTACAGATCGATGTTGCAGATGGTCACGAATCCCGGTTAATGTTCATTCCTTAGCTGTCGGGTATGCCTTTGTTTTCTCGCAGAGAAGGAAAGTCGCCTTCTGCTAGATTTCAAGACTTTGTTCCAACTCCATTCTTTATCCTCACACTGTATTCATGCCTGCTACACTCTTGCTGCTCATTCCAATCACGCCCAACGAGAATAATATAATATTAAATTGTAACATTGCTACAGTTAGAAAACAAGCACTCGGACACTAACTAATCTACATACAAAATAGGGATTTAATCTTTAAATATTTTTTATTTCTCTCGGTTCTCCTTTAAGGTAGTCAAGTCTATTTAGGCTCTAATACCAACAAGAAAAATGGAGGAGCATACATGATAGATATATTTAATTAAAACAATTCATATATTACTTATAAAGTCAAATTACAAGTCACATAAATATTGCTCATGAGATCCAACACATTCCAAACAAGGAGAATATTGTTGAGAAAATCTCTCATCAAAATTCCAACAATCAACAACCCAATTCTACCTATTTCTAACGTAAGCATTATTTCAAAGTTTTTTTTGAATGTTGTGTCTTAACATTGTATTAAGCATTGAAAGAGTTACACATCTCTCTCTAAAAAGTAGAAAACACCTATAAGTGGAATAAGATTCTCTCTCTCAAGTTTATATAAAATTATTTTATGTAGGTGAACATTGAAATATTTTATTTATAACCAATATTGAAATAATTTTTTATTAGTAATATCATTTTTTTTAATACTATGTATCTACTCCATGTTGAACACGAAAGCAATTACACATGTCCCTCACACTGAATTGTAGAAATCTTATAAGGCCTCTGTGTGACCAAGGCACATGTTCCCACACAACAATGTGGAGACTTAGAATCAAGGACGAGTTGGCATGAGGCATGCATAATCCGGTTGAGAAAAACATCAAATGGAGTGGTGACCTATTTACTATGGGAGAAAGTAGTAGTGATTTGGGTGCATGATTTGCAAATTGATGTGGATATTCCATTGGATAGTTCATCAAAATAGATATGACAAATTTATACTGAAAATATGAAATCTATAATATGAAGGTTATTTTCCTTAGACTTTTGGATTTATTAAGCCATTTTTTTATGCATGTAATATAGGGTTATTTTCCTTGGGATTTTGGATATATTAAGTCATTTTTTTTGTGCATGTAATAAGTAAAATACAAAAAATAGAGAATAAATGAAAATCTAACACATGATATGACCAAAAAAAACCTTTTGGGAGAAAAATCAACTGGAACATGAGGATGCTTTGATGTAACACCTTCCTCCCACATTTACCCAAGTAACTGGCCAACCGAGGCAAACATGTGACGAAGAGTTACTATGATATGATTCAAATCCCTAAGTGCAGTTAAGGAAGTGGAACCAACAAACAAACACTTTATAGACGTCCCTCGGGTGCTACAAGACTCTCAGGAGCTAATCTACCCCTCCAGGTGCCCAAGCCTTGAGTCAAATTACCTTTTCATTGAAAAAACCCCCATTCGCTCCCATAATAAAGAATGCATGTGATTGGAACCCTATAGTCGCTCCTACAATGCCTACAAGGGAGAGACAGTAGTGTTTTTTAGCCATTTTTGTGCCAGGGACTGCGATATTTAAGCCACTTTTTCAGGGCTAGTCTCCAACCACTGCTCGAAACTTGATGAGACTTTTCGAGAAAATGAATGACACCAAGACAAAGCCTCTAACACAAAACTTGATCAAGGACTTGATCTAACCAAGTCCAACCATGATTTTCATTTCTTCAAACATGTCACAAATATACATTCTACAAGTCATAATAATAGATTTGAGCATAGGGGTCTCATACTTATCTGAGAATTTCTAAGAAGCATTGATGCCTTATCACATTAGCTCCATTATCATCTATTAGGCCATATATTCATTGTTCATTCATTTATAGATAAAAACATGATGAGATCCATACATCATAACTGTCATAAAATATGTTCATAACCAATAGAAATAACAAATATATAACAACCATAAAAACCACATATAAACTAGTATATTTACTCGTCAATAGAAGAGGAAAGACGCTCTTATTAACTTATGAAAAATGCAACCAGGTGTGGTACTTCCACGTACCGCCTGACCATAGACTAGGTTGAACCAAATCTCTCTTTTAGCTAGTCACCCCTGTGCCATATGCCAAGAATGAATGTGGGATCTCATGGAATAAACCAACCAAAACCAAACTAGGGATTCTAGAGGCCAAACCACCTCAACCCTCCACCAGTGATTCAACCTCACAATTCGACATCACTAACCATCACCAGATCAGTCTCTATGCAAGTTTTCTAGGCTCCGGAGCGTTTGTTCCAACCCAACTTCCTTGACCAGTAACTCAACCCATAACTGTTGTCGAGATCCAAAGCGTTTGTCAAACCAAGGCTCCAGGACTAGTAACTCAACCCACCAAGGGCTCCACAGTGTTTTTCCAATGAACGCTCCAAGACTCGTAACTCAACCCAAGATGTTACAGGGCTCTAAATCATTTTTCCAATCAAGGCTCTAGGAACTAATAACTCAACCCACAACCAAAGGAACATGAGAACCATCTAGAAAAAAAAAAGGGAAAGACACCCACAACACCATGTCTATCTACGAAATGGAAAGAATAGGAAAAACCGTTCTCAATCCAGGCAATCCTCCATGCCAATGACATATCATAACTAAGAAACCACATGCATGTGCCATGCATGTTAAAAATAGCAAGGAAACCATAAATGCAACTTGATACCTGTAAGTAATAACAATTGTAGCCACTGATCTTGATGTCCTCTTGCGCTCTCTTGATTTTCCATTGCCTTCTTGCTCCAAATACCAAGTATGACACACTCCTCCAAGACTGGTCCAAGAAACTCAAGTGTCCAAGAGTATGAAGGAGAGAATAGAATGAGAGGTCCACCCAAAACCTGTCAAAAATCTTGTCAAAAATCTTGTGAATTGATCCTCATAAGATTTTTAATCAATGAGACCTCTCATTTCTTCAGTTTCCATTATTTTCCTTCAATTTCCTCCTCACATGCAACCTATGTCCTTACATCTTCCTTTTCTCCTATTTTCCATTATTTTCATAAATAGAATGCCAAAAATGCCATTGTTCCTTTCCAAAGCCTTTGCCAATTTCCTTAGCCATAATAAAATGAAATGAACACCCACCGGGATTGTTTTTTACACCATTCGGATTAGAATATGTGTCCCATGATCGTGGCCTTATATATTTTTTACATGTATTTTTAACCAGGGATGTTACAGAACCCTCCCCCTTGGGGGAACATCATCCTCAGTGTTCAATGACACCTACAACCAATGAACTGCTGAAAACCAAAACATACTGCCTATGGAAGCTAATTATAACACAACTCATTGCAGTATTTACAATGACCACTGCTAAAAACATGAAAATAATAGCATTTATTGGAGCTTTATAACACAACTCATTATGGTATTTACAATAACAACCACATATAGACTCATCCTCATTTTCTTCGACCAAAAAATACTCATATTGCCTATGGAGCTTTATAAATCGAGCTCGACATAGTATTTACAATAATATACACATATGCACATTTTCTAAACCAAAAAATAAAAGGATACAATTCCCGTATAAACAACAAGGGAATCCAAAGGCTCGCACCTCTACCCTCAAAGTAGTACTAGGATTCACCTCCTTAGGAAGTCCAAAATCCATTGCCAAAGTCAAATCTGCATCCAAAGTTATTGGAGTAGGGTCTCCCAAAGGCTGTGAATTTTGTCCATTTTTGTATATTTGTGTATTGTTTAGTCTAATGCAGAGGCTTTGGGGTGGGTCAAAGTCCCTAACGCATTGTAAAGGGGTCAAGGGTAGACCAAGAGTCCGCAAACCACAGTTTTCAGACCATTGGATGTGTAGGCTAAATCAGTATCAATAGATGAACCTTTTTGAGTCATAGGTAGGAAAGAATAGAGATTGATGTGAAGCAAGAATTGTTAGATCTGTGGTAGGGTTGATAGGGTTAGGATTCTTGCTGGATGTGTGTGCGGAGATCCTTTGTCGTGCTATGTGCGGACCCTGCTGGCTGTGTGCACAAGTGGTAATTTGGGAATGTAAGAGGATTTTGGGTAATGATATATATATGCGAAAGTATTGTGGACATCTGATGTTATCTGGATTTGTTCTGTTATGGTTTATGTGAAATTGAGTTATATGATTGCGCATCTTTTTGTAGCTACGAACTGTCTGTGTTTATGGTACATGTATTTGTAATCTGTTAATTTGCTGCGATCATATTGTTCTGTGATTATAGCTGATAGTACACACAAGGATGCGAACCTGTTAAACAGATCTGATAAACTGCATTTTGGTTATCTATTGAGGATCCTGCGAACAACCCCTTGCAATATAGATCTGATAATTACGGACCGGCTTGACTTACCTACTCTCTCCCAGGGTGCAGAAACCTGGTTCCAGCACCCTCCCATACTGCTTCGGGTGAGACTTTGGCTTGCGCATGCAGGTCATTGCCGAAAGGGCCAGTAGTATAGGGGTTTTTTGGAAAACCTTAACCTCTGAACCTGGGTCAGGACCCCTCGAGCCAAAAAATGGTTCTGTTGCTGGGACTGAGAGCATTTTGAGAGAGATCGGATAATTCCATGACCGTATTGGAAACCTGAGAAGAAAGAAATCGATGAATGGTTTGAAAAACAAGTTCAGGAATTCGCAGTAAAAGAAAATCACAGTAAGAAGTTGATCGCAGAAGAGTGGAAGAATAAGTACATTTTCATAGAGATCTATGAAATTTTCTTTGTAACAATTTCGATCGAGCTCCAGGAGTGGCTCGCAAGGCTTGTCGAGTTTCAGAAGTGTTGGAAAGATGAACAGGTCATGCAGTGGACCCCAGAGCGGATCCTGCAGTTAGAAAAGACTGATAACACCATCACTTGCATTGTAGATCACTACGTGGACAGTGTGATAGGAGGATTTGTGATAGAATTTGTAGTCGATCAATTCATATCCTACTTAGAAGCAGAGCGGAGGTTCTTCAAGGGTTTTCGAGGTAAGTTTTTGAAAACTTTTCCATTACTGATTAAGATCTTGTTGTGCAAAAAAAGCATTTTGTGTAGCCATACAGAATGAATGAGCTCCGACTAGAGTGAGGGTACAACGCGCAGTGGTAAGTACTACAGAACTAATCAAGAAGGGGATTGTTCTGTCTATAGTCCAGTAAGAAATTTTGCTACGCATAGCCCTCCATCAACGCCACCTTCGAACCCTCATAGGGGTAAAAACTCACCTCCACCCCACTAGAAGACGATATGGCCTCACACATGAAGCTACCTACCTTCAAGGGCGTGGGTGATGAGGAAATGGATTAGTTCTGGTTTATCGCAGGATCGGTATGGACTATGCAGAATGCAGCAAGCGATGCAGTGAAATGGGCACAACTATCCCTTTCCTTTGAGGGGAGAGCCTTGGACTGATACATGGGATATAGTGACCAACATGAAAATGTGACTATTGAGGAAATCAATAATGAATTAAAGCAGAAGTTCAAGAAACCTAAGTCATACTCTCAGATAGTAAACAACCTGAAAGATTTCAAGTAGGGACCATCTGAGTCCGTATGAGAAGCAGATTAACGGTTAAAGAAAGTGATCATAGAAGGGGGATTCCAGTATGACGATAGGAAACACACGGAGTGGTTCATTGCTATGTTGCTGCCCCACCTGCGCGTACCAATGGGTCATCAAGCCATTGAAACGAAGGAGAAGGCCTTGGAGGTTGCCATGAAACTAGAAGCTGCGCTAAGAGATGATACCCAGTTAGGAGTAAAACAGATACAAGGCCAGCTTGTGGCAATGCACATGGAGATCCAAAATCTGTGAAAGGAGCAAGGGACGGAGGCCAGCCTCGAAAGGTGGTGCATACGATGTAGGGTGAATGGCCACACCAAATATAATTGTCGGTTGCTCACAGACTACATGCAGGCCAGGGGACCCAGCCCGCTGTAACCTAGGGAAGTTGCGGGACCAAGTGGGTTGGCGCTATGGTGCGATGACTGTCGTGTTGCTGGACTGCATGATACCAACCACTGCCCCCTCCTTGCCGCATACATCCTAGAAGTAAATCAACAATGGTGTAGGTTTTGTAGGTCCGTAGGAAATGATGAACATAACTGCTGAACATATGATCTGATGATCGACCGGGGAAACCTATATAGGGTACAGTCAGACCCCTCATCACCTAGATCCCCCGTAGGTATAGGAGGCTCCCCGGCCAGGGGCAGGGGAGGGGGGCGAGGGGGAAGCACAAGTAGGGGTAGAGGCTAACTAATCTGCTATAATTGCGGGGAAATAAGTCACTTTGCGAGGGAATGCACAAACCCAACTCGGCAATCCTACAGATATTGCAAACAACTGGACCATGTGATCGAGGATTGCCTGATTCTAATGGCCAAGGTGTAGGAAAAGCAGCAGACTCCTACATAGAATGTACAACGAGTTAAGGCGGAACCTTGTGAGGAGGGGTTGAGCATTAATGTGATAACACGCAATGGTATGGCCACTGGAGGGTCGGCGAAAAGAGCTGAGATGGGGCCTCTTATCCATAAGAAAACCACTAAACAGGAAGGCGTGGACTTACAGAGGGAGAAGGAGACCTCTGTCGCAGCTCGAAAAGACTATGCTCAAGACGAAACATCGGCTCCAAACAATAGAATTGAAGATGAGGTCAAGCCATTCTTGCGGGCATGCATGAAGCTGCTGCATAATCAGCGGGCTGTAGAAAACCTCCAAGCCCTACTCGACGGTTGCGCAGGAAAAGCGGACCTAGTCATGAAGATTAAGGATGTGCACAAACTTTATGAGCAGAAGAGACGCATTGGCCAAGAGATGTGATTAACTGCGAAGATTGGTGATTATGAAATGGACTAGGTAATTCTAGACCTATGATTAAATGCAAATGTACTACCTAAATAGACTTGGAAACAAATGGGAGAACCTAAATTGGAATGGTCCACTATCCAGTTGCGCATGGCTAATCAACAAAAGATCATACCATTGGGAAGATTGTCAAATATTATAGTAGATATCGCCAGAGTTAAGGTAAAAGCTGACTTTGAAGTCATTCAGATTGTAGAAGATGCGGACCCTTACTTGACACTCCTGGGATTAGATTGGGCTGTTGATATGGACAATATTATCAATTTGAAGAAACGAAGCATGGTGTTTGAAAGTGAGGGAACACGGGTGATCATACCACTAGACCCTGTAGAAGGAGAAAGGTATACCGAGCCAGCGCGTGAGAAAGAAGAGGTGGATCACATCTATAAGTTAATTGTGAGGGACGAAGATTGGATCAACCCTACGGCCGACGGTGTGCCTTGTTGGAGAAGGACAATAATTGCTTCTCTGACTCTGACAAAGAAATAGAAAATTGGCAAAACCGACTGCATGATGTCTCTACGCTGCGCTGCCTACGAATTAATAGGGACTACTGGTATATATCCTTCGAGGTAAGAGAATTACCCTGCTTTGATGGTTTCGATAGTATAAAGGAATTTTTGCGAACCTTCGAAGCCGAGGTTACTAGAGAATGAAGGCTATGGGCCCTTAATCTAGCTGTGCGCGCAACGGCTGTGAAATGGTGGGACACACATAAGGGGGAGTTCTAGGAATGGGAGGAATGTCAAGATATGATGGTACTATGATTTGAACCTCCGAACAACATGCACGTCACGATATTCCAGGGCCCAGGGGATCCGCGCGAACATTTGTTCATCTGGATGGAGCAATGGTGTGATCGTACTGCAGAAGAATGGGTTCACTTGTTTATTCATGCCTTGGGACCAATTCCCGCTGCATGGTACCTCGATGTGGAGCTATATCAGTGCATCTGCCAGTGGAAAACCTTAAAAGATGAATTCTTGGGGACATTTGGGTTAACGGGAGGATTGGAGGTGCTTGACGAAGCTCTGCAGACTATTGATACCTTTGTATTTGGTGAATCCAGCCCCAACGCAGCAGGCGAAAGACCCACATGGGAAATGCAGATGCGGGATATTTTCGAGTGCCACAAGGCCACCATAGAAGATTGCGACATAGATCCACACAATGTATCGATCATATAACCAGAAGGGGAACACACAATTACAGGACCTCCGATACATACAGTGGATGGTACAAAACCTCTAAAACCACAAAGTGCTAACATGAGTACAACAGTACAACTCAAGCTGGCTAAAATTGGGAACTACTGGGATGATGGGACAGTAGGCAAGATTGTGGAACTGCTCATGGAGTATCAAGTCTTGTGTCCAACCGAGTTTTCAGAGCCTAAGGAGATCACGGGGGACTTAGGCAGTATGCACATCACTATGAAATCAGATGCGCAGCCTGTAAAACAACGACCTTATCGTACGCAGAAGGTTAGGGAGGAGATCGATAATATGCTCATCGAACTGGTCAAACGGTCGAACTAGGTAAGGCCTACAACTAAGAAACTGAAGCGTTCGATCCTTGGACATATGGGCTACTACATAAAATTAATTCAGGGATACGCACTAATCACTGCACCTCTGAAAACGCTGCTTAAGAAAGATGTTTCATTTGTTTGGGATGACGCGTGCTAGAAGAGCTGTGAGCTACTCAAGGAAAAGATGGTCTCTGCACCTATTTTTACTTCCCCCGATTGGGTGACGATATTTCATGATGACATTTCGGGGATTGCCCTGGGAGTGGCCCATACGCAGCATGGCACCAGAGACAGTGGTCACCCAATCGCATGTGCTAGTCGGATAGTATCGGGTGCGGAGCGCGATTATGCCACCACGAAGAGGGAAGGGTTGGCCTAGATCTATGTGCTACAGAAGTATTGACACTATCTGTTAGGAGGACACTTTAATATGATTACAGATCATTCGGCTTTAGATTACCTGGTGAATAAGCCTGTGTTGGGGGAAAAATCTGTAGGTGGTTTCTATTGTTTCAGGAATATGATTTTGAAATCCTCATCAAGCCAGGAAAGTTGAGTACGGGGCGAGATCACTTGTCCCGAATTGAGGCGGGTGAGGAAACCACTAGCTAGAAGAAAGGATTGCCTGATGCACAGTTTTTCACCATTAAAGTCATGGATGCGCACTTCACTAAGATCTCTCCGTTCCTGACCATAGGCACGACACCTGCCAAATATTCGGTACGACAGAAGAAGGAGTTGGTTAATCAGGCAGTGGATTTTACCATTATCGCAGGTCATGAAGTGCTACGTAGAGATGGTCTGGAGCATGAAAACCACACTATCTTGGCAGGCGCCCATGAAGGCATAACAAGATGTCACTATGCAAGAAAGACGACGACACAAGAGATCTTGCGGGCTGGGCTATGGCAACGTAGAATTTTAGTTGGAAGGAATCACATCATATTGAAGCGGGTGCGCTGGGAACGTAGGAGGTTTGCTCAAAGTGCAAGGGTGCGCTGGGATTGCAGGGGTATGCTGAGCGCACCCCGGGTGCGAAAAATAACCGTTGAAACAGTCAAATCGAGTAAAAATAAAAACTTACCGTTGGATGGGGTGGGCGACCAGCATTTAATGCGGTGATTTTGGGAGATTTTTTACCGTTTACTTGATGGTAAGTCTCGTGTGAAGTTTACCCTACCGTTGGGCGATCACCAAGGCTATAAAACAGGTGAGCTAAATCAGACACAGGTTCCATATTGCTTGAATAGCTTGTACTTGGCATGGTTGTCCTGGACGAAGTTGTGCTGTAAGAATTTCAGTGCCTATAGCATCTCTTTCATGTGTGAGCAGCCTGCTCCCTCTGACAGTAGCAATATTAAGTTTATATTTCGCACCAGGATGACGGCCACGAATCCTATCGAACTCTCGGAGCCAGTGACCTTGGTGGAACTAGACACTGAGGAAGTGGTGGAGGTCAAGTCCAAAGTTGAAGAGGTCCTCTCCACGCCTAGCCCAACCACAAGGAAAGGAAAAGAAAAATCACAGGGCTCAGGCAAGCCCCCGAAACCCACGAAATGGGCTGCAGGGAAGCCCCGTACTTCCCTGCGAAAGGTAAAATCCCCGCGGGCTGCTCTGGAGCAGGCCCAAACCTCTAAGTCGATCAACTGGTTGCCCCCCTTAATTCGACCATGCAGGACATCGACGCACAGACCGAAGAACCTCGATGGCTTGATCACCTACCTGCATATGCCGTTGACCTTAGGGGAGGTTCCTGTCATAGGTGAACCTTTTAGAAGGCTTCATGAAATCAAGTTTGACGATCATGATTTGGCCAACTTTGAGGCCTTCCCTGAGCTAGCACCCGAGTTATACCTTGATACAATTCACAGAGCCGATTTGGTCAAAGTTGTCCCCCCACACTGGGTACGTGTTTTGGCTGGGTCCGGGCTCCTAAATCTGCTTAGGATGCCACACTTTGGACACTACAATGTCACGGATCGGCTCACATGATAGTTGCTTGCCCTGATTCATGACGGCTTCCTATGGATCCAGGACAGGATCCCCATTGACGCTGCACTAGTTAATCGGATTACTGGTCTCCCCATGAGCAGACCGAACCCCCTGGATCGCGTTGGTAAGAAATATGAGGGGGAGACTGCTGAGTACGTGCGCCAAAAGTATCATGTGGAGCGCAACACTCAGGGTTTTATCATCAAGTCCATTAGTGACCAAGGTACGCAGTTGGGCACCACGCTGTTGGCATGTACAATTATGAGGAAATGTTAGGTCACCTCTGTTCCAGCCTACGTAATTCAGTTAGCAGGCCAATGCGGGAAAGGGGTAAGTTTTAACTGGGCCCAGTATTTGTGTGACGAGTTTTTGACTAATGTCCGCGAGTCCCAGGATCAGGGCTGCGCCTTTTGTTACTCTTGGTTGTTGTTCCTCATAACATTGGTTGCCTGGGAAGCCCTTGCGGAGTCAGTCCTCCCTGAGCTTACCCTAGACATGTGCGAAGGGGCTCGCTATGCACACTTATGGGATTCCACGGATCCGCAACGTCTCGAGGACAACCAGGTGTTCTGGGTCTTCTTTGAGAGTAGCTTGGTCGCAGCCATTAACTCCCGACCACGATTTTTCCCTGCCGTGTACGACAGATACAAGGGCATTGCCGCATTTCAGGTCACTCTACACAACGTTTAGATCAGAGTGCACAAGGAGAAAGCATGGACTTCGCTCCCTTATATGATGATGGACGAAGAAATTGAGAACGTCATTGCACTCTGGCCCCCTAACTAGAAGATCAGCTTCAAAACTGGTGCGAAGGGCGTCAGAGGCACCAGCACATCCAAATTCACCCCCCCCTATTGTCATCACGGATATCAGAGGTACGCCTAAGAGTACCAGACAGGACACTGGTGCGGCCACCCAAAAGGATGCGTAGCAGAAGCAGACCCTCGAGAAGGATGTCGAGGCAGTGACTTAGATGGATTCGCAGATCAACTTGAGCACAGAAGGTCTGGATGCAGGCAGACCTGCCTCCCCCCGTGGCATGAAGAGAAAAAGCGAGTATGTCAGAATGCCCTGCAAAAGGAAACGATCTCAGCGAGCAGAAGGAGATGAGACAGTCACATTGACTGACGAAGGCCTTGAACAAATCACTGATGCTGTCACTCTAGCAATGGAGGATAGATGAGTAGCCTTAGAAGAGTAGCAATAGGTTGTGGTTGACATAATTTAGGCTGAGCTCCGAGCGCTACAATTAAAGATAGACACATTATAGACTAGTGCGACTCAAGTACACCCACCCTCAGCCGCCAATAGCGCAACACTAGTTACAGATGACAACATGATTCACCTACTTTCTGTAGATGTTCCTGCAGAGATCCCGACCTCAGCTACCCCTCAGGCAAAGGTTGAAAGACTGGTCACATCACTCAAAGCCTCCCGGGAAGAAGTTCAGGTAGTCAAGACATGCATGGAGCAGCAGATCGCCCATCTGCAGGCTAAGTTGCAGCCCGAAACACCTCTGGAGGTACGGGCCCAACGAACTGTGCTGGTCATCACGACTACGAATGTCATCACAGGGAAAATTGTGCAGGGAGCCCAAGTATTGGAGACCGCCATGCAGCTCTGGACTAAGGTCCAGTGCGACCTGATCTTGTGAGGAATAAACCAGGACTTGCGGCAAAAAGAAGAAGAGTTCGAGATGATAGAAGCCACCCTGCCCACTTTGGTGCCTGCTCAGCGCTTGCAACAGCTGCACACCAGCCAAGCACTCCAAGTTGATATTGATGACCTTCGGCAATAGAAGCAGATCCTCGGTGACCATCTAAAGCCTTGGGCTAATGAAGCCCTCAAACCTTCACAGGATGCCGATATTTCTATTAAGCAGCTAAACCAAACTCTGGAAAGTGTCACCGCCACGACAGAAGGCCCGATTTCAGAAAATTTGGTCAAATTTTCACATAATGATGCTGCCCAAAGTGAAGGCATGCTGCCCCCATTAGCCGAGGTGATCAGATTGTTGAAAGCGCAGGTCGAGGCCCCACCAACACAGTGACTCAGGACGAGTCACAAGATTGTGTTGGGGGACTGTTGGAGTAGGGTCTCCCAAAGGCTGTGAATTTTGTCCATTTTTGTATATTTTTGTATTGTTTAATATAACACAGGGGCTTTGGGGTGGGTCAAAGTCCCAATGCATTGTAAAGGAGTCAAGGGTAGACCAAGAGTATGCAAACCATGGTCTGTGGACCATTGGATGCGTAGGCTAAATTGGGATAAATAGATGAAACTTTTTGAGTCATAGGTAGGAAAGAATATAGATTTATGGGAAGCACGAATTGTTAGATCTGTGGCAGGGTTGTTTGGGTTAGGACTCCTATTGGCTGTGTGTGCGGAGATCCTCTGTCCTGCTATGTGCAAACCCTGCTGGCTGTGTGCGTAGGTGGTAATTTGGGAATGTAAGAGGATTTTGGGTAATGACATATATATGTGAAAGTATTGTAGACATCTGATGTTATCTGAATTTGTTCTGTTATGGTTGATGTGAACTTGAGTTATATGATTACGCATCTATTTGTAGCTACGAACTATCTGTGTTTATGGTACATGTATCTGTGATATGTTAATTTGCAATGATCATACTGTTATGTGATTATAGCTTATAGTACGCATGTGGATGCGAACCTGTTAAATAGATCTGATAAACTGCATTCTGGTTATCTATTGAGGATTCTGCGAACAACCCCTTACAGTATAGATCTGATAATTACAGACTGGCTTGACTTACCTGCTCTCTCCCAGGGTGCGGAAACCTGGTTTCAGCACCCTCCCATACTGCTTCGGGTGAGACTTTGGCCTGTGCAAGCAGGTCACTGCCGAAAGGGCCAATAGTATAGGGGTTTGTTGGCAAACCTTAACCTCCGAACCTGGGTCAGGACCCCTCGAGCCAAAAAAATTCCAACGCCACAATATTGCATCACTTGTCCTCTTAGTGAACAATTACTGACTCATTTTTCCAGGGCGCACTCCCAATGTACATCTGATTCCATATGGAAATGCTAATGACCAAAACAAATCCATCCCCGAACTTCCCTTCTGTTATCACATTTTACTCTGTTTTTGAATTTTTTTTAATAAAATGCTGACAATTTCAGTGTCATCATTTTATTTGTAATAAATAGGGAAATAGTTGATAGTGGGATTATCAGTTCTTTTATGGTTCGATAATATTTTATGACTAATTCGTTGACAATGGGGTTGTCAACATTTCGAGTATAGTTGAGAAATAGACTGCCAGTGCCAAAACATATTTCAAATTTTGATTTTTTGAAATGTGTTGACCACGCCAGGAGCAACAATCATGCATATCAAACTTGCCATGTGCAGTTCCAAGGTGGAACTTACATGTTGAGTGAACATTTTGGCACCATTTCCTTGGAACGATTTTATTGTTTAAGATCAGATCTCCGAGGGAAAACATAGATTTGGATATTATTTTGGCTGCAAAGTGTTTGCTCTGGCGACTCCACTCTATATCGTGATGTCTTATTTGTGACAAAATCCTGGCTCATAGAGGCATTTATACTTGAAGGAATCCTGATCTGAATCTACCGTTGTTTCTGTCAAGCCCAAAAAAGATGTCCAGGAAGAAAACTTCAAATAATTTAGGAAATTTCTAGAAAGGTATTGTTCATTAATTTCAAATATTGAAGCTCTTGAAGATTTACAGTTTGATATAAAATTTGAAAATACCTTGCTTAGATCTAAGTCTAAAAGTCATCTCTTAGACATTGTTTTTTATTCAACAATTTTCAAACTCTTTGTTTATGATTCTGCCATCCCAGAAATAGAGTTACTACCACAAGAACAAGAGATTTGGTCTCATTATTAGAACTTAGAACAAAAAATTAAGAAAATCCAGGAAGTTGCAGCTAAATATGCAACTTTTCCTTACTCTATTCCATCATTTTCTATTACAACTACTCTTCCATCTTCTATGGGCTCTCACAGTCTTGGTCCATCAGCCTTTGCTACAAAAATTTTATTTCCCTTGATATCTACTGTCCAAAACTCTATGTAACTGCATCTCTTCACATCATGGCTGCTAGGTTTGCACCTTTAAACCTTCAAGGCCAATTACATGACCTTCCTACAAATTATGGACAACGCTTGATCCAGTTTGATGGCACTAGGTGTTTCACAACTTAGCAGCATGTGGACAGGCTCAATGATTTTATTGATTTAGAAGAAGTTGACCACGAAGGCGTAAAAGTGATACTTTTTGCACAAAGTCTATCAGGAGAGGTGAAGAGATGGTTTAGATATTTACCAACAACTAGTATAAATGACTTTCAACAATTTTAAAGGCTATTTATTGCTAGGTGGGAGGTGAAGAAAAATACCCTGCAAATTTTGGTTGAGTATGAAAGTTTAAGGAGGAATCCCGGGGAGTGAGTTCAGGAATTCACGTCTAGATTTAACAAAATTTACAATTCAATTCCAGCTGAGATCAAACCTCCCTCTGAATTTGATTTATTGCACTATCCTGATGGTTTTGATTCTAAATTGGCTCATCAGCTTCGTGAGAGAAATCCTGCTACTTTAGAGGCAATGCGGAGTAATGCAATTGGAGTAGAAGCGAATTTTTTGGCCAAGAAGGCAAAAATGAATATCGAAAGCAAAGTAGGTTTCAAAGAAGAATCATCTTCGTCGCCTGATGTAAAGTTTGATGTGATGTTGAAAATAATGGAGAATTTGGTGGAGAAATTAACTCCTCCCCGAGCTGGAAATAAACCTCAGGTGAGGAATCTGAATTTTAGAAGACCTCAGGGTGCTCAAAATCATCCTAGAGAGCAGAAAGGTCCTGAAGATTAGCAAGTTTTTGTTCAACCTCCTTTTCTAGATGGTTTCATTGATGAAGATGCCATTAATGAAGAAGATCATCAGATTGGTTGTTTTGATCATAGAGAGACACAAGTATTTTCCACCAAAGAAGAACATGATATGCTTGTTGGATGCTCGAGAGAAAAGGACAACATTCATCTTTGTGATTCAGTTGTTTATTAGCAGGGTTATAATAATACAATGGCATATTTTCAAAGGCAGTACAACCTCAGAAATTGGATTGTTCCTATCAAGACTCTGCCACAAAAGACAACAACTGAGCAATGAGATGAATCTAGGAAGGAAATATTGAAGCAACCAGAGGAGCCTAAAAAGGGCAGTTTGAGGAAAGAAAAAGAAACAAAAAATGAGATCAAGGATTCAGAAAAAGCACATTCAACCTTTATTATAGAAAGTGAAATCTGTAAATTGAAAGTATCCATTCCTTTTGTTGAACTTTTAAGAAATGAAAAATTAAGAAAAATAATTTTTTCTATGGTTAAAAGTTCAGAAAGTGATTAAGTCAGCATAAATTCATAGGATTCCTTAAACCTAGATGATGATGCTCTTGATTTTTTTTTTGGCCCACATGTCGCTAGTATAAACGATGATATTCCCTAATTTTATGTAAGTTTGAACATACACGATATGATCCTTCATAATGCCATGTTAGACTCTGGAGCTTCGCATAACCTCATTCCTAAGTCATTCATGGACCATCTAGGACTCCAAATCACCACACCCTATAAGGATTTGTTCTCATTTGATTCCAGGAAAGTAAAATGTTTAGGGATGATAAAGGATCTAGTTGTCACCTTAGCTTAAGTTCCTACTAAGAGTGTAATGATGGATATAGTGGTAGCAAACATTCGAGCGAGATTTGGAACGTTATTATCTCGATCTTAGGCAACAAGATTGGGAGGAACACTGTAGATGGACATGTCTTATGCTTCAATCCCATTGTTTGGTGAATTGAAAAGATTATACCGAGAGGTCCAAATGGCTTATATGGTAAGCAGTAGAACTCAACCGGATAATCACCCCATTTATGCAGTAGATACGAAGTTTGGATCACAATTTTTCTTTAATTATTTCTATATTGAGGGAGAAATATAAGAAAAAGATGAGATTCATGTTCAACAAACATAGGTTCAGAAATTTTCAGATGAAGTCTGGAATTTGTATTTTGATGGCTCCACTTGCTAGAAGGGTTGGTGTTTATTTGAAAACATAACATCCTTGTGTAATATTTGAGTAGATCTTAAATATATATAATTTTTCATGAGCACTTGCAGAAATTATCGTGTCGTAGTTCCCTGTTTGTATTCTTTGTTTTAAATATTTCTTCATGTCTGGAAAGACGAGTGTGTGAGATTGGGATTCCTTTATGATCCTATTTCTTTAATTCTCCAACATTAGTAATTGTTGTTCCATTTAACTGTAATATTGATTTCTATTCATTTTCCTCCCCAATTCCTTAAACTATCAAAGAAAATAGTGCTACCCTGCTTTTGTGTTTTCTCATTAAATCTATAACATCACCTGATAGGGTTTATAATCCATGCCCAGTGGTGTATTTTCGACATATCCCAACCAAATTTCATCGTTTCTCAAACAAATCTAGCCATAGAACTTAAATGTGTAAACATACTACTATAGTGACCTAGAGTAGTTGAGTTTAAGGAGAGATCCCTCTCCAAGTTGAAGGGCCAGCTTTCAACATCAAAGAGGTTTGAGGTTACCTTAGAGTTTTTACATGACAACCAGGGTTTTCTCTAAAAAATAACACCTTCTCTGCTACACATTCCCTTGAGAAGACAGGTCACCCCCTTCTGTGTAGTCACACACCTTCCAAGTTACGCAGTTCTCTATTACACAGTCCCTCTGGTGACCCCTCCCTTGGAAAGGTTTCCTCGCATCGGAAGGTCCAAAAACCAAGGTATATCCCGGTCTCAAAACCATCATCGGTCATATCATTCTCATGGAAATCAATGGACACTATTGGGTACCAGTTTCCCACAATGGCCCTGCTCCTGAGGTTCTTTACCAAAATATTTCTGCCTATTCCAATTCCCATTTTCCGTGTTGTTAATGCTTGCAGTAAATTCCTACCACCCCAAACTAGGAATTTCCATTCTCCTTGTAGCAAGTACATAATTCCCATTAGACTCAAAACGAATTGAAATAAACTCAAATCATACCTCATTGGTAGTTCGTCAATAAGGTACACCTGTAATTATGTTCACTTCCTGTCATGATAAGTCAAATCAGTTGTTTGATTAAATAATCATGTATAAACATATCACATCTGATTAGCTCAAAACACAACCATCATAAATTAAAATCATGGAACACATGAAATCATCATAAACTGTAATCATAAATCACATGTAACCATTATAAGTTTGAATCATAGATCATATGCATAATTAAATTGAAATAAAATATCGATACTTAGCCTTCATCAGTCCTTACTTCAGCCTTTTTTCTTTTTGTACACACACTAGATCAGTTGCCACACCCGAAAAGTGCCCAATGCCTTTGCTTCTCTTCAATCACGTACACACACACATAGTGTGCACCATAACACATACATCGACACACGGAGTACAAAACCACACAATGCATATAGCCACACCCAGTGTATGACACAATACAATACATACACCTACATATGACATACAACACAACACATACAACTACACTAGGTGTACAACCAAACACATCCACCTACATCCAGTGTATGAAAAAACACATACACCTACACAAGGCGTACAACAAAACACATACACCTGCATCTAGTGTACAACATAAGACAATACATACACTTACACCCGATGTACAACACAATACATATACGTACACAAAGTACAACACAACAAATAGATATGTTACGATACCACGACTACACAATGCACATACCTAGTACCACATGTACACAGTACAACATGTATAACATGCACACAATACCACATGTGTACAACACAACATGTACAACATGCACATAATACTACATGTACAACATTACCACATGTAAAACATGTACACAGTACGACTTTTACATATTACCAGCTGCACAATGTGTACAAAGTACCCCATGTACACCGCACGTCCTGTACAATGTGTACACAACACCGCATGTACACCACACCAACTATAGAATATGTACACAACACAACATGTATACAACACCATATGCATGACATGTACACAACACCACATGTACACATCACCACATGCGCGACATGTGCACAATACCACCTGCACACAGAACTACATGTACAACATGTACAGAACACCACATGTACAATCACGCACACAACACCATATGCACATAGCACCACATTTACAACATGCACAAAACACCATATGTACATAGAAATGCATACAACAAATTTACATAACACTATATATACACATAACCACATATCCAACATGCACACAACATTGCATATCCAACATGCGCACGATACGATATTTACACAACACCACATATCCAACATGTACATAAAACCATTTATACCCAGAACTACATAAGAAATATATACAAAACAACATATGTACACAACACCTTATGCAAAAAAAATCACAGGTGCAACATGAAAAACATATATGCAATAGTAGTACTACACATCCAGAGACCACACACTAACTTTTCCAGGAAACCTTACTTCTAGTGTCTCTCCACTATTCATGCATGCTTCAACATACAACATATCACACTGATTTCATTTTGTTGATGTAACCCTCAGCATTACCTGCCATAACATATACATATACATAGTATAATTACATAATATAAATTCATACCCTCATGATACTTGTAGATCTGTCAAGATTATTCTTCTCACTTGATTCCTCATAAGCTAAGAACCTCTTCATGCCATTCACCTGCATAAGCAATCATTCCTCCACAAGAATGATCACTAACGACCCTATCATAAAACAACATACATACATACATATATACATAATAACATCAACATAAAACAATCATGATCCCTCATGACCCTGTCATACAATTGTATATGTGTGTGTGTGTGTGTGAAAACTAGAAAAAAACAATCCTAACAAACTTGTCAGTAAAAAATATGCATACATACATACATACATATACGCATAAATAAACATAAATATAATCATAGGAACAACAAACTTACCAAATATCGTAAGGTCAAGGTTAAGATAAGATAATTTATCTATGCACAACATGCACAACATTGAGAACCACAGTTCCCAACATAGCTAAGACATCTAACTCCTAAAATCCCTTTACTTTACCTTACATGATTAAATTTCTCATCACTACTCTTCCATCATCCATTTATCCTAATGAAACCCACCCGTCCAACTGCCTGTCATACTCTTGCCTTCAAATTCCCTTACTCATGCACTAAGCTTCATTCGGGCCTTATATTACCTATTGGGTACCACACAACTCTCTCTGAGCTCCATCAAATTTCCTATTTCGAACCAATTCCAAGGACCCCAAAACATAAAAGGTAAGAGCAAGAAAAAACAAGAATAAAACCATGAAATACAATAATAATATGACAACAAAAACAAGGTGGAAAGGCCTTGCACTAGAAATATAAAAAAAAAAATTGCAAATCAAGCACAAACAAATCATAAAATACCAAAAGCACAAGACTAACACAAAAAAATGGCTCAATCCCAATAGTTCCCAGTGCTTCCAAATGAAATCTCAACCCGAACCTTCTTCGATATTTCATGGAAGTCTCTTTTTCCATGCAATGCCCTACATCATACTGCCATAGACACATAACCGTCACTACATAAACAAATATAACAACATACCAGTTATCTTACTTTGTTGTTCCAAACACGCTACCTTGTAATTGAACACACATGTCAACCACATGTTCCAAAGATCAAGAAAGCATATCTATTAATTTGAAATCAACATTTACCAAGTCTAACAACCATGTCATAATCAAGAATCAACTCACCGTCATTAGTAATAATACATACTGCTACAACTATCACCTACTTACACTCAAGTACATATCAACTGTCTCAACACATATGTGTTAGTATAACCATCTTAAAACAAGATCATTTATTCATGAAATCTTACAAAAAAATACTCATATCATGCAATTAATCAAACATTCAAACTAACTATAAATGTACCATGTTAGATAAGTAAACTAGATGAAATAATCAAACACTTCAAACAAAAAATAGACCACATAATCCAACAGTCAAACACCAAGCATACGACATAAGAAAACTCATACCTCAATGTATCTCGGGGGAGGCTATTTGCCTTCACATTCAATATAAATTAGAAATATATAACTTCAAAACACTTCAAATAAACAAAAAAATGGTCATGATATCCATAACTATAACTAGCTAACATCTTCACCTCATAAGTTCATAAACAATTGTCATTCATGCATAACAATCACATTTTCACAGTCAGTCCAAATTAGTATGACACAATATCACAAATATACCATCTCATACCTAAATGTCATAACCATAACCATCTACACAGACCAATCTAGATCAACACAATACATGTAACATTAAGATCTTAATGCAATAACCCTAATCACCAAGTTAAATAACATATAATAACAACAAGTTAACATATAACATACTCATCAACAACATATATCATAATCATCAATATATAAATCAACAAGTTAACATATAACATACTTATGAACAAAATATAACATAATCATCAAGTTAAATAGCATAAAAAAAAATGCATATAACAAGAAGTTACTATCATTCATGACTATATGACACATGTGCATATGACCACACTAATTCACTAACATCTACCATGCATGTAACCAAAACAACAATAAAATGACCAAAATGTATATGACCCTAATGCATATAACAATCCATTAACTAACATACCTACATGCTAAACATACAATACCTGTATGATGATCTGCTCTTACCCAAAAGTCTAGAGTTGCAACCTCGCTTTAATAGTATGCATCTCATTCTCTATGTTAGCCAACATATCAGCATCATATCTTATCAACAACATCATGATGACATAACTACATACAATGACCTCACAATGCATATCTAACCTATTATGCATGCATAACCATAACCATAGAAATGCAAACAACCATTGATAGACATTGACATGCATAACAAACGAATAACCGAGATACACTCATGATGACCACATCCAATCAACAACACCATCATCTTTCACATGGCGACATCACTGCAACTATGAGCAATGCCATGCATATGCAACAATCACATAGACCACAAGCATAAGGAACACATATTAAATTGACATGAATGCACAACCAACACACACCGACCATCCAGTACAAGGGGTGAACCATACTCTGATACCACTCTGTGGTATCATATATCACACAAAGAGAATGAAAACCAGGCACCACCCAAAGAGAACAAAACCCGCTCTGATACCACTCTATAAGACTCTCCTCCCACATCTACCCAAGTAACCAACCAACCAAGGTAAACATGTGACAAAGAGCTACTATGATATGATTCAACTCCCTAAGTGTAGTTAAGGAAGTTGAATCGATGAACTAACACTTTAAAAAACTTCCTTAGGTGCTACAAGACCCTCAGTAGTTAATATACCACTCTAGGTGCCCAAGCCCTGAGTAAAACTGCATTTTTCACTGAAAAAACCCCTAGTCACTCCCATAACAAGGCATGCATGCGACTGTAACCCTATAGTCACTCCAAAAATGCGTACAAGGGAGAGATTGCATTCTTTTTTAGCCAGTACTGTGTTAGAGACTGCGAGATTTAAGCCACTTTTTCAGGGCTAGTCTCCAACCATTGTCTGAAACTCGATGAGACTTTCTGAGACAATGAATGACAACAAAAAAAATTCAATAACACAAAACTTGATCAAAGACTTGACCTAACCAAGCCCAACCATGACAATCATTTCATCAAACATGTCACAAATATACATTCCATGGGTCATAATAACAAATATGAGCATAAAGGTCTCATACTTATTTGAGAATCGCTAAGAAGAAGTGATGTCTTATCGTATTAGTTTCATTATCATCTATTAGGTCATATATTCATTTTTCATTCATTAATAGATCAAAACATGATGAGAACCATACATCATCATTGTCATAAAACATGCTCATGATAACTAACATCTAACCAACATATATAAAAAGGAAATAACAACCATAAAAAACACATAAATAAGTATATTTACTCGTCAATACAAGAGGAAATAAGCTCTTATTAACATATGAAAAATGAAACCAGGTATGGGAGTTCCATGTACCACCTGAAAATAGACTAGGCTGAACCAAATATCTCTTTCAGACAGTCATCCCCATGCCATTTTCCAAGCATGAATGTGGGATCTAATGGAATAAACAAACCAAAACCAAACTAGGGCTTCCATAGGCCAAACCACCTCAAACCTCCAAAAATGATTCCACCTCACAGTCGGATATCACTAACCATCCCCATATTGGTTTCTACCCAATTTGTCTAGGGCTCCAGAGTGTTTATTCCAACTTGACTTATAGGACTAGTAACTCAACCCATAGTTTTTGCTGAGCTCCAGAGCATTTGTCCAACTAAGGCTCCAGGACTAGTAACTCAACCCAAGTTGTTACAATGCTCTAGAGCTTTTTTCCAACCAAGGCTCTAGGAACTAATAACTCAACCCACATCTAAAGGAACATGAGAACCAACTAGAAAAAAAAATGGAAAGACTCCCACAACACCATGGCTATCTAGGAAATGGAAAGGATAGGAAAAGCGACTGTCAATCCAACCAATCCTCCATGAAAATGACAGATAATAACCAAGAAACCACATGCATGTGCCATGCATGCCAAAAATAGCAAGGAAACCATACATGTAACTCGATCCTTGTAAGTAAAAATTGTTATTGTTGTTGATCTCGGTATCCTCTTGCACTCTCTTACTTTTCCTTTTCCTTCTTGCTCGAAATCCCAAGTATTACACACTCCTCCAAGAGTGCTCCAAGAAACTCTAAGTGTACAAGAGTATGAGAGAGAGAATATAATGATATGTCCACCCAAAACCTATCAAAAATATTTTGAATTGATCCTCATAAGAATTTTTATCAATGAGGCCTATAATTTCTTCATTTTCCATTATTTTCCTTTAATTTCCTCCTCACATGCAACCTATGACCTTTCACCTTCCTTTTCTCCCGTTTTCCATTATTTTCATAGATAGAATGCCAAAATTTCAGCTTGGAATAAGTGTCCCATGACCAGGGCTTTATATATTTTTTACATGGATTTTTAACCAGGGTTATTACATTTTCTCTATATTTCTCTAAATGTAAATGGATGCAAGTGCAAAGAAGTGAGGCCTGTGTCCCATAGGCTACTATAGTTCACAAACCCTCTCTAATTTCTCTCTATCTATCCACTCTCAACTAATTTTCTCTTATATGGAGCAACATGCACTCAAATAGAATTGAACCCTTTTCCTCCCAGTGACCTGGTTATAACACAACCTGATAGCCTACGAGTGGTTGAAGTTGATTCCTTTAACTCTTAAAGAGTTACAATTTTGACTCTTATAGAGTCTTGTTCATCATGATGACGTGGCTAGCCCCTTTTCCATGAATAATGGGGGCTAACATGACATCCTCTCAAATTATGGTGGTTAAATCAAGAAGTTCGACTTCTAGGTAACATAAATTTTGTATACAGACTCCAATTGATGCTATTATTGTGCCTGATCTGTAAACTATCATGGATATTCCACTGGAAAGTTTGTCACAACAGGTCTAATAATAATATATTAAAATTCCATATTTTTACACTATTACAATTTTATTAAAATTCTAGATTTGTAGATTTACTGTAATTAGTGCATGCATATGAATGGAAAATATGGAGAAAAGTAGAGAATGACAAAATAATCTCACACACACATAAGACACAAGACATTCTCTTTGGGAAACCATTTCTGGATAAAATCCAGCTGGAAGGTGAGGTTGCTTCACTCTCTTTATCTATCTGGAAATACGGCTGCAGGTACAAAGAAGTAATGCCCGTGGCCTATGGGATGGTACAATTCATAGACCCTCTCTGTGTGCTCTACCTCCTATCTCTCCTAGCTATCTTTTCTTAGCTATGGAAAAAAAAATATCTTGAAAGAATGTAATTCCTCTTCCTCCTAGTGGCCTAGTTATAACATAGCCTGATATCCTACAATTGGTAAATTTGACTACATCAACTCTTAACTAGAGTTACAAAATAGACTCTTCTAGAGTATTTTACATTCCAAACATGTGGATAGACCATTTTCCATGAATAATGGGGGCTGACGCGGCATCCTCCAGAACTATAGGTGTGAAAACAGGAAGGTCAAATTTTGAGTGGCATAGCTTTTGCATACGAGCTCCGATTGGCGCGCTTCTTGCTCCATTAGAAATATATCCATGTACATAATAACATGAAAAGGTGTCGAGCTAAAGCGACAAATTTTACCCCCAAAAAATGTTTTTTTATGGATCAAAACTCTCTCGGAAGGTTTCAAATTCCATTTCACCAAACTAGGTCCTGTCGGTAAAAATGGTTCCATGAGCTGATTCATCCACTTTTTCCACTCCAAATGCATTAAGATGGATGACAAACAATATCATGATCCAATTCGGATCATTACCATTGGAAATGTATCAATGTGTAGAATATTTCTATGGGGTGCACACTTAAGAAAAAAATTTATACCCCAAGAAAACATTATTTTATTCCTTAAACTACTTCTAAAATGTGTGACACCCCTTTCATTACCCCAACTTTTCAATGTAATTAAGAAAATATAATGTTGGGGTGCCATCATTGATGCTTTGATGTCAAACTCCATTATATGATATAATGTTAATTTTTATTAATAAAAATTCTATATCTAAAGAAATGGGACAACCAATAGATTATGATGCCTTGGGGAGGGGGAAAAATTGACTTAAGAGGAAAAATATATCTTGGCTGAATATTTTTCTTTGATGTGATGGTTAGTCTTCCCAAGATGCTGAAATATTGAGAAGATGAAGGGTCAAGGTGTGATGATAAAAATAAAAGGGGTTCTTCTTCTTGGTTCTTAAGCATCCAATTATTCTATCTTCTATTACTCTCTCATACATATTTCTCTCCCACTTAGAAAATTTGAAGTGGAAATGGGATTGGTGATAGAACCTAAAGAGGTTCAGACCTTATAACTAGTTAAGAGTTGTGAGTGACAACTTATGTGATAGGATATGAGTGTGTTTCAATGCTTTTTCTTTGGACTAGATGAACTGAGAATGGTCCTTTTTGTGTGTGACACATAGGGATCTGAAGAGGGGAGGGCTGAGGGAATGAAAAGATAAAAGAAGGATTCCCTTGGATTTTGTAGACCTACATAGTATTTTTATGAATGTGAGCCTGGTCAAGTATGGAAAGTTTTAACAATGAGTTTTCTTGTGTGTGTGAAGGAGAATGAACATCACTTATGGTCTTAAAATATGATCTAAATTTGAGTGTATGAAATACCCCTGAGTTAAGTTATCCTCAAGGCATAAAGATATGGCACGAGCTTAACAGTTGTGAGAAAATTTTTATTACAGTTGAGCCTATGGTGGCGGGAAACATGGCTCACCCTACTTTAGTTTCCAATATTTTTTGGATGAAATAGATAAGTATTTATTTCTATGTTATTGATATTTTTGGCATAAATGGTTTAATGACATGCATGATTATTTAATTATTTTTTTTAGCAATTTTATATGTACATGCATTTACCATTCAACAATTTTTTCATGTCTACAATTTTTATACTATTTAGCTATAGATTTTATATGTATTAAATTTTGTAACAACATGGGTTGAGGAAGATAGAATTCCTAAATTCTTCTTTAAATAGGTCATGTTGGAATTTTTGTTATAAATTTTCTTTTGGGAGGTTCCAGAAGCTAAAACTTGGATCATATTGAGGGGAAACCTTGCTAATCCTTTGGTCCAATTTCTAGATTTTGGGTCATGAAATTTTAGGAAATATTATCAGAGGAAGTAGGGATTCATAAATTCATGTTTAAACGGGTGATGTCAGTATTTCTACTATAACGTTTATTCTGGGGGGGTTCCAGAAGCTGAAACTTGGACCATAGTGAGGGGAAATCAAGCCAATTATTTGGTCTAACTTTGAGTTCTTGGGTCATGATTGTTTAGGATATATGATTAAAGGAATTTGATCTTCCTGGATGCTCCTAAAGGCATGCATCAAACATGTCATGTTGGAATTTCTACAACGAATTTTCGTCTGGGAGGTTCCAGAGGTTGTAACTTGGACCATAGTGAGGGGAAAACCCAATGATCATTTAGTTCAATTTTAAAAATTTGGACTACTCTATTTTAGGAGATAATACCTAATGAAGTTTCTATCTTAGTTTGCATGCAAAGTATTTGAAGAAATGTCTAAATGGTTTAATGATTCATTGCATACACTCCAATGAAAATTTTGTTTTGTGAATGGGAATGTGTTGATGGTGTTGGACCCACCAACATTCAAGGGATCTCCTCAATATGAAGTCCCAACTAGAACTCACATAGTTTGCAGTAGGAGTCCTAGCAGTGGGGTGTTAATGATCTACCTTGGTTTGAAAAACTCATAGAGTGATACACGGTGTCTTTGGTGAGAACAAGTGTGTGACCCCATGGAGAGTCAAGTACAATGCATGAAGGTTCCAACACACGAAGGGGAAAAGGAAGTGTGCCCCTTAGAAGCCTGTAATAATACGTAGCTTGGAAGAAACACACACAAAAAATGACATTACATGAATTAATAAAATGAATAATCCACAAGTTAAGTTTACAGATTAATACATCAACACACATAAAAAAAGATTCATAAAAAAAAAAATGAAATAGTGCATAAGAATATGCATAAGTTAAATAATATATATTGAAAATATAACAAGAGTATTCCTATTATATCCAGAACATATGCATGAAAGCGTGTCAGATCTGAGTTTTATTAACAATTATAGTTCCAATCATACATACAACATTTGATAGGCCACTTGCCCCAATAGTGGAACATGAAGTCTACATTGCCTGCTCCTCTAAATAAATATACTCCCTCTACACTACAGAGAAGCCAAGGCTCTCACACAACTCCCAAGATCTTCCTAATCCTAAGCCTATCCAAAATCTTGGCTCCAAAAATCTTGTTACATGAGTTATGGGGATATATTTATAACAAATTGGGGGGGGGGGGGTGATTATTCACATGCCTCCTTTGTGACTCTTGGACTCCCCTCATGACTCTACTACTGATCAGGTGCTTAGTGTTAAGCTAACAAATGAAAGTGCTCAGAATCGATCCGAACCTGAATGACCACAAAGTTCTCGTCGCTGGGAATCTGGTGCAACTCATTTCATCGAAAACTGAATCCGTATATGAAAGTTAGAGCATGCTTCCATTTTTTCAAAAAACTAAAATTTGTTCAAAATTGGTAGGATGATGACTGGGAAACCCAGTCAACAAAAATAATATTCTAAGGAATATTGCTTAGAAGATTCCTAGAATATTCTTCCAATGAAACTATGACAAGTGTCACTCCATGATTGGTTGCTGAGTTGGGTGATTTGTTGCGTTTTTACTGGCTGTTGGGATAAGACAATGACAAGCTGACACGTGGCTAGCCCGAAGTCCGCTACGTGCCGCCCCTCAAAGTCCGAAAATTTGGTTAAGTCCAAGGTTGAATTTCATATTATATCACGTGGAAAAAATTATTATGGAGGACGAGCAGAGGTCGGGGTCAACCCCATGACCTCCCCCACACAAACATAATGTCTTACCACTACACCTGCACCATGCTACTTAACAGTGTTAACATGTGTAATATCCAAAAATGTAAAAGATAGGAATATAGAACATAAAATGGAAAATGCAGTGATACATCAACACATAAAATGAAAACAGATCATATAGCCATAATATTAAACATTATAGAAGCAAATGTATACAAGATCTTGAGGAAAAAGACACTCAAGCTAGGCAAAACAAGCCTCTATATATCCAGTACATAAAATATGAAGAACAACTGCTACATAGGAATTCCGGAGGCAAAGATAGCACAGTTTTAGTTGGGGTTGACTGCTGCTATAAATGGAAACACATGGATCTATTGATAGGGTGCTTAGAAAATTCCGGGATCAGAGATCTAGGATTTCTAGCACTATTCCAAGATAACCCAAGAAGGGTTTCCTGAAATACTCAAAATGCAGAATATACAAAATGTGGCCCTAGGGATGAATAATTATCTGGAACTGGAAACTGATGGGAGGTGGTTGATTTGATGTAGAAATGGATGATAACCCTCCTCACAACCTTTTCGGATGAAGGGATGATCCCCTCACTGGAAAACAGGGTCAAGAACTTGGGTACTTAACCTCCCACTGCAATTGCGCTACAAAATAACGCTGTTTCTGAAGGAGACTGCACTGTGGGTGAATGATTCTACTTGTCCTGATGCTGGATGGTGGAATGAAGCTCTAAGAACTTCCTCACTAGCCTCCGGGGTGAAGGGCTGCTCCCTCCACTAGAAATAAAGCTTAGAAATTGGGTTTCTCAATCCTCCACTACTGCAACCCTGCAACACAACACAATCCTGAAGGAGACTGCGCTGGGAATAATGGCTAAAGCTTGGCCCAAAGCAATATAGTGGAAATGCTGCTCAATAAACCTCTCCTAAGTAGGCACTCGAAGTCCCCTGAGGATGAGGGTGGGATTCCTGCTCGAGAACACCCTTGTGCTAAAAAACACAATAGACTTAGCTAAACAGCTGAAGCGTGCAAATAGTCATACAAGACCAATACAATATCAATAATCCAAATCATGCCTTCTATGGCTGCCATCCTCTTCTTTTTATGCTTGGCGAGCTTCCTCACCTTGGGTCCCACTCATGAAAGGAGTTACTCTCATGCATACACTCCTCCTATATGACTGCGTTGTCCTCCATTAATCCTCCACTATCTCCATAACAACACTGTTGATGTGGTCAACATTGACCTTGTCCACATTCTTTAGCCACTGTTCACACCTCAAGGTGATTTATACAGCTAATACAATGATCCACATTCACATGATAAGTGGTTTTTATTCCTACTAAAGACATTTATGGGTCTCCCTACTCACTTATTCACCTATATTTTAATCAAAAGAAAAAATTAATATTCCAACTAGCTTAAAGCTAATTGGGAATATTACAGTCCTCCCCTCCCAAATGTTGCATGTCCTCAAGAAACTGCAAGGATAGATACTGCAAAGCCTCCTCTCCTCCTCCCGTAGCATCCTCATCTGATAAACTCCTCCACTGAACAAGATGCTCTCTCATCAATATGTCCCCTAGTTGCTCCTTCCAAGTGTACAAGTTAGCCTTTGGTGATAGGACCAAATGGCTCTCATCATGAAGGAGTGGGATATCCATGGAGGCAACTATATGTTGTCTAGAGGCCTTCTTGAGGCATGGGGTCTGAAAAATGTTGGGAACCTCAATCCCCATGAGAAGCTCCAATCCTCAAGCTATCATCCAAACAAAATGGGTCACCCTCCAAAGTGGTAACTCATAGAAAGACTCCTCCATCTATTGCTTCTGCAATGTAGATGGGCTGTATGGTTGAACATGAAAGACCAAATTTTCCATCCCACGCTGTCTATCTATCCATTTGTGATATGTATAGAGCTACTGCTGATTTTGGGCTGAAATAATTTTTCCCTCAAGAGGAAAAAAGGGATATGGACTCTCAAGGATCCACTCCTTGGTTCTATGAACCATGCTTGCCCAAGCCATCCAACATATAGTTAATAGGACATCATCAAAATATGGAATCCAAATGAGAAATATTCTGAGTGCCATATGAAATGCTAGATGGTGAAAATAGTTTCCCAAGTGGACACAATGCATTTTTCCTACATGTTGCCTCTGATCATAATGTGGTAAGTTGTCTGCCAACCACTTTCTAGTTGTGCATGTTTTCTAATCTACTACAAGGTAGTAAATGGAATTGTGTGTCAACTGAGCATACCAAGAATAGAACAATACTTGCCCAAATCAATACAAGAAATGACTATCTCCATCACCGATGTTGGTCTTAAGAAGACCATGAAGTCCAAATAGAGGCTTACCCTCTTGTGGAGCAATGTACTGTAAATGTATGTCAAAGAAATGCAAATACTTGTTTAGTTTATCAATAATAATAAAGACACAATCCTTACCACATATTCTTAGCAAGCTGTTGAAGAGGTCCATAGATGAGCCCTCCCATGAGAATCTCTCCATAATGGTCTGATATGTCTCCATGAGACCTTGGTAAAGGAATGAATCATGTGATGCATGTAGAGTATTATTCTTGAGCAATAAGATCCTGTCATGGTAATAGATGACTCCTTCCACCACTCTATACCTCTCCTCTTCTAATTTCCCATCAAGTACTTCATATATGAGGTGATCCTTGGAAAACTCCATCAATATATCTATACTCCCAAGTGAAAACGATGTTGGCCTTTGTGATAAGGCTCTTGTCATCTCATAACTCCCCTCTTTGACATGTCAAATGCCAAAGTCACATGGCAGAATGATGCTACATATGGAAGACTCCTTCCTAGGTGGAAGTATCTTCTGCTCCTCAATGTCTATGGAGTAGCCCCTTTGCACTATGATTGTGCCACCATATACTCCTGAAACATCATGCAATGTATGGGAGAAAGTCAACCCATACTCTCCTAAGAGTAACCAAAGCAACATTGACTCTTTCTGCCTTCTCATATCATCATCATACCTTCCATGGACTAAAAAAATGATGAAAGATATCACATCAGCGCAATGTAACCAAAATCCTTGTTGCCACATGATGTAAGTGTCATACCATGTCCCAAACAATAACATACCATCTGATATATGACATGTCATGTGATGTCCAAACTCTCTCAAGAGTAGCCAGCACAACCATGCCTCCTTTTTCCCTATGTCATAGATATGCAAGTAGCTCACCAACCAATTTCTTATCAACCTCACCCACCAATCCAACTATGGGTGTCTCCTATCATGCTCCAAATTGGTATCCATCCAATGGAGATTACCATCCTCCCAAATCTGATGACTATATTTGAACTCCATGATATGCTGAAGCGAAACCTCTTGGAGATCTATACATAAAGACTACTCATCAATAACCAAGTTGAACCCATAAGGTTCCAAATATGCTGTAGGAAAAAGCTTCTCAATGAGCTGTGAGGTGCTCATAAGGAAGGATCTATCATAATAATGGGAGATGTTATCCATCATAAGATGTCTCTCATCAACCCTCTGCCTATCCAATGCTACACAAGTGGAATGGTCATCAGAATGTTCCAATAACAGTTGGGCCCCCAACTCATCACTGCTGCTTAGTGACAACACTGTTGATCTCCATGATGGTGCATCTGCTGTCTTAGGATCATACACAATGCTGAACACATAGTTCTGCATTAGATTGATTAGGATTATGCTCATCCTATCCTCCAAAACTCTACAATCCAACCCAAAGTGTTGTGTGCAGCTCAACAATGAGAAACCTGGATGGCTATGCATCTCCTCCTTGAACCAATCAAGGGTTCTCTCCGTAGTGATAGTCTGCTGCTCCAAATCAGCAATGTGCTTCAATCCTTGGTCATGAAATTGCCCTGATGGAATGTCCCCACAACTCTCCATCTGATGTGCTGAAAATAATATGGGGTGAAAATGTTTTCATACCTTGGATAAGCTGATACTTGGGAACATATTTTACAACTACAAGGGTTCCTCCTACTGGTGCAATGACTTCTCCAATTGCTGGTGATGATGATGGGTGCTCCTCTACTGCTGCACTAGCACTGGTATATTCCTCCTCTTCTTCATGCACCTCCTGAATAATGCATGGGACTCTCAATGTCAAGAGATCAATACCATCTTGCAAAGATGCAAGTGCTCCCTCTCCTGATGCAAGTACTCTTGCAGCTGAAGGTGGTGGAAGTTGCTCCTCTTCCAGAATGGTAGTGCTGACATCTTCCCTTGGCTCCTTATGTGCTCTCTTATCAATGTCAGGAAATGTATCAATAGGAATTACCACCGGTTTCCTCTTATCAAAATTTTTGATCAACCTTTGAGTAAAATCTGCATAAGTAGTCACTCTTGCATGTTTCAAATGGCTAAACCACCAAACATTTTCTTCACCCTCAAGGTGCAACGCTGCAATCTCAACAACTTCTATTTCTGCTATTGGATGTAGCAACAAGAATGCATCTATTTTCTTCCTCCAAGCCCTTTTTGTGCTTGTGGATAACCCATAAAAAGTAGAAAATAGAAATATATTGTGTATTTTTCTTCGACTGCTGCTGCAAGGTCTCCGCTCTTCTTTGATCTGAATGAATTGTTGGAGAGTTAGATTCTCCTTAAAAGCGCTTGATTGATATTTGTAATATGCAAGATAATCACTTAGAGTCTCATGATCTAATTTTCCTCCATTTCCATGCCTTTCACCTTCCTCTTCAAATAAAGTGGACATAGTAGAGTGCTTTGGAGCTCTATGCAATACCGGTTCCTTCTGCTGCTGATAGGAAGTGCTTGGACCTTCCTCATCTTGAAACCCTCTTGAGGTCTCCTTGTGTCTCTCCCTTCTCATTTGTTTGACCTCCTTGGAGAGGCCCTTCATAGATCTAAAAAGAAATGAGGAAAAACTCATTCCTTCCATCATTATGGATCTCTTTTTCTTTTGTCATAAGATGTATTTCCCACAAGCTGAGCCAAAGATCATGCTCTGATACCACTGTAATATCTAAAAATGGAAAAGATAGGAATATAGAACATAAACTGGAAAATGTAGTGATACATCAACACATAAAGTCAAATCAGATCAGATTTCCATAATATTAAACATTATAGCAGCAAATGTATACAAGATATTGAGGAAAAATACACTCAAGCTAGGAAAAACAAGCCTCTATAGATCTAGTACATAAAATATGAAGAATAACTGCTACATATGAATGTTGGAGGCTAAGACAATGCCGTTTTAGCTGGGGTTTACTGCTGCTATAAATGGAAACACATGGATCTGCTGATAGAGTGGTTAGAAAATGTCAGGATCAGAGATCTAGGCTTTCTATCACTATTCCAAGATAACCTAGGAAGGGTTTCCTAAAATACTCAAAATGCAGGATATACAAAATGCGGCCCTAGGGCTGAATAATGCTCCGCAAATAGAAAGTGATGGGAGGTGGCTGATATGATGTAGAAATGGCTGATATCCCTCTTCACAACCTTTCTGGATGAAGGGCTGATCCCCTCACTGGAAAACAGGGTCAAGAACTTGGGTACTTGACCTCCCACTACAACTGAACTGCAAAATAACGTAGTTTCTGGAGGAGATTGTGCTATGGGTGAATGCTGCTGCTTGGCATGATGCTGGATGATGGAATGAGGCTCTAAGAAATTCCTCACTAGCCTCCCGGATGAAGGGTTGCTCCCTCCACTAGAAAGCAAGCTCAGAAATTGGGTTTCTCAACCCTCCACTACTGCAACCCTGCAACACAACAAAATATTGAAGGAGACTGCAATGGGAATAATAGCTGAAGCTTAGCCCAAAGTCGAATTGTGGAAATGCTGCTCAATAACCTCTCCTGAGTAGGCACTCGAAGTCCCCATAGGATGAGGGTCGGATTCCCGCTCGAGAACACCCTTGTGCTAAACAACACAACAGACTTAGCTAAACAACTGAAGCGTGAAAATAGTCATACAAGACCAATGAAATATCAATAATACCAATCATACCTTTTATGGCTGCCATCCTCTTCCTTTTATGCTTGGTGAGCTTCCTCACCCTGGGTCCCACTCATTAAAGGAGTTACTCTCATGCATACACTCCTCCTCTATGATTGCGCTGTCCTCCATTAATCCTCTGCTATCTCCATAACAACGCTGTTGATTTGGTCAACATTGACCTTGTCCACATGCTTTAGCCCCTGTTCACACCTCAAGGTGCTTTATACAACTAATACAATGATCCACATTCACTTGAGAAGTGATTTTTATTCCTACTAAAGAGATTTATGGGTCTCTCTACCCACTTATTCACCTATATTTTAATCAAAAGAAAACTTTAATATTCTAACTAGCTGAAAGATAATTGGGAATATTATAGCACACAACTTATATTTATTTTAATACCAATGTATAATCGGGTGGAGGAGGAGGCCAACCCCCTCATACATATGACATTATGCTAAAACCACAGGGCAAAGGCTCCAACTAAATGCACGTTTAGCGCTAAAACTTGGCTTATCACAAATTAGTCCATGCTTATCTGATAATTAACCAAACTTATCCTGGCGGAGTGTTGGGAAAAATACTGAGAGGGGGGGGGGCTGAATCAGTATTTACTGTATAATCAAATCGTTTTACTTTTTCATTCCTTAAAACCCATACGCTACTTTCCTTCAGTAAACTAGCGTATATACGCGGATCCCCTTTATGAAACTAGCGTATACACAGAGATTTAGATCTGTCATTAAATCTTCACTTATATTATTCCATCATTCATTCATCAGATGTTCAATAAACAATAAACATGTGCAGTAAGAACAGAATAAACCATCACACAAAGCATCACACATGAACACCAGGATTTTTAGGTGGAAACCCAAATCGGGAGAAAACCACCGCTGCAGTTGCTCAGCCTTTAATATTTTATTATAGAGAAAACATCTTACAACATATGTGCTGGCGCAGACTTGACCAGCACGCAGGCACCCACCTGCGCTCGTTTACCATCCTCTCCTGGAAGGGAGCTCCAACCCCCTGACTCGTTTACCAGCCTCTCCTGGAAGGGAGCTACGACCCCCCGATCTCGTTTACCAGCCTCACCTGGAAGGGAGCTACGACCCCCTGACTGAAGGCTACAACCCTCAGCACCTCTATGGACCACGTTTCATCAATTTTCACACTGGATCCAACAACTTCAATAGAACAACACTTGCAAGCCACATTTCATCATATTTTCAGACTTGACCCTTTCCATACTTTTAAGCACAAACATACATCACCAACAGATACTTATCAACACAGATCAGATAGCAGAAACACAGCAGAACAGATCAGATATTTCATACCCCTTGCTTCAGCAAACCCTAGTTTGCATACGCGCTTTCTCTTCACTGATGTCGCGTATATACGCGCTTCCGTCCACACAAACCAGCGTATACCTCAGTGTATATTTTATTGCGCATACGCGCTTTCTCTTCGCTGAAGCCGCGTATATACGCGCTTCCTTCGCGGCGAAGTAGCGTATAGAACTTCAATCATTACAGAGCAGCATACTTCATCAGATCAGATATTCAGTTCAGATTCAACCCTTTACATCAGACAGATGTTCGCCTCATCACAGCTCTAATCACTCCATAAGCAGATCTAGCAAATACAAGTACATTTCAGATCTAGAGATCTCGCTTCATCATTTCTTCATAAGTGCATCATCAAACCTTTACCCTTTCCATGCAGATATACTTCATAGAGAAGTATTCATTCAAGCTCAGACATCTTGCTCTCACTCTTGTTATGCACAATGAATTTGTTCTCCTTATATAGGTTTATCCTTTTTCAATACCATGAGCCCCTTTTTCAATACCATGGGCCAAAACAATACCATGAGCCCAAAACTACCTAGACGGGGTCAATTAGGCGGATCATTACCCAATACCATGGGTCAATACCATGGTGGTTACCCTTGGTTTTGCACTTTTTGAGCGCTTTAGCCCATACGCGACTTGGCACGTTCTTTTCCACGTGCATACACGACTTCCCCTAGGCCAATCCGCGTATACCTAGAGACATACTCTTTTTCATCATAGAATTTGGCACATGCTGAATTCCTTTCCTCATTTCCTTCTGTTCACACTGTAGATACATCAGATTTAGTTCATCCAACCATATTCTATCAAGCACAACTTCATCAAGTAAGTTGCCATCATCTTCATCAAGTGGGTTGCCATTCATGGACAACACTCATCATCATAGTGCTAACAAACATCATTTACCAAGTCCATTATGTCAAGAATAACTTCATCAAGTGGATTGCCATTAAGGACAACACATGTCAACAGTCACATGTCTTCATATTCATTCAGTGGGTTGCCATCAAGGACAACACTCTGCATCATATTTCCAACAATCTCCCCCTTTGGACTTGATGGAAACCATGATGGTGTTTGGTTACCACAACAGATAAGTACATTGACACCATGTCACTCTCCCAAATCTTTGACACCATTATCTGCATTCAAACACCATGTCATTCTCCCCCTTTGACATCAAGGGCAAAGGGAGGATAAAAAACCAACATACTCTCCCCCTTTGACATCAAGGGCAACGGGCGGATCAAAACCAACATACTCACCCCCTTTTATCCTCATGTAGAAGAAGCGTTCTGCAGATCTGATGTATACTGAAGTGACCAAGTTCCCCCTGAGATCATGATGAATCTTCAAACATATTTTCAATGAAGTACATGACTCTATGACTTTCCTATCACCAATGACTCATACTTACATCAAAGATCCATCCAAGTGGATTTACATATGAGACTCAAGTACCCAACCAAGTGGGTTTACACATTTCAACTCAGCTACCCAACCAAGTGGGTTTACAAAAATTTGACTCAGCTACCCAACCAAGTGGGTTTACAAATTTGACAAGTCCTTACATGACTAAATATTACAATTTTACATCATGGGTCTCAACAAGATCTTTTCATCAAATTACAAATATGACCATTTATGACCAACACCAGAAAGTCCTCAAGAAAGAAAACATATTTCAGAACCATCATAATGCCAACAATGCATTATACTCAGCAAAGCTAATGCTCCCCCTGAAACTGTGCATCCAAGCATCCTTTTCATATGACTAAGGCTCCCCCTTAGTTTGTGCATCCTGAACACTTTCACCAAAAAATCATCAAGGCATCTTTATCAAAACATTAGAAATAGAATTATGAGAACTGGAACACCACCAGAGATACCAAACAGTATCAGAGATACCAAACAGCACTGCAGCTGTGCTGAAGAGAGCTGAACCAACCAAAAATTTCCAGCAACCAAACATACGCGGTTTTCTGTGCAGGAACTCGCGTATATACGCGACTGTGTTTCATGAAACCTGCGTATCCAATGCCATCTTCTAAATTTCAACCAGATCTGATTCTCTGTGAGGCAAAGACAGTGTTCACCTTCTTTCTGAGATATTTGAATGCTTCCCTGGACTATAGATAGATAGAACAGTGTAGCGGTGTCTTCAAGCGTCATCCAATGGTGGTAGCATAAGCACATTAGTATCCAAGTCTTCAGATTCTTTGCAGCATCAATACATTCTTTCCATACCAGAACAACATCTTCACAGTGTCAAGCAATCATCCATGTGGTTCAACATCACCATGATATTTAAGATTTAACATGAAGTACCATATGTAGGCAAAATATCTTAACCATAGTAACAAACTCTACATGATTTATTTTGAATTAAATGACATCCATTCCATCCATGTGTGAGCATAAAAGATACTTATCAGCAACCAGGGCTCAAAATCTCATCAAAGTAATCCATGTACCAAGTCATCATCATTTGAGCATGAGTATCACAAAAACTAAAGAATAAGCAATCATAATGCCAACAATGCACTCATCAACCGGCTACTCCCCCTAGACCAGTGCTTCTTCTTAACTCGTGCAATCTGAAACACCTTCAGCAGCAAGTCATCAGCAACAATCTCTGCATGATCTGTCCTCATCTCTGAATTATAAGACTTTCATCTCAACAACGAATACTCTTCATCATAAAGCAACCAGGCCTCATCCATAATATTCAACACAACAAACCATGTACCATTTCATTACCAGAATAATGCTAACAGTGCAATCATCAGCAGTCAGACTGAGGCTCCCCCTAGACCTTTGCTCCAGATCTTCAGCTGTCATCCCAATTCTCTTATCATCAATGCATACGCGACTGTGTCTGCTGAAACTCGCGTGTATACGCGACTTTTATTCAACTAACCCGCGTATGGAAAGTGACACATTGAATCATTCACTTTCCTTCATCTCCTCTTGAGTTTGTACCTTCTGTACCTGTCTTCTTCACATCAGATGCACTGTCAGAAATAAATATAACCAGAATCACCAAATCAATCATGAGAGTCATCATACATTGCTCCCCCTGTGACGATACATTACTAAAACTCATAATGTATCCCACATCATTCCTGCAGTCAATCATAGAAGTAAGCTTCAGAAGCGGATGACTGCAGTAGGGTCAGAATTCCCTACGTTTCTGATCGGTCCTCCTTCTTTCTCCAAATTTGCTTGAAATTTCTAATTCTGTGCTGGAGATTGTCCACTTTCCCAGATCTGTTCATCGTGCATTCCTTTTCTGCATGTCCATACTTGTTACAAGCATAACATCTCATATGTCCAGAAAAATAAGCATAAGAATCATAATGAGTATTTCTAATCTTCCTCCTTTTGCAATCAGCTGCTTTATGTCCATACATGTTACATGAAAAACAATATCCCTTGAAGCTACTAGAGTACCTTTCTGAGTAGAACCTGTTTGTTTGTGGCTGAATTTTTCTGCTTCTGCAATTTGCTACAACATGCCCATAATTATGACATTTAAAACATTCAACGTTCTTGAATGAGTTCCTTTGAGAATTCATGATTGTTGGTCGATCTTTTGTCTCTTTCAACACTTCGGGTTTTGCATTGACTTCATCTGAATTTTTAGCACTTCCTTGTGATCTAGATTCTCCTTTAACAGTTTCATGGAAACCAAGACCAAGTTTGATAGCAGGAGACCTTTGATTACTCAGAATATTGTCCAAAATATTAGTACTATCTTGAAACCTCAAAAGTTTTACCTTTTCTTCTAATTTACCTTTGAGAATGTTTACCTCAACCTCCAAGGCTTGACATTGCTTTGTCATGCTTTCTTCTTTCCTTCTTCCATCTTCTTGTTCTTCAACAGTTTGTAAGAGTTCTTCATTCTTCTTGTTCGATGCTTCGAGATTTGCTTTCAGAGAGATGATTTCTGCTTCAAGTCCTTCATTCTTCTTATTTGATATTTCTGGATCCCTTTTGAGAGAAATGATTTCAGCCTCAAGTTCTTCATTCTTCTTATTCGAGTCTTCCAGATCTTCTTTGAGAGAGACGATTTCTGCTTCAATTCTTGCATTCTTCTTGTTTGATTCTTCGAGATCTGCATTTAGATCGTTGACTTCTACTTCTAGTCTTTTAATTCGAGCAGATGCATAAGCATGAAACATTTGGTACTTGTCTGTCTGTCCATTCAGTATTTCCATTTGTTCTTTCATCCCTTTGTACAAAGCTTCACTTTTAGAAATTGATCTTCGTTGATCTTCAATTTTCTTGATAGCTTCCTCTAGATCCAAAACTTTACTTACACTATCTTCATATGCACCAGAAAGTGAGTCACAAGAACAACTGTCAATACCTGATTTATCTTCTTCATTTTCTGCTGCACATGTTTTCTGAGATATCTCCTTATCAGTGGCCTTCTTCTTTTTCTTCTTTCCCATTGCGACAGATCTCCTTCAAGCGATCAAGCTTCTGCAGAAGAACCTGCTCTGATACCAATTGTTGGGAAAAATACTGAGAGGGGGGGGGGGGGTGAATCAGTATTTACATCATATTCAAATATTTTTACTTTTCACTCTTCTAAAACACATACGCTACTTTGTTGAAGCCAACTAGCGTATCCACGCGGATATCCTTCATAAAACTCGCGTATACACAGAGATCTAATTAAGCCATTAGTTCTTCACTTATATCATTCCATCATTCATTTGTTAGATGTTCTATAAACAGTAAACATGTGAAGTAAGAACAGAATAAACCATCACACAAAGCATCACAAACGAACACCAGGATTTTTAGGTGGAAACCCAAGTCGGGAGAAAACCACCGCTGCAGTTTCTCAGCCTTCAATATTTTATTATAGAGAAAACATCTTACAACATATGTGCTGGTGCAGACTCTACCAGCACGCAGGCACACACCTGCGCTCGTTTACCAGCCTCTCCTGGAAGGGAGCTCCAACCCCCTGACTCGTTTACCAGCCTCTCCTGGAACGGAGCTACGACCCCCTGATCTCGTTTACCAGCCTCACCTGGAAGGGATCTACAACCCCCTGACTGAAGGCTACAACCCTCAGCACCTCTTTGGACCACGTTTCATCAATTTTCACACTGGATCCAACAACTTCAATAGAACAACACTTGCAGGCCACATTTCATCATATTTCCAGACTAGACCCTTTCCATACTTTTAAGCACAGTCAACCATGAAACAGATACATATAACTCACTGACAGATATCAGAAAACCAGCAGAACAGATCAGACATTTCTTACCATAGTCTTCAGCAAACCCTAGTTTTCATACGCGCTTTCCTTTCACTGATGTTGCGTATATACGCGCTTCTGTCCACATCAACCATCGTATACATCTGTACAAACTTCACTGCGCATACGCGCTTTTTCTTCAGCTAAGCCGCGTATATACGTGCTTCCTCTGCGACGAAGTAGCGTATATATCTTCAACCATGAAAGAGCAGCATACTTCTTCAGATCAGATATTCAGTTCAGATTCAACCCTTTACATCAGACAGATGTTCGCCTCATCACAGATCTAATCACTCCATAAACAGATCTAGCAAATACAAGTACATTTCAGATCTAGATCCCCTTCTTCATCATTGGTGCATCATGCATTCAGATCTATTATTCAATTGTAACCCTTTCCATTTAGATATAATTCAGAGAGAAGTATTCAATCAAGCTCAGACTTCTTGCACCCATGCTCATGATTTGCACAATGAATTTATTCTCCTTATATAGGTTTATCCTTTTTCAATACCACGGGCCAAAACCACATTACTTCCGATGGTATTCCTGGACGGGGTCAATTAGGCGGATCATTACCCAATACAATGGGTCAATACCATGGTGGTTACCCCTGGTTTTGCACTTTTTGAGCGCTTTTGCCCATACGCGACTTGGAACGTTCTTTTCCGCGTGCATACGCGACTTTCCCTAGGACAATCCGCGTATACCAAGAGACATACTCTTTTCATTAGGATTTAGCACATGCTGAATTCCTTTCTTCATTTCCTTCTGTACATACTGTAGATACATCAGATTTCCTTCATCAAGAACATATTCTATCAGGCACAACTTCATCAAGTAAGTTGCCATTATTTTCATCAAGTGGGTTGCCTTTCAAGAACAACACTCAACATCATATTGCTAACAAACATCATTTACCAAGTCCATCAAGTCAAGAATAACTTCATCAGGTGGATTGCCATCAAGGACAACACATGTCAACAGTCGCATGTCTTTACCTTCATTCAGTGGGTTGCCATCAAGGACAACACTCTACATCATATTTCCAAC